>BSBK01001695.1:4137500-4662500 GCA_027943335.1 Chamaecyparis obtusa
TGTGTGATCGATTTGGGAACACATGTAGTCAAAGAATGAAGTTGAAATGTGAGATTGATTTGGGATCACAAAGCAACTCAGATCAGCCAAGAAAGCAAGAGATAGCCAAGAAGGCAAGCAATAGCATTCTAACTCCAAAGAATGAAGTGCAGAAAAATAGCAAATTTTGCATGGTCAGCTTGGTGGTGATAGTACTGAACACTTAGGAAAGAGATAGCCAATAAGATATGATGTGTCTGCCCCCTCGGGATCGAAAGCGAAATCCAAGTAGAGGGAAAGAAGAAGCAAGAGTAGCATGATCAAATCACTATAAATCATAATCAAAGAAAGAGAATAGAATAACCATCAAGCAGTGAAGATATGCCCCACACATGAGACACGGGGCACGAACCTAGTGGTCCCTCAACCTGAAAACACCACAGAGGGGAAGAATTGGAACTTGGGATTGAAAGTGAATGAAAGATTAGAAGTTTGAAAGAGATGGGGATGAAGAGGTGAAGAATGCCCCAGCGAAGATCGAAGGATCAAGCCTCAAAAGGTTAGCCAACTGTGCGAAAGAGGGGAAATGATCAAGGTGAACTCAGATTTTGGTTTTGATCCTGAAATGAATAGAAAATGATGTGATATGAAAGACAAGAAGTGAAAGACATGATCGAGAAGAAATGAAAGGTGAGCATAGTTAATTAACAAGTCCATGAAAGATGAAAGGAGAGCTCTCTCCATATGCAAGATGCAAAACTAACATGAACTTAAGAATGCAAGCTACATGAAAAGTGGTTTACTTGCAAGGTTACGAAGCCAATAGACATCTAATTATCATCATCGAGTGTTATTGGTAGCGTCACAAGATCATACAATACACACTAGCATAACTATGTGGATCTGAATATGATCTATATCAGATAGAAATATGGAAATTCCACCTAGGCATCAAAGACATGTAGGTCAAGATGACTAGTGCAGTGAGATTACCTAAGTTTGATATGGCAAGATTATACTCGCATCAAGACACAAGAAAGTCAAGATGACTATAAGCATGCACTTGTGAAATAGTCAAGGATAATACCTTGTAGATCCCAATGTCAAGTGGAACAAGCATAAATGCTTAATGACAGGTAGGACCAACAAAATATACCCACAAGCAGATAAAGAAATAAAACATGTTCTCATTCCCTCAGTCTTCTAGCTATGCATCATCGAAAATGATCATAGGGGGAGAACACTCAACAAAGAAAGTATCATAGATAGCACACAAAGAAATAAAGCCAAGCAAGTCTCAGCGAGTCAAATGTTTAAGTGCATGTGTGTAGGTCATAGAGTCAAACTTTGAGTATCGCATCTGCCAGTGAGAAGTATTGCATCATCTAGACTGTGGGTAGGATATCTGATAAGTGTTAAGAAACACTCGACGCAAGGGTAAGTGTTGAAAAAAATAGTTGGGGTGGTGTTGAAAAACACCGTTTGTGAGGTGCCTAAGAAACCCAGACGCACAAAGAGACCCAAGATAAGCTTAAAACAATGTATGCCCCCTAGACTAAGACAAGAGTCAATTCCAGGCTAAGAGAGGCAAAGAGAGAAGTGGAGTGAAGGAGCGCCACACAAGACTGATAGACATAGGTGCAGATGGTCTCAAGTAGCACCTGTTTCTAGGTTTTCACCACTTGATAGATTTTTTTGCAATTTTTTCAGGACTTTTTATAATTTTTTTGTATTTTTGCTACCAAGGAGCCTGTTTCCAGGTTTTCACCAAGGCACTTTTTCAAAAAAAAAATTTGATTTTTTAAATTTTTTGATTTTTTTGGTGAGACATCAAAGCGCCTATTGCTAGGTTTTCAGTAGGATGCTCATTTTTTCAGTACTTTTTATGCTTTTTAGGATTTTTTCAGCATCATATATGAATTTTTTTGGAATTTTTTCAGAATCAATAAAGTATGTACAAATAATGCCCCCAGACAGAATGAGCATCAAACTCCCAAGCAAGATCACATCGTGTAGTCCCAATATCTAGCAATGTGGAGGACAAGATGGATAAGCAAGCTGGTGGAAGAGATGGAAGACATGAGAATGAAGGAGAGTGAAGGGAAGAAATCCTCAAAGGAAAACTCCTCAAGAGTACCCAAGCTAGGGAAAAATTATCATAAAAAACATATTTGGACAAGCAATGAAAGGACAACATAGGATAAGCCTCAAAAGCCTGGTATAAGAGCAGGAAAGGATGCAGTCCAAAGGAGTAGACATGTCAAGAGACTTCATAGCATCATGTTTTACTCTTTTTATTAGATCAAGACCAAAGGGGAAAAGGATAGCGAAAGGCTAGAATGAATGGAGGAAAATAAATATGAAGGCTAAACATGAATGGAATGAAAGCAAGATCATCATAAGATAGCTCACAAGATAGCCAAATATTCAAGTATAGGTCAACATTGTTAAGATCAAAGAGAGAAGATGGAATGGATGAAAAATGTAGAAGAACTACGCATGATGCCTGATTGCCAAGTTTTCATCATGGTACTTATCCAAGGCACCACAAGGGAGTGGTTTTCACCATAGGATGAATTTATTCCTCTTTACTTTTGCTACCAAGGTGCCTATTTCCAGGTTTTCACCATGACACATTTTCAATTTTTTCAATTTTTTTTCTTTCTTTTTTTTGGAAGAAGGCAAGCTTTTCAGATAATGCTCCTTGAAAGGACAAACCATAATATGCCAAGGATTAAAAATGATATGCTCAAAGATGTTGATAGGGAAAGGAAGATGGAAGAGAAAAATGAAGGATAAGGCTTTATGCAAAGCGAGTGAGGTTGGAAGATAGGAGGAATAGGCAAATGAGGAAAAAGGATAGAAGGTAGAAGGATAATGAATGGAAGGATTGTGAAAGGGGAGATGGAAAGAAAGGCAAGATCAACGTCGACACACACCTTGAAGGGTGGTGAGAGGATAGAGGAAACATGAGTGAAGGAATATGAGAAGGAATATAGCGAATATTTAGTAGAGGTTGTGGTTCAAGCACATGGAATGGAAGAATGTTTTTGGAAGAAGATGAAGTGGAAGCCTTTGGAAGCTTGAATGTCAACTTCACTTGTTGCTCAATATTAGACTCTTTTAAGAGAGACTTTGGAATCCATATAGCCTTAGGCTTTTTATTTCCTTTTGATGATTTAGAGAGAATATCTTCAATGATGGATTTTGGAACCCATACTTGTCTTGTAGTTTTCTTCTTAGATATCTCTTTTGACTTTATGCTTCCATGTCAATTAGAGGAGACATGGTGATCTTTTTTTGATGGATTCTTGTATTACTTCTTTTTCTTGTATTGAACATTCAAGTTACTTCTAAAAGACTTGGGACTTGTGGAAGAAGAAGGATGATATGACTGGTTTAGATGGGTGAGTGGATGAAAAGGATTCAAGGGTATGCATCAATGTTGATCTTGAGGAAAGATAGGAGATGGAGGGACGTAAGGACCCAAGATGGATGAAAAATTAGGAGAGCTAGGAGGGGAAAGTAAAGGGACATAAGGGCCCAATATGGAAGGAAGACATGAAGCCCTTAGTAGTGGTGGAGGAGGTCCAAGGATGGACAAGGAAGATGCAAAAGGATAATCAATAAGTTCATCAGCGTCTATATGACAACCAAGGATATCAACATCTTTGGAGTGAGCATTGGAGTTTTCAATAGAATTGTGGACATCTTGAATAGGAGCATCTTCCTTGATAGGATTGTTCAAAGCTTGCAAAGACTTAGGAAGAGTAGAAAGCGAAAGCGAGCATGGAGTGATAGAACAAGAAGATGAAAGATTTTGATCTTGACAAGGATCATTGGGTAGCATAAGCATATCAACTTTCTTTTGATTTTCAATAGGCATTACATTAGAAGTAACAACACCATTTTTAATAACCTTAATGGAAACATCATCTTTGAAAAGCACAAGTGTGGTAAGGTTATTTTGATCATCAATAAGCTCAATGGTGCAAGTAGTAGCTTGATCTTGCTTAGGAGATGGTGGAATGAATACAGAAGAGCATAGAGGATCAAAAGAACCATGAAACGGATCAGAGACATCATGAAAATAATTGGATGACATAGAGGGTTCTTGATCTTGATATTTTTTTATATTCTTTTCTTTATCATTTTTAAAGTCCTCTTGACATGGAGCCACTTCTAAGGACAAGGAAGCATGTTGGGATTGTATGGAAGACTTTAGAAGAGATGGTGAAGAATTGGCTGAAGTAGGCAGTATAGCAGATGAAGGCTTAAGATATTTTAGTTTAGCATCATTAGAAGTATTTGCAGCAAATTGAAGGTGAGCTTGAGTCTCTTTAAGAGGTAGCCCTTGAGGATAACTGTAGGGAACTGCATGAAAAGTATTAGGATCTTTGTTAGATGAAGGACTTGTGAAAGATTTGGAAGACTCAGAAGCTTTAGGAGATGTATGAGTATTGGAAGAAGTAGGGGATGGAAGGGGACCATCACAAGAAAAAGGTTCAGCATTAACATGATCTTGCTCAGAAGTGCAATTTTGATTTTCAGTAGTGGAATTCTTAGAGGAAAGATTCTTGTAGTAGTAACATTTATAATCAGCGCATTGCATTTCATAGTCCTTAGTAGTAGTAGATGGATCATCATCAAGGTATTGTCTACAAATATAACCAAACTCTCTTCCGAAATCAGAATCATATGGATCACCATCACAATCTCTCCAATATGACGACCCATTTTCAGTAAGCACGAGTCTATGACTAGGAGGACTTTGAGGAATAGATGTGTCATAAGTATCACTACAATGTCCATCATCATAGTCATCAAAGGTGTTACGAGGATTTTCACGTTGCTCATTATGGTATGGCTCATGAAGAAAAGCAAGACTCTTGGGGGAAGTAGAGGAAGAACAAGATCGTGAAGAAAAGGAAGGTGAAGACCTAGTGTAGGAAGAGGACTTGGATAATGAGGAATTCAAATAATGTTTAGAAGAGTCATGATAAGATTTGGAAGTTGAAGAAGGAGAATAATGTCTAGAAAAGGCATGGTAAGATGTGGAAGATGAGGAATGATGAGAAGACCTAGAAGATAAAGAGTGTTTGGAAGAAGGAGATTGTGAGAGAATCATGTCTATAATCCTAACAAAGGCATCAGACTCAAGCATCTTTTTGTTTACTCTTGCCTTAAGTTGATGACTTGCAGGATGGTTGGAAAAATAATATTGTTCGAATTGAGCAATGAGTTCGAGATCATCCCTTCTCAAGAGAGGTTCTATAGAAAGATAGTTGAAACTCATGATTCTAGAAGAGGAGGAATCAAGCATGAAAGAAATGAATAGAAGAGATGAAATAGAAGAAGGTAGACTAGATAATAAGAGGAAAAGAATCAAGAGGACATGAAAATTTTAGGAAGAAGAGAAAGAAGCATGAAGAAAGAAGAGAAAGGATGAAAATGGGAGACTAGGAAGACATGAGAGATGTGGAAGAAAGGTGACCAAGAGCCATTTTGAGAAAATTGATACCATTGAAATTCATTTGGATATTGAGCAACATGACATAGTACCTAAGGTTTGACCTGGACTGACCAAGGATGACTGGAAGTGACACAAATCAACTTTGGATTGCAAGCAGCAGTGAGATAGAAAAATAACTTTGTGTGATAGTTCCTAGGCAAACAATGCGACTCTTGACCAGTGAACGTGAAAAACTTAGTTTTGAAAGCAATTGGTCAATGTTTCAGTTTGACAAGCAATTTGTTCAATTTTGTTGGTTCCAAATGTAGTGAAAGCAGTAATCAGACAAGTTTGCAAATAGTAGGTGATCAAACATGTCATAAAAAACTTGAAACAAGGGCAAAGGCAACCTTGCCAAGACAAGCACTTGTGATATCAAAATAGAGAACCTTATGAATGCTAACATTTACTTGAATGTTAAGAACCTTTACACTGGTATAGCACAATCGAAGACAATTCAAGCAATTACTACCTAGAAGGACAAGGCTCATTACTTAGCAACATGGCCCGCAACTTGATGCTCCCTTGCCTCACACCAAGTGGTTGCCCACAAGAGATATTGGTGTTGTCATGGAAGTGTCAAAAACACAACCAAAGGAACACATATGGTTAGTGTCTTGGGGTGATCCGGGTAAGTCCACTTGGATCAATCCTTGCACCAAGAAGCTAAGCGACTAAAATAAGGTGGCCTCTAACTAATGGTTCATAGTAAGGGCTTCCGTTCATAGCACCCCTCTTGCTCCTCATAAAGGACTAGGACCTCACGGCCTCAAGAGTACCTTAAGCATTCTTGCTTAATGCTTTTCTCATGGTCACAATCCCACAAGTTACTCACATCAAGCGAAGATAAGTACTATGTCTACCAAGGTTTTGTGTCCTTGATAGCCTTGAGATTATAGTGAGTTGGAATAGCCGGCAAAAGGCTTGTCCCCACTTGGGTCGTTCCTCTTGATTGCTCAAGAGCAGGCCTACTAAAGGATTCTAAACTAAACAAAGAATGGATGATTTTTGAGGTTCAAGGTTTTTGGTTCACCACAAGGGTGAAGAGCATACTCCCCTATCCCAAAAACTTCTCCCAAACACACCAAGCAAAGATTTAATTACCCCCTTGCTTTCAAAATCTCAAGATGGGTCAAGATTTCTGTTTCACCACAAGGGTGAAGAGCATACTCTCCTACCACCTCAAAATTCCTACAACAAGGTATTAAGTGCCTATGAAATGAAACAACTAGTATATGCTGCACTTAATAAAAAAAAATTAAATAAGCACTTGATTTGGTTTTTATGCTTAGGACAGCCCTGCAAAAACTATTAGTAGCCCTCTTTGACATGCGATTTTAGCAAATTTTAAGCAAGAAGCACCTACAACCACAACTTGTTAGACCAACAAAAGTTAGGAGAATCAAAATCCAAAATCTAACAATGATTAGTACATGAAAAATTAGATAATCTATAAAAATAACTGATTAAATGATAAAATCTGAAAATGAAACCATCATGGTTGGATTAGGCTCAGAAAGACCTTTCCAATGATATATCACACTTAAAATTTTGATACCATTTTCCAGAGTATCACGTGACACAGTTTCCTATAGCCGGGTGATATACCTCAGTCCGGGCGATATACTACACAATAGGCGGGCGATACTTCGCACGACACCAGGTGATATACCTCAATACTGTCGTGTGATTCTTCTCTGGCGTGAAGTGTCGCAAGCGTATAGTAAGGTATATCATGCGATATACTGAGAAGTATCACGTGATATTCTGAGATAGAAAGCCAGAGAATGAAAATTACACTAAAAACTTGTCAAAAAAATGATGAAAAATGATGAAAATGCAGAAAAAGAAGGGACAAAGTCAGCCTGCTCTACCCCACGGTGGTCACCAAAAATGTGTGTTATAAATGTGTCACACTTCTATAGATCATTACATGCAAGAAAACTCAAGAATGAGCCCTCACAAATCGATCCATAGCTCCCTAGGCATGGAGTGCAAGGGCTTTTAAGAATGCTCTCAGCTAGAGCTATTTAGCCTATAACCTTGCTAGTAAACCATGCAATGGGAGATTCAATGAAGACAAGGGCAATAATGCCAATATCCTCAAGAATCAAGAATGAAAATGCAATGCAATGCTATGCTAGAAATGGAAATGAAAGCTAAGCTATGAAAGGAAATATGCAAGTGTTACAACCCAAGCTAATTAATCTATGTGAGCTAATCTAGAGCATAGAAATGAAGCTAATCTAAGAAAGCATAAATATAAAGCTAAGCTAAGAATGCAAGAATGAGATGTAGAATGCAAGAATGAGATGTAGATTCTAAGAATGCTCCAAATCTTCAAAAGCTCCAAAGTGACCTAGAAATCCTGCAGCATAAAGTTAGCATAAAAAGTTGGGGATCTAGAATGAAGAAGAGAGCTCTCCTTTTAAAGGAAATGAGAAGGAATGGACCATGAAGATTAAGAGGAAAAAAATTTAATCAAGGGTGGAGCTTGAAAGAGGAGCAATCCATGTGCACAAATATCCTCCAATAGGAAAATAAGAGTTGACTTTTGTGTCCATATGAGACAAAAAGTGCTTTTTCCCTTTTTATAAAATAAGAATAATGCTTTATTTGTGCAACTTAGGATAAGAGGAAAAGGGGGGGCTTTTTATTTATTAAAAGGGGAGGAAATATTCCTTTGAAATAAATAAAGACTTAGGATAAGATGGTTAGCCCATAGAAAATAATCGAATAAATGATAGAACCAGGATTTGATCAAGAATAAGCAATTGATGATTTAGCAAAAGGGGCTAATAGTCTAGGTGACCTTTTTGGGTGTATACACAATGCATGTGAGTGCTTTTTAAAATTTATATGAAAGTCTTTTTCCATTTCTGGAAAAGACAGAGTAAATGTTTATTTTTCTATTTCGGGAAATTGTATAAAAATATATATATATATTGTTGGAGGTTTAAAATATATATATATATATATATATATATATATATATATATATATATATATATATATATATATATATATATATATATATATATATATATATATATATATATATATATATATATATATATATATATATATATATATATATATATATATATATATATATATATTGTATGCTTTTAAATTTGTTTATTTGTTATTAATGAATAAATCTTTTAAAAAAAAAATTAAAAAAATTTAATAAGTAGTGGTGGGCGGGGACCACCTGTCCCCTACCCATCCACCTCACGGCACCCAAGGGTACCGTGAGCAGTCCCTTTGGGACTATCACGGCAGGCTCTGGGCACTGCCGTGCGCAGTACCCAAAGGTGTTGTGGTGGTAGTACCAAGGTACTGCTTTGGGGATAGTGTCGCGGGCCTCCCCCATATGTATATTAAATTTAATAAATTTTCTTTTGATGTTATGTAATTTTAATTTATTTTAAATTTATTATATGTTGTAAATTTATTTATTATCATTATTTTTATTTAATTTAGTTTATAATAAATTTACTTTGTTACAAATGTTAGTTAATTTTATTTTTGTTAATTTATAATACGATTAAAATTATTTTATGGTTAATATAATTTATTCTTATGTTAGATTAATTTATGTTATGGTATTAAAGTTTATGTTAATTTATGTTGAAAAAAATTCCTATTATAATTATTAAGGTTTAATTAAATTAGATTGTTTTGTTCCATTTACATTAATGAGATTTAATGTTTTAAGACAAATTTAAACTAGGTTATTTATCTATGCTAGATAAATTAGTGAGAGGTTGTTTTTGATATAAATGCAATTAGCTGTTAAATGCTTATGAATGTACTGAAATTGGACAAATATTCTACTGAACTTCCTAGATTGTTATTAAGGTATATTCCTTTTATGATTGACTTTAGTATGCTTGTTATGTCATGATTCTTTCATCAATATTATGTGATCCATATTATGTTAGGATCATGTTTATTATGATGTTTTATTGCTTGAAGTTCCTGATCAGTTTTCTTAATTGTGAATGTTGGCTTCTTGTTTCTGAACTGCATTCTTGTGCATCATGTGTTTTCAGGCATTAGATGGCCTAGGGGAAACAGAGGCAGGGTTATGTATCAGTTGGATTGTATTTCAGTATCATGTTTATGTGTGTGGTTATTCTGATTATCATCTATGTTTCGACCTTATTGGCTCTTGGTTAATATATGTTTATGGTATCTATGTAGTCATTTGGGTTTCTATGTGGGAAACTGCATCTAGGATTACTTGGTTGAATACCTATTGATGCTTATGTGATTATGAGCTAGGGGAGATTGATTAAGTGCATCTTAGGGGAGTGGCTTACAATAGGGGCCGGGACCCAAAGTGGTTAGCACCTAGGTAACCTATTGTAGGTTATGTAATTAAGTGATAACTTAGTAATTTAAAATTTTGAGAGTTCATTAAAAAGATAAGTTAGAGTATGGTTATGATTAGAACTCCTCATATCTGAGAGAGAGAGTATTCTATTCCCACATGGTTCATATTGAGGGTCCAGGGCCCAGAGTGGCCAGTCTAGGGTAACTCAATGCTTGAGGGTCCGGGGTCTAGAGTGACCAGTCTAGGGTAACTCAAGTAGTTAGACATGTGATGACACTCCCATAGCATGTAGCCTAGATCATCTCCTGAGTTTCTATTTATGCCTCTGAATTAGTGTGTATCACCCTTCACTTTATCATTGTGTACCTTGAGTAGAGAGCTTTCATGATTCCTTGCTCAATGGTTTGTCCTTGTTTGGTTTTGGTCATCCGATTGGGGTTTGTGGTTATCTCCTCAGCATGGTGGGGTAGACCTTTGTGGTTCTACATGGACGCGTGGTAGTGATTCTTTACCATTTGAGATTCAATGTCCTAGTGTTGGTGTTATTGATACTTCTGCAGTTGGATGCCCTTATGGTTCTTCATTGATTGTTCATTGTTGGTTTCTTATCTTATCTTCATTTATGTAATCCTATAATAGTGTATCGCATGTGATACCTAATATGATCATTGTACTTTTATGTTTTAGTTTTATTATTACATACCCTGCGACATGTGCAGTGGATGTCAGTTTATTTGTTATCATGGTTGTCCATGAGTTTTGTTATTATGGATGTAAGTTGTAATTGTATCATTTATGATATGGAATCTTTTGTTATCTTTCTTTAGTTGTGTTTTGATCTTAAGTAATTCTACATCATGGAACCCTCAAGTTTTTTAATCTATGTTGGATGTTGTTCAATGTGAATAAATTGTAATTGCTTCCGCATTGTTGTATTATCTTGTATGTTAACTTTTAAAAAAAAATGTTCACCAAACTTAGTAGCAAGTTATAGGTTAATCTCTCTTGGGTTCCCTGGCGGGGTGTTAAGTTCAATAAATATTTTGGAAGACTGAGAGGAGCTATTAACATGACTGTTCCTTCATCTACAATGAGTTAGACTGAATTTGCTAATTTTTTCCTTTGTTTTGAAGAGTCTTTTGTAATCTATTTCCTTTCCATGTAACCAAAGGCCTAGGACCCATGGAAAGAGGATACTAACAATGTATTATACAACTCTAATGTTCTTGACTTGTAGAGATTTGAGAAAGTAAAGAGAACACTGGCTGGAATAGTGTGTTCCTTAAGGGAATTGATAGCTAGGGAGTTGCAGTGAGAGTTTAGCCCTAAGGGTGAGGCATTTTTATGATTTGGATAGTCATATATTGGTATAGTAATGGTCTAAACAGTCATGATAAGTGCCTCTAAAACCTCTCCAAACATGTAAGATTGTCTTCAAATACTTTATTGATCTCTTTTAAACATTAACCAAATCAAAACTACATTTTAATAAGTGAATAAGTGAATAGGTCAAACCAATAGTCTCCAAAACATTCAATAAGTGAATATGAATATTTGAAAACTACTCCCAACAATTCTTAAAAAAAAAAAGTATGTTTAAGAATTGTTGGGACTGGTCCTTTGGCATGTATTAAATAGAATAGAATTTCCATCATATTATTATTATTCTATTTCTTTTAATATGCGGGTGTCATGCCCTAGCCCATGCTTTATCTCCATTATTTGATGTTATTCACTATTTTGAAATGTTGACTGTGGTTATCAAATGGAAAAAATAGAAAAAAAAGATTAACATGAAATTTTTTTTACAAAACTAAACTAATGGCATGTTTACAACAAAGAAATAGAATGATAATAATATGCTGAAAATTTTATTTTGTTTAATACATGTAGAAGTACCAGTTGTATGAAATTTTCAATCACATAGCATTTCACTGTTGTATGAGTGGATTGTGCACGAAGAGTTAACATTAAACAAGGAGAAAACTCCTCAACACATCTTGGAAACCATTGAATTCAATAATAAATGAAACCTAACACCAATACTATTCCTTCCATTCACTTCTACCAAGAATAAAGCATGTAATCCATTCAATATTACATATAATCATTAGACAGTTATATTTTCTGACTATGTAGAGGAACAATCATGACCAAAATGATAGAAAGTACTTTCACCCTTGCACAAGCTATTCCAAACTTCAAGTAAAATGAGAAATATGCTATATCAAATCATTCATATTTATAGTAGCAATTCAAAGGATCATTTTTCAATGAACCCTCTCATTGTACCCCTACGGTAGAGAAAGGAAACCTCAAAATAGAGAAAGAAAACTTAGTAAAATGAGTCTATGCCACTATTTGTGAGGGTACAATCATAATAAGGGCCTCTCAAACCTCTCCAAACATGTAATAATATCTTTAAATACTTTATTGATCTCTTCTAAACATTAACGCATGGACAGTCAAACCAGTAGTCTCCAAAGCATTCAATAAGTGAATATGAATGTTTGAAAACTTTCCTCTCAACTTCCCCAACCACTCCTAGTTGGTTAGAGGGATTAGTTGAGTGTTTACACACTAAAACTTCTTAAACATACTTTATCTGATATGATGAATTGTAATATCAACAAACATGAATCCAAACATTTCAAAATAGTGAATCGATATCCTTGAGCACAAGCACCAATAACATCAAATAATGGAGATAAAGCACGAGCTAGGGCACGACACTAGTAGAATGTGGTCATTCAGTGGGCATTCATGATCAAATAAAATGCAATGCATTTGAAATTTGTGGTCGAATATGATTCCAAAGGCTTGGAAGACATTGCCCATCAAAGATACCAATCAAAGATGAAGAAATCACATACCTTCTCTCATGCTTAGCTTGCACAAAGGAAGATATGATAGCCAAATCTTCCTTGTACCACATGAAGAAAATGCCATTGGTTTAGTTTAGCATGTTATTATCATATCAGATAAAGTATGTTTAAGAATTGTTGGTAAGGATAGGAATAGTGGAGATTCTAGAAATATCTCTCTAATCGATTACAAGTGGTTGGGGAAGTTGAGAGGAAAGTTTTCAAACATTTATATTCACTTATTGAATTATTTGGAGACTACTAGTTTGACTGTCCATGCATTACCAATGACTAAGATTCATTAAAGGATAGAAAACCCTTCATTTTGGGTTATTGTGCGTGGATTCATCTGCTTTACCTAGGAAGATCAAGAAGATGGGGTAGGAGGACATTGTGGTAGAAGAAGTATTTAAAGATATTTACATGTCCCCTATCCATGAAATTGAGACTATAGGTGATGAAGACCATGTTGAGGATGAGGGGGGTCTTAATCAGGGAGGGGCAATAAGAAGCAACAAAAAAGTTTCTAGGAGTTTAAAGCAACATTTTAGAATCCACGAATGGTATGGGTAAGGTGACCTTCATTCTTGGCCATGACTTCAATGAAACATTGGATATGGATGATAAGAAGAAGGATCACTTGTTGATAGTGTTCCTTGAGGGAAGGGGGATTTTGAAAGACTTGTTATCATTGTATTTTGTATTTCTAATATATTTGGATGTAGGGCGGACCAGGAGAATGAAGGATCACTCACTGATTGCATGATAACCTAGTTTTGAAGGGTCACTAGTTGAGGAGATAGTCAATGTTTAGATGTTGATAGTGTTCATTGAGGGAAGGGGGATTTTAAAAGACTTTTTATCATTGCATTGTGTATTTTTTATATGTTTGGATGCAAGGAAGAATAGGATAATGAAGGATCACTCACTGATTGCATGATAACCTAGTTTTGAAGGGTCACTAGTTGAGGGAACATTCAAGGTCTTGATGATAACCCAATTTTGAAGGGTCACTGGTTGAGGGGATAGTCAAGGTCTAGATGTTGATAGTGTTCCTTGAGGGAATGAGGATTTTGAAAGGCTTTTTATCATTGTATTGTGTATTTATAATATGTTTGGATGTAGGGTAGACCAGGAGAATGAAGGATCGCTCACTGATTGCATGATAACTCAGTTTTGAAGGGTCACTGGTTGAGGGGACAGTTAAGGTCCAGATGACTGGGCCATTCCAGGATCCTATTTCTTTGTATTAATTTCTATTCAAATTGGATGCATGGATTTCTTGTGAATTATTGGCTTTTATGTATTTTACAACTGCATATGTAAATCAACATATACTTCTCTAGGGTTGCAAGCCACTTATGAATCAAAATAGAGAAACTAAATCAAAATTATTCTTTATCCTATTTCCTTTTAACAAAGTTTCAGTTATCAATGATACAATACATTTGATTCGCTAAGCTATCAATAAAAATGGCACCTAGCTAGAAGCTCACAGGTTGTCCATTTGATAACCATAGTCAACATTTCAAAAAAATGGATATCCTTGAGCACAAGCACTAATAACATCAAATAATGGAGTTAAAGCACTAAATCAAAAGTGTTTTTTAATCCTATTTCCTTTTAACAAAGTCTCAACTATCAATGATACAATATATTTGATGTCCTAAGCTATCAATACAAATTATGCCTAGTTAGAAGCTCATGGGCTGTCCATTTGATAACCACAGTCAACATTTCAAAAAAATGGATATCCTTGAGTGCAAGCACCAATAACATCAAATAATGGAGTTAAAGCATGGACTAGGGCATGACACCTATATAATGCAGTCATTTCAGTGATCATCTCAGAAATATACAATGGCATCATTAAACATGCAATTAATATCAACAAACTTGAATCCAAACATTTCAAAATAGTGAATCAATATCCTTGAGCATAAGCACCAATAACATACAATAATAGAGATAAATCACTGGCTAGGGAATGACACTAGTAGATTGCAATCATTTTAGAGAGCATTCATGATCAAATAAAATGCAATGCATTTGAAATTTGCAATCGAATATGATGCCAGAGGCTTGAAAGATGAAGAAATCAAAAACCTTCTCTCGTGCTCAGATTCTACTCATTTTCTCCTGCTCCTTTTTAATGTCAATTGAAATAAAAATGATTTAGTGCTTCACTTTTTTTTTTAATGTATACTCGAAACTGTAGGAATTTCGATGGTCAACTTAAAACCCAGTACAATATCGACACCATCGGGGCCTATTTTAAAAAAAACAAACAAATTCATTAAAAAAAATTTACTCGTCAGAAGTGTCTATCAAAATTTGGCCCCAAATGTAGTAGTGTAAGGAAGCTAGTACAGTGTTTGTAGCTAAAAGTTTGACCATTTCCAAATCTAGTGAAAGTGCTCTCAAATTAAAGATCTCAATGAGATGAACCTAAAAAAACCTTGAATCTTGAAAGACACAGCATCTCTTCTCAAGATATGGATGGTCAAAGCTTGGTCAAAGCAAGGAAGTCAGCACAGTATTCATAGCTAAAAGTTTGACCATTTCCAAATCTGGTCAAAGTGGTCTCAAATCGAAGATCTAGTCGAGATGAACTTAAAAACACCTTGAATCTTGAAAAATGGAGCGTCTCTTCTCAACATATGGATGATCAAAGTTTTGTCAAAGATGGGAAGTCAGTAAAGTGTTTATAGCTAAAAGTTTGATCATTTCCAAATTAGTGAAAGTGGTCTCGAATCAAAGATCTCATCAAGATGAACCTAAAAAAACCTTGAATCTTTAAAAATGGAGCCTCTCTTCTCAAGATACATATAGTCAAAGTTTAGTCAAAGTAAGGAAGTCAGTACAGTGTTCATAGCTAAAAGTCTAACCGCTACGAAATCTAGTGAAAGTGGTCCCCAATCGAAGACCTCCTTGACATGAACCTAAAAACACCTTGAATATTGAAAAATGGAGCCTCTTTTCTCAAGATATGCACGGTCAAAGTTTGGTCAAAGCAAGGAAGTCAATACAGTGTTTTTAGCTAAAAGTTTGACCATTTCCAAATCTGGTGAAAGTGGTATCAAATCAAATGTCTCATCAAGATGAATCAAAAAACACCTTGAATCCCAAAAAATAGAGCCTCTCTTCTCAAGATACAAACAGTCAAAATTTGGTCAAAGCAAGGAAGTCAGTACAGTGTTCATAACTAAAAGTTTAATAATTTCAAAATCTGGTGAAAGTGGTCTCAAATCAAAGATCTCCTCGAGATGAACCAAAAAACACATTGGATCTTAAAAAATAGAGCCTCTCTTCTTGAGATAGGAATGGTCAAGGTTTGTTCAAAGTAAGGAAATCAGTTCAACGTTCATAGCTAAAATTTTGACCATTTCCAAATTTGGTGAAAGTGGTCTCAAATTGAAGATCTCATCGAGATGAACCAAAAAAACCTTGAATCTTGAAAAATGGAGCCTCTCTTCTCAAGATATGGATGGTCAAAGTTTGATCAAAGAAAGGAAGTCAGTAGAGTGTTCGTAGCTAAAAGTATGAACATTTCCAAATCTAGTCAAAGTGGTCTCAAATCGAAGATCTCATCAAAATAAACTAAAAAACACCTTGAATCTTGAAAAATGTAGCCTCTCTTCTCAAGATATGGATGATAAAAGTTTGGTCAAGCAAGGAAGTTAATACAATGTTTGTAGCTTAAAGTTTGACCATTTCTAAATCTGGTGAAAGTGGTCTAAAGTCAAAGATTTCACTGAGCTGAACCTAAAAACACCAGGAATCTTGAAAAATAGAGCCTCTCTTCTCAAGATATGAATGGTCAAAGTTTGGTTAGAGAAAGGAAGTCAGTATAGTGTTCATAGCTAAAAGTTTGACCATTTCCAAATCTGGTGAAAGTGGTCTCAAATCAAAGATATCAAGGAGATGGACCTAAAAATACCTTGAATCTTGAAAAATGGAGCCTCTCTTCTAAAGACACTAATGGTCAAAGTTTGGTCAATCCAAGGAAGTCAATATAGTGTTCATAGCTAAAAGTTTGCCTATTTCCAAATCTGGTGAAAGTGGTCTCAAATCGAAGATGTTGTCAACATAAAGCTAAAAATACCTTGAATCTTGAAAAATAGAGCCTCTCTTCTCAAGATACGGATGGTCAAAGTTTGGTCAAAGCAAGGAAGTCAGTTCAATATTCGTAGCTAAAAGTTTGACAGTTTCCAAATCTGGTGAAAGTTGTCTCAAATTGAAGATCTCATAAAGATGAACCAAAAAACACCTTGAATCTTGAAAAATGGAGCCTCACTTCTCCAAATACAAAAAGCCAAAGTTTGGTCAAAGTAAGGAAGTCAGTATAGTGTTCCTAGCTAACAATTTGACCATTTCACAATCTAGTTAAAGTTGTCTCAAATCAAAGATCTCATCGAGAGGAACAAAAAAACACATTGAATGTTAAAAAATGGAGCCTCTCTTCTTAAGATACAAATGGTCAAAGTTTGGTCAAAGCAAGGAAGTTAGTACAGTGTTTGTAGCTAAAAGTTTGACCATTTCCAAATTTGGTGAAAGTGTTCTCGAATCGAAGATCTCGTTGAGATGAACCGAAAAACACATTGAATCTTGAAAAAGGGAGCTTGTCTTCTCAAGATACAGATGGTCAAAGTTTAGTGAAAGCAAGGAAGTTAGTACATTATTCATTGCTAAAAGTTTGACCATTTCCAAATCTAGTGAAAGTGGTCTCAAATCAAAGATCTCATCTTAACCAAAAAACACCTTGAATCTTGAAAAATAGAGCCTCTCTTCTCAAGATACACATGGTCAAAGTTTGGTCAAAGCAAGGAAGTCAGTATAGTGTTTGTAGCTAAAAGTTTGACCATTTTGAAATCTATTGAAAGTGGTCTCAAATCGAAGATCTCATCGAGCTGAACCCAAAACCACCTTGAATCTTAAAAAATGGAGCCTCTCTTCTCAAGATACAGAGGGTCAAAGTTTGGTAAAAGCAACGAAGTTAGTACAATGTTCATAGCTAGAAGTTTGACCATTTCTAAATCTGGTAAAAATGGTTTAAAGTTGAAGAACATCATCGACATGAACCAAAAAACATCTTGAACCTTAAAAAATGGAGCCTCTCTTCTTCAGATACGAATGGTGAATGTTTGGTCAAAGCAAGGAAGTCAGTACAGTGTTCATAGCTAAAAGTTTGAACATTTCCAACTCTGGTGAAAGTGGTCTCAAATCAAAGATCTTATCAAGATGAACAAAAAAAAACCTTGAATCATGAAAAATAGAGCCTCTCTTCTCAAGATATGGCTGGTCAAATTATGGTCAAAGAAAGGAAGTCACTACAATGTTCATAGCTAAATGCTTGACCATTTCCAAATATGGTGAAAGTAGTCGCAAATTGAAAATCTCGTCGATATGAACCAAAAAACACCTTGAATCTTGAAAAATGGAGCCTCTCTTCTCAAGATACAGATGATCAAAGTTTTGTCAAAGCAAGGAAGTTAGTACAATGCTCGTAGCTAAAATTTTGACCATTTCCAAATCTAGTGAAAGTGGTCTCAAATCAAAGATCTCGTCGAGATGAACAAAAAACAACTTGAATCTTAAAAAATAGAGTCTCTCTTCTCAAGATACAGAAGGCCAAAGTTTTCTCAAAGCAAGAAAGTCAGTATAGTGTTCGTAGCTAAAAGTTTGACCATTTCCAAATTTGGGGAAAGTGGTCTCAAATCAAAGAGCTCATCAGGATGAACCAAAAAACACCTTGAATCCTAAAAAATGGAGCCTCTCTTCTTAAGATACGGATAGTCAAAGTTTAATGAAAGCAAGGATGTTAGTATAGTGTTTGTAGCTAAAAGTTTGAGCACTTCCAAATCTAGTGAAAGTAGTCTCAAATCGAGGATCTCATCGACAGGAACCAAAAAATACCTTGAATCTTGAAAAATAGAACCTCTCTTCTCAAGATATGAATGGTCAAAGTTTGGTCAAAGCAAGGAAGTCAGTACAGTGTTCATTACTAGTATTTGTACCATTTCCAAATCTGGTGAAAGTGGTCTCAAATCAAAGATCCCGTCGAGATGATCCTAAAAACACCTTGAATCTTGAAAAATGGAGCCACTCTTTCTCAAGATAGGGATGGTTATAGTTTGGTCAAAATAAGGAAGTCAGTACAATGTTTGTAGATAAAAGCTTGACCGTTTCCAAATTTGTTGAAAGTGGTCTCAAATCAAATATTTCATCAAGACAAACTTGAAAACACCTTGAACCTTTAAAAATAGAGTCTCTCTTCTAAAGATACGGACGGTCAAAGTTTGGTCAAAGAAAAGAATTTAGTACAGTGTTCGTAGCTAAAAGTTTGACCCTTTCCAAATCTAGTGAAAGTGGTCTCAAATAGAGGATCTCATCGAGATGAACCAAAAAACACTTTGAATCTTAAAAATTGGAGCCTCTCTTCTTAAGATACAGACTGTCTAAGTTTGGTCAAAGAAAAGATGTCAGTACAATGTCTGTAGATATAAGTTTGACCATTTCCAAATTAAGTGAAAGTGGTCTCAAATTGAAGAACTCATTGAGATGAACAAAAAACACCTAGAATCTTGAAAAATGGTGGCTCTCTTCTTGAGATACAAACTGTCAAAGTTAAGTCAAAGAAAGGGACTCAATACAATGTTCATAACTAAAAGTTTGACTATTTCCAAAATTGGTGAAAGTAGTCTCAAATCGAAGATCTCTCCAAGATGATCCAAAAAATAATTTGAATCTTGAAAAATGGAGCCTCTCTTCTCAAGATATAGATGGTCAAAGTTTTGTCAAAGTAAAGAAGTCACTATAGTGTTCATAGCTAAAGGTTTGACAATTTCTAAATCTGATGAAAGTAGTCTCAATCGAAGATCTCATTGAGATGAACCTAAAAACACCTTGAAATTTGAAAAATGGAGCCTCTCTTCTCAAGATACAGATGGTCAAAGTTAGGTCAAAGCATGGAAGTAAGTACAGTGTTCGTAGCTAAAAGTTTGACCTTTTCCAAATTTGGTGAAAGTGGTCTCAAATCAAAGATCTCGTAGATATGAACTTAAAAACACCTTGAATTTTGAAAAATGGATCCTCTTCTCAAGATACAGATGGTCAAAATTTGCTCAAAGCAAGGAAGTCAATACAGTGTTTGTAGCTAAAAGTTTGACCATTTCCAAATTAGGTGAAAGTGGTCTCAAATCAAAAATCTCCTTGAGATGAACCTAAAAACACCTGTAATCTTTAAAAATGGAGCCTCTCTTCTTAAGATATGGATGGTCAAAGTTTGGTCAAAGCAAGGAAGTCAGTACAGTGTTCGTAGCTAAAAGTTTAACCATTTATAAATTTGGTGAAAGTGGTGTCAAATTGAAGATCTCGTCAACATGAACCTAAAAACACCTTAAATCTTGAAAAATGGAGCCTATCTTTTCAAGATATGGATGGTCAAAGTTTGGTCATAGTAAGGAAGTCAGTACTATGTTCCTAGCTAAAAGTTTGACAATGTCCAAATCTAGTGAAAGTGGTCTCAAATTGAAGATCTCATCGAGATGAATGAAAAAATGCCTTGAATCTTCAAAAATAGAGCCTCTCTTCTCAAGATACGGACGGTCTAACTTTGGTCAAAAAGAGGAAGTCAATACAATGTTCGTAGCTAAAACTTTCACCCTTTAAAAATCTAGGGAAAGTGGTCTCACATTGAAGATCTCATCAAGATAGACCAAAAAAAATATTGAATCTTGAAAAAAGGAGCATCTCTTCTCGATATACAGATGGTCAAAGTGTGGTCAAACAAAGGATGTGAGTATAGTGTTCATAGCTAAAAGTTTGACCATTTCAAAATCTGGTGAAAGTGGTCTCATATAAAAGATCTCATCGAGATGGACCTAACAGCACCTTGAATCATGAAAACTGGAGCCTCTCTTCTCACGATATGGATCGTCAAAGTTTGGTCAAAGCAAGTAAGTCAGTATAGTGTTCGTAGCTAAAAGTTTCACCATTTTTGAATCTGGTTAAAGTGGTCTCAAATTGAAGATCTCATTGAGATGAACTTTAAAAAACCTTGAATCTTTAAAAACATAGCCTCTCTTCTCAAGATAAAAATAGTCAAAGTTTGGTCAAAGAAAAAAAGTCAGTAGAGTGTTCGTAGCTAAAAGTTTTACCATTTCTAAATCTAGTGAAAGTGGTCTCAAATGAAATATCTCATTGAGATGAACCTAAAAACACCTTGAATCTTGAAAAATGGAGCCTCTCTTCTCAAAATACGGATTGTCAAAGTTTTGTCAAAGCAAGCAAGTCAATACAGTGTACATAGCTAAAAGTTTGACAATTTCAAAATCTAGTAAAAGTTGTCTCAAATCAAAGATTTCCTCCAGATGAACCAAAAGACACCTTGAATCTCTAAAAATGGAGCCTCTCTTCTGAAGATATAGAGAGTCAAAGTTTGGTCAAAGAAGGAAGTCAATATAGTGTTCGTAGCTAAAAGATTGACCATTTCCAAATCTGATGAAAGTGGCCTCAAATCAAAGATCTTGTTGAGATGAAAAAAAAAACACCTTGAATCTTAAAAAATAGAGCATCTCTTCTCAAGATACAGACATACAAAGTTTTGTTAAAGCAAGGAAGTTAGGACATTATTTGTAGCTAAAAGTTTGACCATTTCCAAATATGGTGAAAGTGGTTGCAAATTGAAGATCTCATCAAGATGAACCAAAAAACACCTTAAATGTTAAAAAATGGACCCTCTCTTCTCAAGATACGGACAGTCAAAGTTTGGTCAAAGAAAGGAAATTAGTACAACATTCATAGCTAAAAGTTTGACCATTTCCAAATCTGGTGAAAGTGGTCTCAAATCGAAGATCTCATTGAGATGAACCAAAAAACACCTTGAATCCTAAAAAATAGAGCCTCTCTTCTCAAGATACAGACAGTCAAAGTGTTCTCAAAGTAAGGAAGTCAATACAATGTTCGTAGCTATAAGTTTGACTATTTCCAAATATGGTGTAAGTGGTCTCAAATCAAAGATCTCATTAAGATGAACCTAAAACACCTTGAATCAGTACAACATTCGTAGCTAAAAGTTTGATCATTTCCAAATCTGGTGAAAGTAGTCTCAAACGAAAGATCTCATTGAGATGAACCTAAAACACCTTGAATCTTGAAAAATGGAGCCTCTTCTCAAGATAAAGATAGTCAAAGTTTGGTCAAAGCAAGGAAGTGAGTACAATGTTCATTGCTAAAAGTTTGACCATTTCCAAATCTGGTGAAAGTGGTCTCAAACCAAAGATAAAAACACTTTGAATCTTGAAAAATGGAGCCTCTCTTCTCAAGATACAGATGGTAAGTTTTGGTCAAAGAAAGGAAGTCAGTACAGTGTTCGTAGCTAAACGTTTGACCATTTCCAAATCTAGTGAAAGTGGTCTCAAATAAAAGGTCTCAACGAGATGAACTTAAAAACACCTGTAATATGTAAAAATGGAGCCTCTCTTCTCAAGATATGGAGGATCAAAGTTTGCTCAAAACAAGGAAGTCACTATAGTGTTTGTAACTAAAAGTTTGACCATTTATAAATCTAGTGAAAGTGGTCTCAAATCAAAGATCTCATCGACATGAACCTAAAAACACCTTGAATCTTGAAAAATGGAGCCTCTCTTATCAAGATACAAACGATCAAAGTTTGGTCAAAGCAAGGAAGTCAATACAGTGTCTGTAGCTAAAAGTTTGATCATTTTCAAATCTAGTGAAAGTGGTTTGAAATCAAAGATCTCATCGAGATGAACCTAAAAATGCCTTGAATCTTGAAAAATAGAGCCTCTCTTCTCAAGATACGAACGGTCAAAGTTTGGACAAAGCAAGAAAATTAATATAGTGTTTGTAGCTAAAAGTTTCACCCTTTCCAAATCTAGTGAAAGTGGTCTCAAATCAAAGATCTCATTGAGATGAACCAAATATACATTGAATCTTGAAAAATGAAGCCTCTCTTCTCCAGATACGGATGGTCAAAGTGTGGTCAAATAAAGGAAGTGAGTACAGTGTTCATAGCTAAAAGTTTGATTATTTTCAAATCTGGTGAAAGTGGTCTCAAATCAAAGATCTCATTGATATGAACCTAAAAATACCTTGAATTTTGAAAAATGGAGCCTCCCTCCTCAAGATATGGATGGTCAAAGTTTTATCAAAGCAAGGAAGTCAGTAAGTGTTCGTAGCTAAAAGTTTGACCGTTTCCAAATCTAGTGAAAGTGGTCTCAAATTGAATATCTTGTCGAGATGATCCTAAAACACCTTGAATCTTGAAAAATGCAGCCTCTCTCCTCAAGATACAAAAGGTCAAAGTTTTCTCAAAGTAAGGAAGTTAGTACAGTGTTCGTAGCTAAAAGTTTAACCATTTCCAAATCTAGTGAAAGTGGTCTCAAATCAAAGATCTCATCGAGATGAACCTAAAAACATCTTGAATCTTGAAAAACATTGCCTCTCTTCTCAATATACAGACGATTGATGTTTGGTTAAAGCAACGAAGTTAGTATAGTGTAGGTGGCTAAAACTTTGACCATTTCCAAATATGGTGAAAGTGGTCTCAAATCAAAGATCTCGTCGAGATGAACCTAAAAACAACTTGAATCTTGAAAAATAGAGCATCTCCTCTCAAGATACAAATGGTCAAAGTTTGGTCAATGCAAGGAAGTCAGTACATTGTTCATTGCTAAAAATTTGACCATTCTCAAATCTAGTGAAAGTGGTGTCAAATTGAAGATCTCATCGAGATGAACCTAAAAACACATTGAATAGTGAAAAATAGAGCCTCTCTTCTCTAGATATGGACCGTCAAAGTGTATTCAAAGCAGGAAAGTCAGTATAGTGTTTGTAGCTAAAACTTTGACCATTTCCAAATCTAGTGAAAGTGGTCTCAAATCAAATATATCATCAAGATAAACCTAAAAAACCCTTGAATCTTTAAAAATAGAGCCTCTCTTCTCAAGATACGGAGAGCCAAAGTTTGGTCAAAGCAAGGAAGTCATTACAGTGTTCATAGCTAAAAGTTTGACCATTTCCAAATTTGGTGAAAGTGGTCTCAAATTAAAGATGTCATCAAGATGAACCTAAAAACATCTTGAATCTTAAAAAATGGAGCCTCTCTTCTCAATATACGAATGGTCAAAGTTTGGTCAAAGCAAGAAATTCAATATAGTGTTCATAGCTAAAAGTTTGACAACTTCCAAATCTAGTGAAAGTGTTCTCAAATCAAAAATCTCTTTGAGTTGAACCATAAAACACCTTGAATCTTCAAAAAAGGAGCCTCTTCTCAAGATATGGATGGTCAAAGTTTGGTCAAAGTAAGGAAGTTAATACAGTATTCGTAGCTAAAAGTTTGACCATTTCCAAATCTAATGAAAGTGGTCTCAAATCAAAGATCTCATCAACCTCAACATAAAAACACCTTGAGTATTGTAAAATGGATCCTCTCTTCTCAAGATACCGATGGTCAAAGTTTGGTCAAAGCAATGAAGTCAGTACGATATTTCTAGCTAAAAATTTGACTATTTTCAAATATTATGAAAGTGGTCTTAAATCGAAGATCTTGTCAAAATGAACCATAAAACATCTTGAATCTTGAAAAACCAAGCCTCTCTTCTCAAGATACAGATGGTCAAAGTTTGGTCAAAGCAAGGAAGTGAGTATAGTGTTCATAGCTAAAATTTTGACCATTTTCAAATCTAGTGAAAGTGGTCTCAAATTGAAGATCTCCTCGAGATGAACCTAAAAACACCTTGAATCTTGAAAAATGGAGCCTCTCTTCAAACAATACAGATGGTCAAAGTTTTGTCAAAGCAAGGAAGCCAGTATAGTATTCGCAGATAAAAGTTTGACCATTTCTAAATCTAGTGACAATGGTCTCAAATCAAAGATCTCATCGAGATGAAGCTAAAAATACCTTGAATCTTGAAGAACGGAGCCTCTCTTCTCAAGATACTAATGGTCAAAATTTGGTCAAAGTAAGGAAGTCAGTATAGTGTTCGTAGCAAAAAGTTTGACCATTTCTAAATATGGTCAAAGTGATCTCAAATCAAAGATCTTGTCGAGATGAACTTAAAAATAGGTTGAATTTTAAAAAATAAAGCCTCTCTTCTTAATATACGGATAGTGAAAGTTTGGTCAAAGCAAGGAAGTAATATAGTGTTCGTAACTAAAAATTTGAATGTTTCCAAATTTGGTGAAAGTGATCTCAAATCAAAGATCTCATCGAGATGAACCTAAAAACACCTTGAATCTTTAAAAATAGAGCCTCTTCTCAATATAACAATAGTCAAAGTTTGGTCAAAGCAAGGAAGTTAGTACAGTGTTCATAGCTAAAAATTTGACCGTTTCCAAATCTGGTGAAAGTGGTCTCAAATCAAAGATCTCGTCGACATGAACCTACAAACACCTTGAATCTTGAAAAATAGAGCCTCTCTTCTCAAGATACAGATGGTCAAAGTTTGGTCAAAGCAAAGAACTCAGTACAGTGTTTGTAGCTAAAAATTTGACCGTCTCCAAATTTGCTGAAAATGGTCTCAAATTGAAGATTTTGTCAAGATAAAAAAAATACCTTGAATCTTTAAAATAAGAGCCTCTCTTCTCAATATATGGAAGGTGAAAGTTTGGTCTAAGAAAGGAAGTCAGTCCATTGTTCATAGCTAAAAAGTGATTGTTTCAAAATCTGGTGAAAGTGGTCTCAAATTGAAGATCTCGTCAAGATGAACCAAAAAATACTTTGAATCTTCAAAAGTGGAACCTCTTCTCATGATACGGATAGTCAAAGTTTGGTTAAAGAAAGGAAATCAGTACACTGTTTGTAGCTAAAAGTTTGACTTCTTCCAAATCTGGTGAAAGTGGTCCCAAATCGAAGATCTCATCGAGATGAACCTAAAAAACTCCTTAAATCTTGAAAAATAGAGCCTCTCTTTTCAAGATACAGATGGTCAAAGATTTGTCAAAGTAAGGAATTCAGTACAGTGTTCGTAGCTAAAAGTTTGACCATTTCCAAAACTACTGAAAGTGGTCTCAAATTGAAGATTTTGTCAAGACAAACCAAAAAAAACCCTGAATCTTGAAAAATGAAGCCTTTCTTCTAAAGATATGGATGGTCAAAGTTTGGTCAAAGCAAGGAAGTCAGTACAGTGTTCGTAGCTAAAAATATGACACTTTCCAAATCTAGTGAAAGTGGTCTCAAATCGAAGATCTCATCGAGATGAACCAAAAAATACCTTGAATCTTAAAAATTGAAGCCTCTCATCTCAAGATATGGATGGTCAAAGTTTGGTCAAAGCAAGGAAGTCAATATAGTGTTTGTAGCTAAAAATTTGACCATTTTTGAATCTAGTGAAAGTGGTCTCAAATCAAAGATCTCATCGAGATGAATGAAAAAACACATTGAATCTTGAAAAATGGAGCCTATCTTCTCAAGATATCAACGGTCAAAATTTGGTCAAAGCAAGGAAGTCAGTACAGTGTTTGTAGTTAAAAATTTAACCATTTCCAAATCTGGTGAAAGTGGTCTCAAATCAAAGATCTCATCGAGATGAACTAAAAAACACATTGAGTCTTGAAATATGTAGCCTCTATTCTCAAGATACGAATGGTCAAAGTTTGGTCAAAGCAAGGAAGTCAGTATAGTTTACGTACCTAAAAGTTTGATCATTTCCAAATCTAGTAAAACTATTCTCAAATCAAAGATCTCATTAAGATGAACCAAAAAACACCTTGAATCTTGAAAAATGAAGCCTCTCTTCTCAATATACAGATGGTCAAAGTTTAGTCAAAGTAAGGAAGTCAGTACAGTGTTTGTAGCTAAAAACTTGACCATTTCCAAATTTGGTGAAAGTGGTCTCAAATTGAAGATCTAGTCGAGATGAACCAAAAAACACCTTGAATCTTGAAAAATGGAGCTTCTTTTGAATATATAGACCATCAAAGTTTTCTCAAAGCAAGGAAGTTAGTACAGTATTCGTAGCTAAAGAATTGACCATTTCCAATCTGGTGAAAGTGGTCTCAAATTGAAGATCTCGTCGAGATGAACCTTAAAACACCTTGAATCTTGAAAAATGTGCCTTTTATTCTTAGGATATAGATGGTTAAGGTTTGATCAAAGCAAGGAAGCCAATACAGTGTTCGTAGCTAAAAATTTGACCATTTCCAAATCTAGTGATAGTGGTCTCACATCAAAGATCTTATCGAGATGAACCCAAAAATATCTTGAATATTAAAAAATAGAGCCCCTCCTCTCAAGATATGGATGGTCAAAGTTTAGTCAAAGCAAGCAAGTTAGTACAGTGTTCGTAGCTCAAAGTTTGATCATTTTGAAATCTGGTGAAAGTGGTCTCAAATCGACGATCTCGTCGATATGATCATAAAGAAAGGAAGTCAGTACAATGTTTGTAGCTAAAAGTTCAACTGTTGCAAAATCTAGTGAAAGTGGTATCAAAACGAAGATCTCATCGAGATGAACCTAAAAATACCTTGAATCTTGAAAATTGGAGCCTCTCTTTTCAAGATATAAATGGTCAAAATTTGGTCAAAGCAAGGAAGTTAGTACAATGTTAGTAGCTAAAAAATTGACCATTTCCAAATATGGTGAAAGTGGTCTCAAATCGAAGATCTAATTGAGATGAACTAAAAAACACCTTGAATCTTAAAAAATGGAGCCTCTTCTCAATATACAGACGATCAAAGTTTGGTTATAGGAAAGAAGTTAGTACAGTGTTCATAGCTAAAAAATTTACTATTTCCAAATCTGGTGAAATTGGTCTCAAATCAAAGATCTCATCAAGATGAACCTAAAAACACCTTGAATCTTGAAAAATGGATCTTCTCAACAACCCAATGTTCAACTTTTGGTCAAACAAAGGAAGTCAATACAGTGTTCGTAGCTAAAAAATTGACCATTTCCAAATCTAGTGAAAGTGGTCTCACATCAAAGATCTCGTCGAGATGAACTAAAAAAGACTTAAAATCTTGAAAAATAGAGCCTCTCTTCTCAAGATATGGATGGTCAAAGTTTGGTCAAAGAAAGGAATTCAGTACAATGTTCATACCTAAAAGTTTGACCATTTCCAAATCTGGTGAAAGTTGTCGCAAATCAAAGATCTCGTTGAGATGAACGAAAAAACACCTTGAATATTTAAAAATATAGCTTCTCTTCTCAAGATACAGATGGTCAAAGTTTGGTGAAAGCAAGGAAGTTAGTACAATGTTCATAGCTAAAAAATTGACCATTTGCAAATATGGTGAAAATTGTCTCAAATTGAAGATCTCGTCAAGATGAACCAAAATATGCCTTGAATCTTGAAAATCAGAGCCTATTTTCTTAAGATACATATGGTCAAAGTTTGGTAAAAGCAAGGAAGTCAGTACAGTGTTCGTAGCTAAAAATTTGACCATTTCCAAATTTGGTGAAAGTGGTCTAAAATCAAAGATCTCATCGAGATGAACACAAAAACACTTTGAATCTTAAAAAATGGAGCATCTCTTCTCAAGATAAAGATGGTTAAAGTTTGGTCAAATCAAGGAAGTCAGTATAGTATTCCTAGCTAAAAGTCTAACCATTCCAAATCTGGGGAAAGTGGTCTCAAATCGAAGATCTAGTCGAGATGAACCAAAAAACACCTTGAATCTTGAAAAATGGAGCCTGTCTTCTCAAGATATGAATGGTCAATATTTGGTCAAAGTAAGGAAGTCAGTATAGTGTTTGTACATAAGAGTTTGACTATTTCCAAACCTAGTGAAATTGGTCTCAAATCAAAGATCTCGTCGAGATAAACTAAAAAACACCTTGAATCTTGGAAAATGTAGCCTCTCTTATAAGGATATAGATAGTCAATTTTGTCAAAGCAAGGAAGTCAGTATGGTGTTCTTAACTAAAAGTTTGACCATTTCCAAATCTTATGAAAGTGCTCTTAAATTAAAGATCTCATCGAGATAAACAAAAATTTCACCTTGAATATTGAAAAATGGAGCCTCTCTTCTCAGTATACAGACAGTCAAAGTTTGGTCAAAGCAAGGAAGTCAGTATAGTGTTTATAGCTAAAAATTTGACCGTTGCCAAATCTGGTTAAAGTGGTCTCAAATCAAAGATCTCGTCGAGATTAATAAAAAACACCTTGAATCTTGAAAAATGGAGCCTCTTCTGAATATAACAACTGTCAAAGTTTGGTCAAAGTAAGGAAGTCAGTACAATGTTCATAGGTAAAAATTTGATACTTTCCAAATTTGGTGAAAGTGGTCTCAAATCAAAGATCTCATTGAGATTAACCAAAAAACACCTTGAATCTTTAAAAATGAAGCCACCCTTCCCAAGATAGGTATGATCAAAGTTGGGTCAAAGCAAGGAAGTCTGTATAGTGTTAGTAGCTAAAAGTTTGACTATTTTCAAATCTAGTTCAAGTGGTCTCAAATCAAAGATCTTGTCGAGATGAACCAAATAACACCTTGAATCTTGAAAAATAGAGCCTCTCTTCTCAAGATACAGATTGTCAAAGTTTGGTCAAAGCAAGGAAGACAGTACAATATTTGCAGCTAAATATTTGACCTTTTTCCAAATCTGGTGTAAGTGGTCTCAAATCAAAGATATCGTCAAGATGAACCTTAAAACACCTCGAATCTTGAAAAATGGTGCCTCTTTTCTAAAGATATGGATGGTCAAAGTTTGTTCAAAAAAGGGAAGTCAGTACAGTGTTTGGAGCTAAAAGTTTTACCATTTCCAAATCTGGTGAAAGTGGTCTCAAATCAAAGATCTCATCGAGATGATAAAAAAAAAACCTTGAATCTTGAAAAACAAAGCCTCTTCTCAAGATACGGATGGTCAAAGCTTGTCAAAGCAAGGAAGTCAGTATAGTGTTCATAGCTAAAAATTTGACCGTTTCCAAATTTGATGAAATTGGTCTCAAATTGGAGATCTTGTTGAGATGAACCTAAAAACACCTTGAATCTTAAAACACAAAGCCTCTCTTCTCAAGATACGGATGGTCAAAGTTTGGTCAAAGAAAGGAAATTAGTATAGTATTCATGGCAAAAAATTTGACCATTTCCAAATCTAGTGAAAACGGTCTCAAATCGAAGATCTCATGGACATGAACCTAAAAACACCTCCAATCTTGAAAAAGGGAGCCTCTCTTCTCAAGATACAGATGGTCAAAGTTTGGTCAAAGCAAGGAAGCCAGTATAGTGTTCATAGCTAAAAGTTTGTACATTTCCAAATTTAGTGAAAGTGGTCTCAAATCGAAGATTTTATCGAGATGAACCTAAAAATAGCTCAAATTTTGATAAATGGAGCCTCTCTTCTAAAGATACAGATAGTCAAAGTTTGGTCAAAGCAAGGAATTTAGTATAGTGTTTGTAGCTAAAAGTTTGACTATTTCCAAATCTGGTGAAAGTGGTCTCAAATCGAAGATCTCGTCAAGATGAACCTAAAAACACCTTGAATCTTAAAAAAGGGAGCCTCTCTTCTCAAGATACGAATGACCAAAGTTTGGTCAAAGAAAAGAAGTCAGTTTAGTGTTCATAGCTAAAAATTTGACTGTTTCCAAATCTACTGAAAGTGGTCTCAAATTGAAGATCTTGTCGAGATGAATAAAAAAACACCTTGAATCTTAAAAAATGGAGCCTCTCTTCTCAAGATACGGATGGTCAAAGTTTGGTCAAAGCATGGAAGTCAGTACATTATTCGTAGCTTAAAGTTTGACTATTTCCAAATCTGGTGAAAGTGGTCTCAAATCAAAGATCTCATCGAGATGAACCAAAAAATAGCTTGAATCTCAAAAACTAGAGCCTCTCTTCTCAAGATACAGACAGTCAAAGTTTGGTCAAAGCAAGGAAGTCAGTACAGTGTTCGTAGCTAAAAAATTGACCATTTCCAAATCTAATGAAAGTGGTCTCAAATAAAAGATCTGGTTGAGATGAACCAAAAAACACCTTCAGTCTTGAAAAATAAACCTCTCTTCTCAAGATATGGACGGTCAAAGTTTGGTCATAGGAGGGAAGTTAGTATAGCGTTCGTAGCTAAAAGTTTGACCATTTCCAAATCTAGTGAAAGTGGTCTCAAATCAAAGATCTTCTCGAGAAGAACCTATAAATACATTGAATCTTAAAAAATGGAGCCTCTCTTCTCAACATGCGGACAGTCAAATTTTGCTCAAAGAAAGGAAGTTAGTACAGTGTTCATAGCTAAAAATTTGACCATTTCCAAATTTGGTGAAAGTGGTCTCAAATCAAAGATGTCATCGAGATGAACCTAAAAACACCTTGAATCTTGAAAAATAGAACCTCTCTTCTCAAAATACAAATAGTCAAAGTTTGGTCAAAGGAAGTCAGTATAGTGTTCGTAGCTAAAAAATTGACCATTTCCAAATCTGGTGAAAGTGGTATGAAATCAAATATCTCCTCGAGATGGACCTAAAAACACCTTAAATCTTGAAATATGGAGCCTCTCTTATCAAGATATAGATGGTCAAAGTTTGGTCAAAGCAAGGAAGTCAGTACAGTTTTCATAGCTAAAAGTTTGACCATTTCCAGATCTATTGAAAGTGGTTTCAAATCAAAGATCTCATTGAGATGAACCTTAAAACACCTTGAATCTTGAAAAATGGAGCCTGTCTACTCAAGATATGGATAATCAAAGTTTTGTTCAAGCAAGGAAGTCAGTACAGTGTTCGTAGCTACAAATTTAAATATTTCCAAATCTGGTGAAATTGGTCTCAAATCAAAGATCTCAAGATACGGATGGTCAAAGTTTGGTCAAACTAGGGAAGTTAGTACATTATTCGTATCTAAAAGTTTGACCATTTCAAAATCTGGTAAAAGTGGTCTCAAATCGAAGATCTCATCGAGATGAACCAATAAACAACTTGAATCTTAAAAAATAGATGCTCTCTTCCCTAGATACAAATGGTTAAAGTTTGGTCAAAGCAATGAAGTTAGTACAATGTTCTTAGCTAAATTTTTGACCATTTGCAAATCTGGTGAAAGTGGTCTCAATTTGAAGATCTCATCAAGATGAATCTAAAAATACCTCCAGTCTTAAAAAATAAAGCCTCTCTTCTCAAGATGTAAATAGTCAAAGTTTGGTCAAAGTAAGGAACTCGGTACAGTGTTCGTAGCTAAAAGGTTAATCATTTCCAAATCATGTGAATATGGTCTCAAATCAAATATCTCATTGAGATGAACCAACAAACACCTTGAATCTTTAAAAATGGAGCCTCTCTTCTCAAGATACAGATGGTCAAAGTTTGCTTAAAGCAAGGAAGCCAGTACAGTGTTCGTAGCTAAAATTTTACCATTTCCAAATCTGGTGAAAGTGGTCTCAAATCAAAGATATCCTCGAGATGAACCAAAAACACTTTGAATCTTAAAAAATGGAGCCTCTCTTCTCAAGATATGGATGGTCAAAGTTTCGTCAAAGCAAGGAAGTCAGGATAGTGCTCGTAGCTAAAAGTTTGACAATTTCCAAATGTAGTGAAAGTGATCTCAAATCAACGATCTCATCAAGATGACCAAAAAACACCTTGAATCTTAAAAATCAGAGCCTCTCTTCTGAAGATACGAACGATTAAAGTTTGGTCAAAGCCAGAAAGTCAGTACAATGTTCGTAGCTAAGAGTTTGACTATTTCCAAATCTAGTGAAAGTGGTCTCAAATCAAAGATCTCAATGAGATGAATGTAAAAACACCTTAAATCTTGAAAAATGGAGCCTCTCTTCTCAAGATACGAATAGTCAAAGTTTGGTCAAAGTAAGGAATTCAGTGTAGTGTTCATAGCTAAAAGTTTGACCATTTTCAAATCTGGTGAAAGTGGTCTCAAATCAAAGATCTCATCGAGATGAACTAATAAACACCTTGAATCTTGAAAAATGGAACCTCTCTTCTCAAGATACGGACAATCAAAGTTTGGTGAAAGTAAGGAAGTCAGTACAGTGTTTGTAGCTAAAAGTTTGACCATTTCCAAATTTGGTGAAAGTGGTCTCAAATCGAAGATCTCATCAAGATGAACCTTAAAAAATCTTGAATCTTGAAAAATGGAGCCTCTCTTCTCAAAATACTAACGGTCAAAGTTTGGTCAAAGTAAGGAAGTCAGTTTTGTGTTCGTATCTAAAATTTTGATTGTTTCTAAATTTGGTGAAAGTGGTCTCAAATCGAAGATCTTATCGAGATGAACCAAAAAACACCTTAAATCTTGAAAAATGGAGTCTCTCTTCTCAAGATACAGAGGGTCAAAGTTTGGTCAGAGGAAGGAAGTCAGTACAGTGTTTGTAGCTAAAAGTTTGACCATTTTCAAATTTGGTGAAAGTGGTTTCAAATCAAAGATCTTGTCGAGATGAACAATGAAACACTTTGAATGTTGATAAATGGAGCTTCTCTTCTCGAGATACAGACGGTCAAAGTTTTGTCAAAGAAAGGAAGTTAGTACACTGTTCGTCGCTAAAAATTTGACCATTTCTAAATTTGGTGAAAGTGGTCTCAAATTGAAGATCTCATCAAGATGAACCAAAAAACACCTTCAATCTTGAAAAATAGAGTCTCTCTTCTCAACATACGAATGGTCAAAGTTTGGTCAAAGCAAGGAAGTCAGTATATTATTCGTAGCTAAAAGTTTGACCATTTCCAAATCTGGTGAAATTCATCTCAAATGAAAGATCTCGTCGAGATGAACCTAAAAACACCTTGAATCTTGAAAAATAGAATCTCTCTTCTCAAGATATGGATGGTCAAAGTTGGGTCAAAACAAGGAAGTCATTATAATGTTCATTGCTAAAATTTTGACTATTTCCAAATCTGGTGAAAGTGGTCTCAAATTGAAGATCTCATCGATATGAACCTAAAAACAAGTTGAATTTTGAAAAACAGAGCCTCTCTTCTAAAGATACGAACGATCAAAGTTTGGTCAAAGCAAGGAAGTTAGTACAGTGTTCGTAGCTAAAATTTTGACCTTGCTTATGTTGAAACCCTTGTGGAGAATTTGAATCCTTGAATCCACAAGTATGGATGCTCCAAATGAATGTAGAATTGAATGTGTGATTTCTCAAATAAATTTTCTTTAGATATTCTACACCAATCTTAAATAGATCTTGGATTTGAAAGAGGCTTGAATGGAAATGGATGTAGGAATCTTAAACAAGAGGGCTCCATAGAGCTTGAGGCTTCCAATGGATCTCTTTAATAAATTGAATGCTTTAAGAGAGATGAATGCTTGAATGCTTGATCTTGATTTGCAATTGTGATCGTCGATGGCCTAGCTTGTGGCTGGATGAAAATGATAGGAGGTGGCTTCCTTTTATAGAGATCTAGGGTACAAACCCCTAGAGAGGCCGACATATAAGAAATAAATTTGCATTGGTCCCTTACCTCTAAAAATGGACCTAGATTAAATGCAATTTAATATTTTTCCATTTTGGAGACCAAAACAGTTGACTCAGAAGCGGGAAAACAATTATTTTTGAAACCCAACATCTAGAAATCATGGAACCTTGAAGTTTGAACCTTGGGTCAAGGTCAAGGTCGACCTTAACCTATGTCAGAGTTGATGTCTTCCTTGACCTAGGTTAGGGTCGAGGTGACTCTGAGGTCAGGATTTTTGGCTTTTCCAAGTGTTTTTCCCCCTTTTCCACTTTCTTTCTGCACTTTTCTGGCATTTTGGACTAAGATCCTAATATTCTTGACCTAAGGATCAAGGTTGACCTTTTAGGTCAATGTTAAACTTGACCTTGACCTAGGTCACGAATGACCTTGACCCTAACCTAGGTCACGGTCGAGCTCGACCTTGACCCATGGTTCAAACTTCAAGGTTCTATGATTTCTAGATGTTGGGTTTCAGAAATAATTATTTTCCCACTTCTGGGTCGGCTGTTTTGGTCTTTGAACCGGTAAACTCTTAAATTTCATTTAATCTAGTTCCATCTCTAGGGGTAAGGTCCCAATGGGAATTTATTTCTCATATGTCGGTCTCTCTAGGGATTTATTCCCTAGATCTCTATAAAAGAAAACCTCCTCCTCTCATTTGCATCCATCCACAAGCTATGTCATCTACAATCACAATTACAAATCAATATCAAGCATTCAAGCACTCATCCCTCTTCAAGCATTCAATTCATCAAGGAGATCCATTAGAAGCCATTGAAGGATTCAAGCTCTATGGAGCCCTCTTGTTGAAGATTCCTCCATCCATTTCCATTCAAGCCTCTTTCAAATCCAAGATATATTCAAAATTGGTGTTGAATATCTAAAGATAATTGATTTGAGACATCCCACATTCAATTCTACATTCATTTGGAGCATCCATACTTGTGGATTCAATGATTTGAATCCTCCTTAAGGGTTTCAACATAAGCAAGGTGAATTGTTCCATTTACTTTGTTTATTACTGCTATTTGAATCCAATTTCAAGGTTAATTCCTAAATTGGGGTTTGACCAAGGCAAACCCCCCATACAAATAACAACAACCCCTTTTCTTGCAGGTGCAGGAGTAGGGTAGAAAATATCAAAGCAAATCTGAGTACCCTTTTCAGTAAAATTTTGGGATCTACGAACAGAATTTCTGTCAGAGTAGTGCAGGTCAAGGTCGACATTTTTGGGTCAAGGGTGACATTTCCCGGTGGGTCAAAATTGACATTTCTTAGAAAAAGAAAAGATTTTTGGGTTTTCTCTGTCTTTGTATTCTCAGTCCAAATCAGGTTACATAATTTCCTGAAACTCATCACAGACATCAGAAAATAGCAATTTCTAGATCCATCATATTTTGAGGTTAGTATTTGTCTTCAATTTATCTCAATTAGGATTACATTTTCTTATCATAACGGAATATAAGGTATTCCTCTCTATTCATATTCTCCATAGATTGATTCATCTTTTCATTGACCACTATCTTGTGATTAATCAATTTGGATCTATCCCTTGGGAATTTAGGATTAGAAAGGAGATCTTATCTTCCCCCATTTCATTAAAAACCTTGCATATCCACATCTATCTATTTACCTTCATCTTTATCATCCAAAACATCATTTCTAATATTTACATTTTTGGTGAACCAACGATCAACAACTCTTTATTTTTGCTATTATATGTCCCTTTTATTATCTTGTGTGTCCGCCAATATTTATATTTTTGGTGAACCAGCAATCGACAACTCTTTCTTTTTGGTGTTAGATTTCTCTTCTATTATCTTGTCTATCCACCATATTTACATTTTTGGTGAGCCCGACAAGCTTACCTCCTATCGTTTGTGGAATTAGATGCTCTTTCTCTTATGGTATTAGATCTTGCATGTATTTTTCTTTTATGTTCTTGTATTTACATTTCAAAAATCATATAAAGATACAAAAACACTTATTTGTTCATGCCTTGTGTTTTCTTAGTTTAGTTCATTTTCATTGCATTGGTATATGAGCTTTACTACCTCTATTCCTACTTATGATATTCCAGTTAGAAGAAGTCATAGACTTATGAGTTCTTTTGATCTTGAATCTTCCTCTCCTTTCCTTAGGATCCCAGATGACAATTTGATTACTCATGATTCTAATCCTACTATGGAGCATAACTCTTCTCACTCATCTCATGATGAGAGGATGATGCTTTAAGAGTTCCTCCTAAATAAGTAAAAAAACTCTCAACTAAACTTGAAAAAATGGGTAATTGGCTTATGCAAGAAAACCATAATCAATATTATATTCAAGCTATAGAGGCTCTTAAGAAAGTTATTTAGGATAGTGATCAAGGTGTTAATCTCTTGCATGGTATTAGTCATCTTGTGCATTCAAATGTTAAACCTTTAGCTCAAGTAGCTCAAGATCTAGGATGTACTCCTCTTGTCCCTAGTGTGGAACCTTCTTCTGTTCCTTTACCTAGCATTCCTACCTACACTCCTCCTTTAGTGACTACTTCGGTTCCCTCTCATTCTATGAGTGTTCCACTAGTGTCCTTACCTACTTCACACCCTTCTTATCATAGTGTTCCTTTTACTTATTCCAATCCTCTTCCAACTATGGTTCCAAGTGTTCCACTAGTTGTTTCTTCTATTCTAGTTACTTCTTACACTTTTCCTAGTGTTACTAATGTTTGTATGCCTTTTATTTCTTCTAATGATTCCACAATCATTAGTTTGGCTCAAACTGTGTCCTCTTTACAACAACTTGCATCCCTAACTCAATCCAAGTTTAGTATTCCTACATGTGATATGGGAAGTCCTTTATCCTTAGACATCATTCGTGCTTATGTTTCTCAAAAATCCAATATGCCTCATCTTGAGAATTACACTAGTAAGGGAGACCCTATTACTCATATTAAAAATTTCAAATCCTTTGTAGTGACTATGCTCATGACCATAGGATTTTAGCCAAGTTTTTTGCTATAAATTCTATCGATAATTTTCCAAAACTTAATAATGCCTTTATTCAACAGTTTCAAAATAATATTGGTCCACAAGTTTCCTTGACAGATTTGATGCATTGTAAATAGAATGCTAAAGAAAAATTAAAGGAATTTATTGGTACATTTAAGCATTTTTATGCTCAAATTTCTTATCATGTTCCTGATATTGATATTCAACATATATTTATTTCAAATTTTCAAAAGGATATTAGAGATAAGATTCTTCTTACTGAATTTACCTCTTTTCAACAACTTTGTATAGTGCTTCATCATTATCAATTACAAGTGAGTCAATTTGAGAGCAACACTCCAATGGCTCCTATTCCAGTTGATAAGAGTGATGTTGTTCCTAATCCCAAAAAGTTTCAAAAACCTAACAACTATGTGAAAATAAACAAATAAACAAATGTAGTTGATGATCAAGTTGTTGTTTCATCCAAAAATGCCACTTCTGCATGCACTGCTTTTCGTTTGAATCGTACGTTTACTCCTATTTTTGAATCTTTACATTTTGTTATGAGTAAATTATTGACTACTAATATGATTAATTTACCTCCTATTCGACCCATTTTACGTACTACAATGGCATCTAAATCCTTTGATCCTAAAGATTTTTGTCAATATCATCGTCATAATGGTCATGATACTAAGAAGTGTTATTCTTTAAAATATAAGGTTCAAGACTTAATTGATTCTAATGCTTTATCTGTTGATAATTTTGATGGTAGTGGGAATAAATCTATCTCTCCTCCTAATCAAAATCTCCAAATTTATACAAATCCTTTTCCTACACATGATACTAATACCATTGTTCAACCATCTTCTCTAGAAATTTTTTATGATTCAAATATGGATAATCCTAATGACACTGTTAACCCTATGGAGCATGTTGTTTCATCTCGGCCTGAATCTCCACTCTTGCCTCAAACTCAACCTCAAATTCAAGTTCCACCTCAACCTAAGCCTAAACCAAAAGCTCAATCTAAACCTCGATGACAACCTAAGAATAAAAGACCTAAGGAACTCTTGATTACCTTTGATGATTCTAAGACTATTAAAGCTCCTAATGGTCCCATTTACATTTATGCTAGGATTTCTAAGATACCTATGCACAGTTGTCTTGTTGATCCTACATCCTTAGTCAATGTCATTACTAAAGAAAACCTTTTTTATGAAGAATTTACAACGTGATAGTTGTGATACATCTGATGTGTGGATCGAAACTTGTAATAGTTTTCTCTATCCATCATTTGGTTCTATTAGATTGCCTATGGAACTTTGTGGGAAAGTTGTGAACACCACTTTTGTTGTTATTCCTACCTTTGATCAGTTTCAAGTTAAGCTTGGTTTGCCTTGGTTAAATTCCATGCATGTCGTTTCTTCTCCCATTCATAAGTGTCTTAAATTCATTCATGATAATGAAGTGAAGACAATTAAACATAGTTTATACCAACCTTCTAGGCCTCGGGATTATGCTACTCTTGACTTCTTTTGGCCTTCATTACCTAATTCATATCCCTCTCGACTTGATAACCCCTTTTTCTCATATCAAGCCTATAAACATCACAAGATTCTTGAGTTAAGTATGCCTCAGGTGGATCTTAACCCTGGTCTTTTACCTATGCCTTCCATACCTCCTTTATCCATTACTTCTAATTTTGTTAATAAAACTCCTACTATTGCTGAGAATGTTACTAATCCTCCTATAGAACCTGTGAAGGATCCGGACATTGTTCCTCCTAGTTCTCAACATATTTCAAACAAAACAAAATGTAACTAATTTTCCAGTGAACATCGTAAGAAGCATTGGGCCCAATCTAAGGCTCATGCCTCTGTTCTTCAAAGTTCTTTACCTTCTTTTGACCAGCCTATGCCTAATGTGTTAGAAGAAGTTAATGTTAATAATGATGCTAAGATGAATGGTTATGATGATTATATTTTTATCTTAGATTATATTTTGATTAATCTTGATGATGAAGATACTCTTAATGATTCTAATGGTGTTAATGATGAATATGAGACTATTGACATTGATATCGATTTACCTAATATGCTTTCAACACAATTGATTATTATAGCTAGTATTAAACATTGTAATTCTCAAGAGGATCCTTATTTGGAACTGGCTATCATTCCTACTGTGTTGGATATAGTCCCTCTTTCAAGTTACCCACCTTCCCTAAATGATATAAACCAAGATGGGGAGAGTAGGCAATGCGCTTGATTGGCTTCTCCTTCATGGTAGCCTTTTTTTTTTGTTTTCCTGTCATACTATGCTTTTCCTGTGATGTGTTTGCTTAATGTTTTTTAGATTCTTTTATACGACCCTTGTTTCTCTATTGGTGCAAGGTGATAAAGGAATCAAACCTATTGTGTTATTCCTCTGTATGTATCTCTATTCTTCTATATTTTGTTTTCATGTTACATTTTACCTATGATATTGTTTGTAAATGTTTTCCTTGTGTAGTCCACTTGGATTTGTGACTTGGTAGCACTGATTCTTTTTGGTCTCCATGTTGTGGTCCAAAATGACTCTTCTTCATAAATCTTATGTTTTCTTTCCTCCATTGTCATTGTCATTCTACTTTCTTTGGGGAATGATGTCAATTAATTTGTAATAATATCATACATATATATTATCTTATGATCATACTGACTATTAGGAATGGGAACACTGAGAGGGGGGGGGGTGAATCAGTGTTCACTATAATTTAACTTTTTACTTTAATATTTATGTAGAAACTAAATGCTTAAGAATTGAATTAAAAATTCACATAAACATGAAACATGAAATCAACACATGACACCAAGATGGTTATGGGGAAACCCAAATAGGTAAAAACCCCGGTGGGACTTGATACCCACTAATATTCTACACTAGTGTTTTGTGATCCTTGTTAGAAGATCCTTTACCCTGTTAGGAGTAGCATTACAATACTTTAAGTATAGTAGACCTTGTTAAGGGTTAGAATCTGTTAGGAGTCTTTTACAATGATCCCTATTAGGGGAGTGAACTCACTGTCCTAGAGCTCATTGCTCAAATGGTGAAGGCTACAACCTTCTAAATTCAGATACACACTATATCTGTAGGTGAACATTCACTGTGACACTGCTTGTCTGATCAGTTCCTTTGGTGCGCTGATGCTTTGACCTCTAGCAAAGCTTTAATACATCTTATGATGTCTTTGCATACCTCTACTCTTCTTAACACAACTATATTACAACTTCCATACCGAATACAATGGGTGCACCTTATATTTATGCACTCATGCAAAATACACAAATAGGTCGGCCCTATAACTAATTACAAACAAAGCCTCCAAATGAATTGGCTTAAGCATGCTTATTATACAAATAAACATGTCAGAAACCTAAATAAAATAGGTGCACAACCTTTACAATATTACATTATAATTGCAAACCAAAAAGCTAACTGTCGGCTCCAAGCTCTATTCTCTACTGGCACACACTAGCTGTGCAACTTCAACTGACTATAACTTTCACATCTTTGCATATCTACTTATGCACTCATGGAATAAGCATAAGTATATTCTAACAAGCTTAACTTTCAGGGCACATACCATAATTCATCCCTACACATGTGCATTAATGCTCTTAGCTGCAGGAACTCTATATACTGTCTAGTCTTTAACACTTAACTGAATTCTAATCTTTACACTAAGTGTGTAGACTCCAAACTACTCTATGACTTAGTTTCCATAATGACACCACCATGTCTAGTCATATACTTCAGTATAGACAACTTTCCAACAATCTCCCCCTTTGTCATTGATGGCAACAAAGGAATATGGCCAAGTTGCTAACTATATCTTTAAACAAAAACTTTTGTCTTCTATACATCTTTATACATAATCTTATATCTCCCCATACATATATGTACTCCATATTCTATACACAAATCCCCCTTTCACATTAATGACAAAGGTGCAACAAAAAATTGTATGTACTTACTCACTAAGGGAAAACATCCAGATATGCAATCTTGAGGTTTTGGATCTGCTTCTTCCAAAGGGTTATCAAAGAGTTAACTATTTGGAGATGGGTGCATAATGAATATTGAAGCTTCGCCATCTTCTCCAAGTCACTAATGGGACCATGATCACAATTTACTATGGTGGCATCAATCTCCTTTAAATTCTAATTGAGAATGTCTAAAGAAGGCGCAAGACCATTCCTCAATTGATTCTATTTGGACCTTATCCTTGTTATCTCTTTTTCTTCCTTCTCAATCTTGTCTAACTGTCCTTGGTAGACATTGTTACACATGTTCACATCAATGGTTGTGTCTGTCACTAAATTCTTTAACCCCTCAATCAAGGCTTCTACTTCTTTTATCTTCTTAAAGTGAGCATCGGTGAGCTTGTCTTGATCCATGCATGTTGCAATGAACCTTCTTCCTTTATCAGAAAACTCTTTCAATGATGCCTGACCAAACTTAAGAGAATTCAAGTCTAGTGTAAAGTTGCTCATTAAAAAATTTAGTCTCTTCTTTAAGTACTTTTCTTTTGCTACTATGGACGTAGATTCTTCTAGGCTAGAAAAGTTGCTTTTGAACTGTGAGAGGACTAAACTCACATCATCAACTGAATGTACTTTTAACACTTTCTTATCCCCAGGCAATAAACTATTCAAAATATTCACTGATTCTATCAGAAGAGGATTCCTCATGACTTTCTTCTCATTTTCCTTCTCCATAGCTAGGATGCTGAACTTAATCAGGTCTTCTTCTTTCCAAGAGTCCAAACTACTTGTGTTAGGTGTCAAACTTGACAACAATGCTAAGGAGGGAGTGATGGGAGTGCTTTCCATCACTTCTTGTTTTACCTTTGCAAGATCAATAGAAGTATCTTCATCTTTCTTTTCTACCTCTTCTTCTTCTTTCTTATCAAATACATCTTCAATAGGTGCTTCTTCTTGCTGAGTGGGAGGTGAATTGCTACATAGGATTTCAACTTCTTCAGTACTAACAAATGCTTTCTCAAACTTGTCCAAATCCTTATCTATAGCCACTATGGCTATTTCCACATTATCTATGATAATAGTGTTTCCTTCATGAGATTCTAAGATGGGCGTAGACTTGTTTGCCTTTGTTTGAGTTTCTACTATGGGTGTTGAGTCCTAAGGACCTGTCACTAGTACATTGAGGGTCTCTGCTTCCTTTTCTTTCTTACTAGGTGCATGAGTGATAGGCATAGTAGGTGCTTTTATCTGTTATTCCAATAACACCTTTTCAAAGGCCTTCTCTTTTTCCTTCTCTATTAGCTCATAGTCTTTTTTCATAATATGAAGAGTTCTCATTTTTGTCCTTAACTGTGGCTTCACTAGATTTAGTAACAATGACCTTTCTTCAATAGAACATACATGAAGAGTGTCTTCTAATACTTTTTCTATGATCCTTAGATCTTCTTCATTTGCTTGTCTCTTTAGGTTTTCCAAAATATCCCATACTTTATTGAGAATGGAGGTTTTCAACTCAAGGACTGTCTTCTTGAACTTGATCATATGTTTGACAGTCATACTATGAATTTTTGATTTGTCAATCTCACTGTATGTGTCATAATACTTCTCTACTCGATCAATTATGCCCTCATCAACAATTCTTGCATTCAAAACTTTGAGGCTAGGTTTGAATCCTGCTTGAGGAGGTGCTTGAGTGTTTTTCCTGCTCCTTAATGCTTGTGAGGATGGATGACTAGTGCTAGCTTCTTTCTTCCTCTTGAATAAAGGCTTATACTCTAGAGGAGTGGTAATATGAATAGTGTCTATGGGTGCAGAAGGAGTATTATCTTCTTTACCCTTCTAACTATCATCTGATTCAATTTTTATCTTCTTCAGCTTAGGATCTTCTTGTTCTTCATCTGGTGCTATGCCTTTTAATTCTAGGGAAATCTTTTCATCCCTTGCTTTATCAAGGTCTACTTGAGACACACCATGTATTCTCAAGATTTTAGATGTGACCTTTGTAACCTTTCTTTTTATTCAACTTAGCATTAACTTCTCTAGTCTTTTCTTCATAGGTTCCCCACCTAGGTTCATTATCATCTTTAGGGGATGATAGAAATACTTGTGCATAAGCTTCAAGAACTTGTTCCTCTACTTAATACCCAAGTGGATGAATCCACTTAGCTCTAGGCTCAACAGCTTCCATACATGTAGTATCAGTCTCCACCATAAAGCATATTGTGTCTTTATACTTCTCCACAATATTCTCAAAAATCCTATACCTCATCTACATCCTTGCTCTAAAGGTCTTCAATTCCAAGGTTACATAGTCTCTTAAGGTGATTTCAATGCATACCTTGTTTGATATCTGTAGCATGGTTGGAATGGAATTTTCTAGATACAAGTCTAACATTTTACCAACTATATGAAGGTACATATAGATGATTAGGGACCCAAACTTGAATATCTTTGTTTTGTCATGTTTGATAGCTTTGATGTTGTCTATCAACTATGTGTGCAAGATCTCACATAAGTTGAACTCTCCATCATCTTGCACAAGTCAGATGGCTGCTAGAATAGTGCCCGTAGACATATTATTCATCCTACTGGTGTGATGAAATCTATAACCCAGTATCATTGACATCAATTTGATGTCTGCTTGCTCTATAGGTTCAATAGTCATGCTGTGCCTATCACTTTTGGATTTGCATGTTTGCTCCACTATTTTCCTAACATCCTTACCCATTGGAAGGATGACACCTATTCTAGAAAGGCCTATCATCTCATGAATTAGGTCATTTGTGATTCTCACTAGAACATCTCCAATCCAAAATAGATCATCATGGATTCTACTCTACAAGATTTTTATCCATTCAGTCTCATAGAATTCATATTCTGTGGCATATTCAACAATGGGGTGACCATTCCATTTGGTGTATTCATCCATGAACATTTTGTCTAGTTTTAGCATTGTGTCCATGTGCACCCTTAACCTATCTAGTCCAATAGGTTCCTTCTTACAATAGATGTAAGCCCTTATGTCTTCTACATGCATGATGCCCATTGGCATGTAGGAGAATGCTCCCTCTAAATCATCTAGGCTTGATTTAAATGGGCGCCTCTTGAAAATGTATCTCTTCTTTTCAGAAAAATCAAAAACTATGGGAGTGGCCATGACTTACTTGTTAATCGCTTTCCAACTAAACTTAGAGATGATTTGATGGCTTCCGAATCGATGCAATGAGCTAGGGTTACTGCAACCAATCAAATGCACTGATAACTACAACAAATCTATGATAGATTCAATCTCCAAGACTTCACAACAACTTCGAAGGCTCCTTCAACTCTCTATCACTATGAATTTGAATGCAATGAGCGATAAAATAACTTCTATGTACTTTAAAGTGAAAAATATGCCATTAATGAATGTCACATAAACCAGGATGTCACTTCAAAATTTCAAACTCGAGCTCCACAAACAATCAGCATGTGTGCTCTTGCATGAAGGTTCCTATACACTCCAAAAGCTTAAGTCAAAAGGCACATACTTTGAGGATGAGTATACCAGCCATGCAGGGGTCTAGAGCTAAATTAGCTCCCCCTATGACCCTAAGGGCCATTTATGTAGATGTAGAGGGTGCATCCACTTGGGATGCATCCAATACATTCTCATTAGCATTGTCCTTCTTTCCTTCTGACCAAATCAAGCTCACATCCTTTGAGGCTTTCACAAAATTGACTTCTGCTTCAGGATCCAAAACTGGTTCTTCTATCTTTTTAGGGCTTTCTTGACCTTGCATCATTGATCTACAGAACCTTGAGATATGTCCAACCTTGTTACAAGAGTGACAAATGATTGGAGGTCTATTATTCTTTGGTGCATTGACATGAGTCACCATTCTGCATTGCTTTGTTGTGTGACCATTTTAGTTACATATCTGGTATGTAACATTTGGAGAACTCCTTACATTTTTTTGGTTTTGATTTCTCTAATCTTCCTAAATTCTATTCTTCTTACTAGTCTTGCAATTCATAGCTCTATGACCAAACTTGTTTCATGAATAATAGTAACTGTTAAAATGTTTTACCTCTATACAGTTCCTTGCAATGTGTCCATGCTTGTTACAAGAAAAACAAGTTTGTTCTACTTGCTTGTGCTCATTCTTAGGTGGTTCACCATTATCTATGGTTTGATCTTTAGTCTTTTCAGCATCAGTAGAGTCCTTTTGTAAATCCTTTCTTGCTCGCATATTGTTAATCTAATTTTGTGCTTCATTGTATCTAATACAGCTAGTGTCTCCTTTGGCTCTTCTTGCATACAACTGAGATTCTACCAAATCAGCACTGGTGTGTAATTTTTCAATGTGATTCTTGGCTTCTTTTAATTTAGATTCCAAGATTTCTTTGTTATTTGTTAGCTCCAAGATTTCCATGTTGCTTTCCTTAGTTCTTCATTCAATTGAAGGTTTTATTTGATCTATTCATCAAGGACTGCCTGATTATTAGTCAACTTATCATCAACCTCTTCAAGTTTTTATTTTATGGATTTTTTTCTTCATTGAGCTTCTTTACCATTGTCGCTAGATCACTGGTAGAGCATTCTTTCAAATCTTTCCTTAGCTTCTTGATGACTAACTGAGCATCATTGAGTTTATCCTTCAGTTCTTTAGATTCTCTTTCTAACTTGTCTAGATCTTCAAGAGCATCTTCAAGATTTATTTTCAGATGTTTCATTTCTACTTTGTCCATGATCTCCTCAAGTGGTTAAACTTTTTTGCTAAGGAGCAGAGCTCTGATACCAATTGTTAGGAATGGGAACACTAAGAGGGGGGGGGAGTGAATCAACGTTCACTATAATTTAACTTTTTACTTTAATCTTTATGTAAAAAATAAATGCTTAAGAACTAAATTAAACATTCACATAAACATGAAACATGAAATCAACACATGACACCAATATGGTTACGAGAAAACCCAAATAGGTAAAAACCCCGATGGGACTTGATACCCACTAATATTATACACTAGTGTTTTGTGATCCTTGTTAGAAGATCCTTTACTCTATTAGGAGTAGCATTACAATGCTTTAAGTACAGTAGACCTTGTTAAGGGTCAGACCCTGTTAGGAGTCTTTTATAATGATCCCTATTAGGGGAGTGGACTTACTATCCTATAGCTCACTACTCAAATGGTGAAGGCTACAACCTTCTGAATTTAGATACACACTATATCTGTAGGTGAACTATCACTGTGACACTGCTTGTCTGATCAGTTCCTTTGGTGCGTTGATGCTTTGACCTCTAGCAAAGCTTTAATACATCTTATGCTATCTTTGCATACCTCTACTTTGCTTAACACAACTCTATTACAACTTCCATACTAAATACAATGGGCGCACCTTATATTTATATGCTCATGCAAAATACACAAATAGGTTGGCCCTATAACTAATTACAAACAACGCTTCCAAATGAATTGGCTTAATCACGCTTACAATTATACAAATAAACATGTCGGAAACCTAAATACAATAGGCACATGGTATTTACAATATTACATTACAATCGCAAACCAAAAAGCTAACTCTTAGGTCCAAGCTCTGTTCTCTGCTAGCACACATTGGTTGTGCAACTTCAACTGACTGTAACTTTCACATCTTTGCATATCTACTTATGCGCTCATAGACTAAGCATAAGTATAGTCTATTAAGCTTAACTTTCAGGGCACATACCATAATTCATCCGTACACATGTGTGCCAATGCTTTGAGCTAAAGGAACTCTGTATACTATCTAGTCTTTAACATTTAACTGAATTTTGATCTTTACACTAAGTGCGCAGACTCCAAACTGCTCTATGACTTTGTTGCCATAATTACAACACTATGTCTAGTCATATACTTCAGTATAGACAACTTTCCAACAATTGACCCCATAGTAGGTAGATCCCTTCTATGTTCTCTTTATGTTTATGTGGTATTTTCCTTTATTTGTCTTTGTTTGGGGGCATCTCATAGTGGAAACATAATCAGTGGAGTTTTTTATGTTTTTGTTTAAGCCATTGCTCCTATTAAAGTGTTAGCAATGACTTTAATGTGGGGGTATATGCTTTGCTCACTTTCTACACACACACACTTTATATATACTTTTCAAGCTTTCTCCCTTTATGGATTAGAGACTAATACTTAAAGCATGGATTTGGATTTTTAAATTACAGGATCTCTTGATCGCTCTAGTTTCAATTTTCAAGGTTTTGATCCCTTAAGGTCAAAGGTTTCCTTAAGATTGGATCTATTTTGTTTTGGCTTTGCTCTTTTGGAATAGAATATTCCCGAGGGTGAATCCTTGATGGGTTGACTAGTGACTAGCCACATTTATTAGGCAATTCAATTCCATCTTTTCAGTTGCATTATTTCCTTTTGTGGTTCACAATGGGACATAAATTCTCATTGGGAAAGGTAATCACACTTCCTCTTCTCTCTCTTTTTCTAGAGATGTCTCTCTTATTTTCATCTTAGAGTTGATAAAAACTTTAGTCCCTAGGGGCTTGAGGATTACTTTGTCCCCTTGATGTCAATAAGATTTTCTCTTTCTTTGTGATCTACTTTACCAAGAGTTTGCATCGATTCCATACTCTTGCTAAAGTGGTGGCTAAATGTATCGTCAGAAAATGGAAGCACTTCTATTTAGGACTATTTTATCCCTCTGAGTAGTTGGTTTGGGGCCATGTCAAGCACCTTGAATAGGTCTTCGACTTGGATCTAGCTTTTCCCCTTGTTCTGCCACCTTTTCCACTTTCTTTTTGCACTTTTCTAGCATTCTGGACGGAGATCTTGAGATTCTTGACCTCAGGGTCAAGATCGACCTTTTAGGTCAAGGTCCACCTTGACCCTAACCTAGGTCAAGGAAGACATCAACCCTAACCTAGGTCAGGGATGACCTTGACCCTAACCTAGATCAAGGTCAATCTCAACCTTGACCCAAGGTTAAAACTTCAAGGTTCCATGATTTTTGGAAGTCGGGTTTTAGAAAGAATTGTTTTCCCACTTCTGGGTCAGTTGTTTTGGTCTCTAAAATGGTAAACTCTTAAATTGCATTTAATCTAGGTCCATCTCTAGGGGTAAGGGCCTGATGGGAATTTATTTCTCATATGTCGACCTCTCTAGGGGTTTGTGCCCTAGATCTCTATAAAAGGAAGCCTCCTCTCATTTTCATCCATCTGCAAGCTATGCCATCTACAATCACAATTGCAAATCAAGATCAAGCATTCAAGCATTCATCCCTCTTCAAGAATTCAATTCATCAAGGAGATCCATTGGATGTTATTAAATGATTCAAGCTCTATGGATCCCTCTTGTTGAAGATTCCTCCATCCATTTCCAGTCAAGCCTCTTCCAAATCCAAGATCTATTAAAGATTGGTGTTGAAGATCTAAAGACAATTGATTTAAGACATCACACATTCAATTCTACATTCATTTGGAGCATCCATACTTTTAGATTCAAGGATTCGAATCCTCCACAAGGGTTTCAACATAAGGTGAATTGTTACATTTACTTTGTTAGTTGATGCTATTTCAATCCTATTTCAAGGTTACTTCCTAAATTGGGGTTTGAGCAAGGAAAACCCCCCATCCAAACAACAAAAACCCCTTTTTCTCATAGGTGCAGGTGCGGGACAATGAATATAAAAGAAGATTTGAGTAGCCTTTTCGACAAACTTTTGGGATCTACGAACATAATTTCTATCAAAACAATGTAGGTCAAGGTCAACATTTTTGGGTTAAGGGTGACATTTCCTACTAGGTCAGAATAAACCTTTCTCAAAAAAAGAAAAGATTTTTGGGCTTTCTTTGTCTCTATCTTCTCAATCCAAATCTGATTACAGAATTTACCGAAACTCATCACAGACATCAGAAAAAAACAATTTCCAGATCCATCATATTTTGAGGTTAGTATTTGTCTTCAATTTATCTAAATTAGGATTTCATTGTCTTCTCATAACAGAATATAAAGTATTCATATCTCTTCATATTCTCCATAGCTTGATTCATATTTGCATTGACCACTATCTTGTGATTAATCAATTTGGATCTATCCCTCAGGAATTTAGGGTTAGAAAGGAGATCTTATCTTCCCATTTCACTAAAAACCTTATATATCCACATCTATCTATTTACCTTTATCTTTATCATCCATAACATCATTTCCAATATTTACAGGTTAATCTTGATGATATCTTTGATTTGAGATAACTTTCACCAAATTTGGAAATGCTCAAATTTTTAGCTACAAACACTGTACTCACTTCCTTTCTTTGACCAAACTTTAACTGTCCGTATCTTGAGAAGAGAGGCTCCATTTTTCAAGATTCAAGGTGTTTTTTGGTTCATCTTGATGAAATATTTGATTTGAGACCACTTTCACTAGATTTGGAAACCATCAAATTTTTAGCTATGAATACTCTATTGATTTCCCTTCTTTGACGAACCTTTGACCATCCATATTTTGAGAAGAGAGGCTCCATTTTTCAAGATTCGAGGTATTTTTTAGTTCATCTGGATGAGATCTTTGATTTGAGACCACTTTCAATAGATTTGGAAACAGTCAAATTTTAAGCTACGAACACTGTACTGACTTCCTTGCTTTGACCAAACATTGACCATCTATATCTTGAGAAGTGAGGCTCTATTTTTAGAGATTCAAGGTGTTTTTTTCTTCATCTTGACGAGATCTTCGATTTGAGACCACTTTCACTAGATTTAGAAATGGTCAAATGTTTAGCTACAAACATTGTACTGACTTCCTTGCTTTGACCAAACATTGACCGTTCGTATCTTGAAAAGAGAGGCTCCATTTTTCAAGATTTAAGATTTTTTTTGGTTCATCTTGATCAGATCTTTGATTTGAGAACACTTTCCCCAGATTTGGAATCGGTCAAATTTTAAGCTATGAACACTGTATCGACTTCTTTATTTTGACCAAACCTTGGTTGTTCGTATCTTGAGAAGAGAGGCTCTGTTTTCCATGATTCAAGGTATTTTTGGTTAAACTCAATGAGATCTTCGATTTGAGACCACTTTCACTACATTTGGAAAAGGTGAATTTTTTAGCTATGAACACTATACTGACTTGTTTTCTTTGACCAAACTTTAACCATCTGTATCTTGAGAAGAGAGGCTTCATTTTTCAAGATTCAAAGTGTTTTTTGGTTCATCTCGATGGGATCTTCAATTTGAGACCACTTTCACCAGATTTGGAAACGGTCAAATTTTTAGCTACAAACACTATACTGACTTCCTTGCTTTGACAAATCTGTGACCATCCGTATCTTGAGAAGAGAGGCTCTATTTTTCAAAATTCAAGGTGTTTTTTGGTTCATCCCGATAAGATCTTTGATTTGAGACCAATTTCATCAAATTTGGAAATGGTCAAATTTTTAGCTACAAATATTGTAGTGATTTCCTTGCTTTGACCAAACTTTGACCATTTGTATCTTGAGAAGAGAGGCTCTATTTTTCAAGATTCAAGGTTTTTTTAGTTCATGTCGATGAGATCTTTAGTTTGAGACCACTTTCACTAGATTTGAAAATGGTCAAATTTTTAGCTACGGACATCGTACTGACTTCCTTGCTTTCACCAAATTATAAGCATCTATATCTTGAGAAGAGAGGCTGCATTTTTCAAGATTGAAGGTATTTTTTGGTTCATCTCGACAAGATCTTCGATTTGAGACCACTTTTACTAGATTTGGAAATGGTCAAACTTTTAGTTACGAATACTGTACTAACTTCATTGCTTTGACCAAACTTTGACCATTTGTGTCTTGATAAGAAAGGCTCTATTTTTTAAGATTCGAGGTGTTTTTTGGTTCATCTTGACGAGATCTTTTATTTTAGACCACTTTCACTAGATTTGGAAATGGTCAATTTTTTAGCTACAAACACTATATTGACTTCCTTGCTTTGACCAAACTTTGAACGTTCGTATCTTGAGAAGAGAGGCTCCATTTTTCAAGATTCAAGGTGTTTTTTATTTCATCTCGATTAGATCTTTGATTTGAGACCACTTTCACCAAATTTGGAAGTGGTCAACTTTTTAGCTACGAACACTATACTAACTTATTTTCTTTTACAAAACTTTGACCGTTCATATCTTGAGAAGGGAGGCTCTTTTTTTTAGGATTCAAGGTATTTTTTGGTTTATCTCGATGAGATCTTCAATTTGAGACCACTTTCAAAAGATTTGGAAATGTTCAAATTTTTAGCTACGAACACTATGCTAACTTCCTTGCTTTGACCAAACTTTTATCGTCAATATCTTGAGAAGAGAGGTACTATGTTTCAAGAGTCAAGGTGTTTTTTGGTTCATCTCGACGAGATCTTTTATTTGAGACCACTTTTACTAGATTTGGAAATGGTCAAATTTTTAGCTACAAATATTGTACTAACTTCCTTGCTTTGACCAACCTTTGACCGTCCATATCTTGAGAAGAGAGGCTCTATTTTTCAAGATTTAAGGTATTTTTTGGTTCATCTCGACGAGATCTTTGATTTGAGATAAAATTTTACCAAATTTGGATATGGTCAAATTTTTAGCTACGAACACTGTACTGGCTTCCTTGCTTTGACCAAACTTTGACCATCAATATCTTGAGAAGAGAGGCTCCATTTTTCAAGACTCAAGGTGTTTTTTGGTTCATCTTGATGAGATCTTCAATTTGAGACCACTTTCACCGGATTTAAAAATAGTCAATTTTTTTGCTACGAACACTGTATTGATTTCCTTGCTTTGACCAAACTTTGAATGTTCCTATCTTGAGAAGAGAAGCTCCATTTTCAAGATTAAAGGTGTTTTTTGGTTTATCTTGATGAGATCTTCGATTTGAGACCACTTTCACCATATTTAGGAATGGTCAAATTTCTAGCTAGAAACATTCTAATGACTTCCTTGCATTGACCAAACTTTGACCGTCTGTATCTTCAAAAGAGAGGCTCCATTTTCCAAGATTCAAGGTGTTTTTTGGTTCATCTCGATGAGATTTTCGATTTGAGACCACTTTCACCAGATTTGGAAACTTTCAAATTTTTAGCTACGAACATTGTATTAACTTCCTTGCTTTGACAAAACTTTAACCGTTTGTATTTTGAAAATAGATGCTCCATTTTTCAAGATTGAAGGTTGTTTTTTGGTTTGACAAAATTTTAATAGTCCGTATCTTGAGAAAAGAGGCTCCGTTTTTCAAGATTGAAGGTGTTTTTTGGTTCATCTTGATGAGATCTTTGATTTGAGACCACTTTCACCAAATTTAGAAACAGTCAAATTTTTAGCTACAACCACTGTACCGACTTCCTTGTTTTGACCAAAATTTAACCACTCGTATCTTGAGAAGAGAGGCTCACTTTTTCAAGATTCAAGGTGTTTTTTGATTCATCTGAATAAGATCTTTGATTTGAGACCACTTTAACTAGATTTGGAAATAGTCAAATTTTTATTTACAAACACTATACTGACTTTTTTTTTTTTACCAAATTTTGACCCTCCGTATCTTGAGAAGTGAGCCTCCATTTTTCAAAATTCAAAGTTTTTTTTGGTTCATATCAATGAGATCATCGATTTCAGACCACTTTTGCTAGATTTGAAAATGGTCAAATTTTTAGCTACGAACATTGTACTGACTTCCTTACTTTTACCAAACTTTGACCATCTGTATCTTGAGAAGAGAGACTCTATTTTTCAAGATTCAAGGTTTTTTTTGGTTCATCTCGACGAGATGTTTGATTTGAGACCACTTCCACCAGATTTTGAAATGGTCAAATTTTTAGCTACGAACAATTTACTAAATTCCTTACTTTGACCAAATTTTGACAGTCCGTATCTCGAAAAGAGAGGCTTAATTTTTCAACATTCAAGGTGTTTTTTGGTTCATCTCGACGAGATCTTCAATTTGAGTTTACTTTCACCATATTTGGAAATGCTTAAATTTTTAGCTATGAACATTGTACTGACTTCCTTGCTTTGACCAAACTTTGACTGTCTATATCTTGAGAAGAGAGGCTCCATTTTTCAAGATTCAAGGTGTTTTTTCATTCATCTCGACGAGATCTTCTATTTGGGAAAACTTTCCCAAGATTTAGAAATGGTTAAATTTTTAGCTATAAACACTGTATTAACTTCCTTGCTTTTACCAAACTTTGAGCGTTTGTATCTTGAGAAGAGAGGCTACGTTTTTCAAGATTCAACATTTTTTTTGGTTCATCTCGATGAGATCTTCAATTTGACACCACTTTAACCATATTTGGAAATTGTCAAATTTTTAGCTACGAATAATATACTGACTTCGTTGCTTTGACCAAACTTTGACGATCTGTATCTTGAGAATAGAGGCTCCATTTTTTAAGATTAAAAGTGTTTTTTGTTTCATCTCGATGAGATCTTCAATTTGAGACCACTTTCACTAGATTTGGGAATAGTCAAATTTTTAGTTACAAACACTGTACTGACTTCCATGCTTTGACCAAACTTTGACCAACTATATTTTTAGAAGAGATGCTCCATTTTTCAAGATTCAATGTGTTTTATGGTTTGTCTCAATGAGATCTTTGATTTGAAACCACTTTCACCAGATTTGGAAATAGTCAAACTTTTAGCTACGAACACTATATTGACTTACTTGCTTCGACCAAACTTTAACCATTCGTATTTTGAGAAGAGAGAGTCTATTTTTCAACATTCAAGGTTGTTTTTGGTTCATCTCCATGAGATCTTTGATTTGAGACCACTTTAACGAGATTTGGAAATGGTCAAATTTGTAGCTACAAACACTGTACTAATTTCCTTGCTTTGACCAAACTTTGACCATCTGTATCTTGAGAAGAGAGGCTCCATTTTTAGAGACTAATGGTGTTTTTTGGTTCATCTCGACGAGATCTTCGATTTGAGACCATTTTCACCAGATTTGGGAATAGTCAAATTTTTAACTACAAACACTATACTGACTTCCTTTGACCAAACTTTGTCTTTCTGTATCTTGAGAAGGGAGGCTCCATTTTTCAAGATTCCAGGTGTTTATTGGTTCATCTCGACAATATCTTCGATTTGAGATAACTATCATCAAATTTGGAAATGGTCAAACTTTTAGCTACAAACATTATACTGACTTCATTGATTTGACCAAACTTTGACCATTTGTATCAGTAGAAGAGAGATTCTATTTTTCAAGATTGAAGGTATTTTTTGGTTCATCTCAACGAGATCTTCTATTTGAGACCACTTTTCCCATATTAGGAAATGGTCAAATTTTTAGCTATGAACACTCTACTGACTTCCTTGCTTTGACCATACTTTGACCATCCTTATCTTGAGAAGAGAGGCTCTATTTTTCAATATTCAAGGTGCTTTTTTGTTCATCTATACGAGATCTTTGATTTGAGACCACTTTTAATATATTTGGAAATGGTCAAATTTTAAGCTACAAACACTGTACCAACTTCCTTGTTTTGACCAAACTTTGACCATTTGTATCTTTAGAAGAGAGGCTCCATTTTTCAGGAGTCAAGGTGTTTTTTGGTTCATATCGACGAGATCTTTGATTTGAGACCACTTCCACTAGATTTGGAAATGGTCAAATTTTTAGCTGAAAATACTGTATTAACTTCCTTGCTTTGACCAAACTTTGACCTTTCGTATCTTGAAAAGAGAGGCTTCATTTTTAAAGATTTAAGATTTTTTTTGGTTCATCTCAATGAGATCTTTGATTTGGGAACACTTTCATTAGATTTGAAAATGTTTAAATTTTTAGCTACGAACATTGTACTGACTTCCTTGCTTTAAGCAAACTTTGGCCATCCGTATCTTGAGAAGAGAGGCTCTATTTTCTAAGATTCGAGGTGTTTTTTATTTCATCTCAATGAGATCTTTGATTTGAGACCACTTTCACTTGATTTGGAAAAGCTGAATTTTTTAGCTATGAACAATATACTGACTTCCTTACTTTGACCAAACTTTGAACATCTGCATCTTGAGAAGAGAGGCTCCACTTTTCAAGATTCAAGGTATTTTTTGGTTCATCCCGATGAGATCTTTGATTTGAGACCACTTTCACTAGATTTGGAAATGGTCAAATTTTGAGCTACGAATACTATATTGACTTCTTCACTTTAACCAAACTTTGATTGTTTATGTCTTGAGAAGAGAGGCTCTATTTCTCAAAATTCAAGGTATTTTTTGGGTCATCTCAACGAGATCTTTGATTTTAGACCATTTTCACCAGATTTGTAAATGGTCAAATTTTTAGGTACAAACAATTTACTGAATTCCTTTCTTTGACCAAACTTTTAACTTTTGTATCTTGAGAAGAGAGGCTCCATTTTTTAAGATTCAAATTTTTTTTTGTTTTATCTCATGAGATCTTCAATTTGGGACCACTTTCATGAAATTTGGAAGCGGTCAAATTTTTAGCTACGAACATTACACTGAATTCTTTGCTTTTACCAAACTTTGACCATTCGTATCTTGAGAAGAGAGGCTCCATTTTTTTAGATTCAAGGTTTTTTTTTTTGTTCATCTGGACAAGATCTTTGATTTGAGACCACTTTCACCAGATTTAGAAATGGTCAAATTTTTAGCTACAAACACTATACTGACTTCCTTGCTTTTACAAAACTTTAACCATCCCTATCTTGAGAAGAGCGGTTCCATTTTTCAAGATTCAAGGTGTTTTTTGGTTCATCTCGATGAGATCTTTGATTTGAGACCACTTTCACTAGATTTGGAAATGGTCAAATTTTTAGCTACAAACATTGTACTGACTTCCTTGCTTTGACCAACCTTAAATTATCCATATATTAAGAAGAGGCTCTATTTTTCAAGATTCAAGGTGTTTTTTGGTTCATCTCGATGAGATCTTTGACTTGAGACCAATTTTTTCAGATTTGGAAACGGTCAAATTTTTAGCTATGAATATTGTACTGGCTTCCTTTCATTGACCAAACTTTGACCATTCGTATCTTGAGAACGGAGGCTCTATTTTTTAAGAGTCAAGGTATTTTTTGGTTCATCTCAACGAGATCTTCAATTTGAGACCATTTTCACCAGATTTACAAAGGGTCAAATTTTTAGCTACAAACATTGTAGTGACTTCCTTGCTTTGATAAAATTTTGAATGTTCCTATCTTGAGAAGAGAGGCTCAATTTTACAAGATTCAAGGTGTTTTTTGGATTATCTTGACAAGATCTTTGATTTGATACCACTTTCACCATATTTGGAAATGGTTAAATTTCTAGCTATAAACACTCTATTGACTTACTTGCATTGACCAAACTTTAGCTGTCTGTATCTTCAGAAGAGAGGCTCCATTTTCAAAAATTCAAGGTGTTTTTTGGTTCATCTTGATGAGATCTTTGATTTGAGACCACTTTCACCACATTTGGAAACAATCAAATTTTTAGGTATGAACACTATATTGACTTCCTTTCTTTGACCAAAGTTTGATCATTCGTATCTTGAGAAGAGAGGCTTCCTTTTCAAGATTTAAGGTATTTTTTGGTTCATCTTGATGAGATCTTCGATTTGAGACCACTTTCACCAGATTTGGAAATAGTTAAATTTTTAGCTACGAACACTATATTGACTTCCTTGCTTTGACGAAACTTTAATGGTCCGTATCTTGAAAAAAGAGGTTCTATTTTTCAAGATTCAAGGTGTTTTTTAGTTCATCATGATGAGATTTTTTATTTTAGACCACTTTCACCAAATTTGGAAATAGTCAAATTTTTAGCTACGACCACTGTACTAACTTCCTTGCTTTAACCAAACTTTAACCGTCTGTATCTTGAGAATAGAGGCTCCATTTTTCAAGATTCAAGGTGTTTTTTGATTCATCATGATGAGATCTTATATTTGAGACCACTGTAACCAGATTTGGAAATAGTCAAATTTTTAGCTACGAACACTATGCTAACTTTCTTTCTTTTACCAAACTCTGACTTTTGAATTTTTAGCTACGACCACTGTACTGACTTCGTTACTTTGACCAACTTTTGGTCGTCTGTATCTTGAGAAGAGATGCTATATTTTTCAAGTTTCAAGGTGTTTTTTGGTTCATCTCGATAAAATCTTTGATTTGAGACCACTTTCACTAGATTTTGAAACAGTCAAATTTTTAGCTATGAACACTGGACTGACTTCCTTGCTTTGACCCTTTGTATTTTTAGAGGAGAGGCTCCACTTTTCAAAATTCAAGGTGTTTTTTGGTATAGCTTGATGAGATCCTTTATTTAAGACCACTTTCACCATATTTGGAAACGGATAAATTTTTAGCTATGAATACTGTACTGAATTCCTTGCTTTGACCAAATTCTGACCATCCATATCTTGAGAAGATAGGCTCAATTTTTCAAGATTCAAGGTGTTTTTTGGTTCAGCTCAATGAGATCTTTGATTTGAGAGTACTTTCACCATATTTGGAAATGGTTAAATTTTTAGCTGCAAACACTGTATTGACTTCCTTGCTTTGACTAAACTTTCACCATCCATATCTTGAGAAGAGGGGCTCCATTTTTCAAGATTCAAGGTGTTTTTTTGTTCATCTCGACATGATCTATTATTTGAGAAAACCTCCACTAGATTTGGAAATGGTTAAATTTTTAGCTATGAACACTGTACTAACTTCCTTGCTTTTACCAAACTTTAATCATCCGTATGTTGAGAAGAGAGGCTCCATTTTTCAAGATTCAAGGTGCTTTTTGGTTCATCTCGAGATCTTTTATTTGAGACCACTTTCACCAGATTTGGTAATGGTCAAGTTTTTAGCTACGAACACTATACTGACTTCCTTACTTTAACCAAACTTTGACTGTCTGTATCTTGAGAAGAGAGGTTCTATTTTTCAATATTAAAAATATTTTTTGATTTATCTCGATGAGATCTTTGATTTCAGACTACTTTCACTAGATTTGGGAACAATTAAATTTTTAGCTACGAACACTATACTGACTTCCTTGCTTTGACCAAATTTTGATCATCTATATCTTGAGAAGAGATGCTCCATTTTTCAAGATGCAAGGTGTTTTTTGGTTTGTCTGAATGAGATCTTTGATTTGGACCACTTTCACCAGATTTGGAAACTATTAAATTTTTAGCTATGAACACTGTATTGACTTCCTTGCTTCGACCAAACTTTGACCATCCATATCTTGAGAAAAGAGGGTCCTTTTTTCAAGATCAAAGGTTTTTTTTGGTTCATCTCGACGAGATCTTCGATTTGAGACCACTTTCACGAGATTTTGGAATATTTTAATTTTTAGCTATGAACATTGTACTGACTTCCTTGGTTTGACCAAACTTTAACTGTTTGTATCTTGAGAAGAGAGGATCCATTTTTTAAGATTCAAGGTGTTTCTTCATTTCATCTCGATGAGATCTTCAATTTGAGACCACTTTCACAATATTTGGAAATGGTCAAATTTTTAGCTATGAACACTATATTGACTTCATTGCTTAGATCAAACTTTGACCATCTATATCTTGAGAAGAGAGGCTCTGCTTTTCAAGATTCATGGTATTTTTTGGTTCATCTCGACGAGATCTTCGATTTGAGACAACTTTCACAATATTTAGAAATGGTCAAATTTTTAGGTACGTATGTTGTACTGACTTCATTGCTTTGACCAATCTTTGACTGTCCGTATCTTGAGAAGAGAGGCTCCATTTTTCAAGATTCAAGGTGTTTTTTGGTTCATCTCGATGAGATCTTTGATTTGAGACCACTTTCACTAGATTTGAAAATAATCAAATTTTTAGGTACAAACACTATACTGAATTCCTTACTTTGACCCAACTTTGACTGTCTATATATTGAGAAGAGACGCTCCATTTTAAAAGATTCAATATGTTTTTTGGTTCATCCTGACAAGATCTTCCATTTGAGATCACTTTCACTAGATTTGAAAATAGTCAAATTCTTAGCTACAAACACTATACTGACTTCCTTACTTTGACCAAACTTTGATGATCTGTATCTTGAGAAGAGAGGTTCAATTTTTTAAGATTCAAGGTGTTTTTTGATTTATCTTGATGAGATCTTTGATTTTAGACCACTTTCACTAGATTTGGAAATGGTCAAATTTTTAGCTACAAATATTGTACTCACTTCCTTGCTTTGACCAAACTTTGACAATCTGTATCTTGAGAAAAGAGGCTCTATTTTTCAAGATTGAAGATATTTTTTAGTGAATCTCGACCAGATCTTCTGTTTAAGATCACTTTCATAAAATTTGAAAATGGTCAAATTTATAGCTACAAACACTGTACTAGCTTCCTTGATTTAAACAAATTTTGACCGTGTGTATCTTGAGAAGAGAGGCTCTATTTTTCAAGATTCTAGACATTTTTTGGTTCATCTTGATGCGATCTTTGATTTGAGAAAACCTTCATTAAATTTTGAAATGGTCAAATTTCTAGCTACGAACACTGTACTAACTTCTTTGCTTTGACCATACTTTGACCTTCCGTATCTTGAGAAGAGAGGCTCCATTTTTCAAGTTTCAAGGTGTTTTTTCATTCATCTTGATGAGATATTCAATTTGAGACCACTTTCACCAAATTTGGAAATGGGCACATTTTTTGCTATAAGCACTGTGTTGACTTCCTTGCTTTGACCAAATTTTGACCTTCCATATCTTGAGAAATGAGGCTCCATTTTTCAAGATTCAAGGTGTTGATTGGTTGATGTCGATGAGATCTTTGATTTGATACCACTTTCACTAGATTCAAAAATAGTCAAATTTTAAGCTATGAATACTATACTAACTTCCTTGCTTTGACCAAACTTTGACCCTTCATATCTTGAGAAGAGAGGTTCCATTTTTTAAGATTCAAGGTGTTTTTGGGTTTATCTCGACGAGATCTTGGATTTGAGACCACTTTTACCAGATTTAGAAACAGTCAAATTTTTAGCTACAAAGACTGTACTGACTTCTTTTCTTTGACTAAACTTTGACCGTCTATATCTTGAGAAGAGAGGCTCCATTTTTTAAGATTCAAGGCATTTTTTATTCATCTCGACAAGATCTTTGATTTGAGACCACTTTCTTTAAATTTGGATATTCTCAAAATTTAGCCTACGAACATTGTACTGACTTCCTTGCTTCGACCAAACTTTCACCTTCCCTATCTTGAGAACAAAGGCTCAATTTTTCAAGATTCAAGGTGTTTTTTGGTTCATCTCAATGAGATCTTTGATTTGAGACCACTTTCACCAAATTTAGAAATGGTCAAATTTTTAGCTACGAACACTGTACTCACTTCCTTTTTTTGACCAAACTTTGACCATGCGTATCTTGAGAAGAGAGACTCCATTTTTTAAGATTCAGGGTGCTTTTTGGTTCATCTCGATGAGATCTTTGATTTGAGACCACTTTCACTAGATTTGGAGGCTATCAAATTTTTAGCTACGAACACTCCATATCGTTGACCAAACTAAATTTTGACTTCCTTTTGTTGACCAAACTTTGACCGTCCATATCTTGAGAAGAGAGGCTCTATTTTTCAATATTCAAGGTGTTTTTTTATTCATCTCGATGAGATCTTCAATTTGAGACCACTTTCACCAGATTTGGAAATGGTCAAATTTTTAGCTGCGAACACTATAGTTACTTCCTTGCTTTGATCAAATATTGATCATTTGTATCTTGAGAAGAGAGGCTCAACTTTTCAAGATTCAAGGTGTTGTTTGGTTCATGTCGACGAGATCTTTGATTTGAGAACACTTTCACTAGATTTGGAAATGGTTAAATTTTTAGCAATGAACATTATACTGACTTCCTTGCTATGACCAAACTTTGATCATCCGTATCTTGAGAACAAAGGCTCCATTTTTAAAAATTCAAGGTGTTTTTTGGTTCATCTCAACAAGATCTTCAATTTGAGACCACTTTCACTAGATTTGGAAACGGTCAAATTTTTAGCTACAAACATTATATTGACTTCATTGCTTCGACCAAACTTTGACCTTTTGCATCTTGAGAAGAGAGGCTCCATTTTTCAAGATTCATAGTGTTTTTCAGTTCATGTTGACAAGATCTTTGATTTGAGAACACTTTCACTAGATTTTAAAACTGTTGAATTTTTAGTTATGAATACTGTAATGACTTCCATGCTTTGACGAAACTTTGACCATTTGTATCTTGAGAAGAGAGGCTCCATTTTTCAAGATTCAAGGTATTTTTTGGTTCATCTCGATGAATTCTTTGATTTGAGACCACTTTCACCAGATTTGGAAATGTCAAAATTTTTAGCTACAAACACTATACTGACTACCTTGCCTTAACCAAATTTTGACCATTTGTATCTTTAGAAGAGAGGCTCCATTTTTTAAAATTGAAGGTGCTTTTTGGTTCATCTCGATGAGATCTTTGATTGGAGACCACTTTCACCAAATTTGAAAATGGTCAAATTTTTAGCTATGAACACTATATTTACTTCCTTGCTTTGACTAAACTTTGACCATTTGTATTTTGAGAAGAGAGGCTCTATTTTTTAAAATTGAAGGTGTTTTTTAGTTCATCTCGACAAGATATTTGATTTGAGACCAATTTCACCTCATTTGAAAATTGTCAATTTTTTAGCTACGAACACTGTACTGACTTCCTTGCTTTGACCAAAATTTGACCATCCATATCTTGAGAAGAGAGGCTCCATTTTCAAGATTCAAGGTGTTTTTTGGTTCATCTCGCCGAGATCTTCGATTTGAGACCACATTCACCAGATTTGGAAATGGTTAAATTTTTAGCTATGAATATTGTATGAACTTCCTTGCTTTGACCAAACTTTGACTACCCATATCTTGAGAAGAGAGGCAACAATTTTTAAGATTTAAGGTATTGTTTGGTTCATCTCAATGAGATCTTGGATTTGAGACCACTTTCACTAGATTTGAAAATTTTTTAGCTACGAACATTGTACTAACTTCCTTTCCTTGACCAAACTTTGACTATCTGCATCTTAAGAAGAGAGGCTCCATTTTTAAAGATTTAAGGTGTTTTTTGCTTCATGTTGATGAGATCTTCAATTTCAGCCCACTTTCACCAAATTTCAAAACAGTCAAATTTTTTGCTACGAACACTGTACTGACTTGTTTGCTTGAACCAAACTTTGACCATCTGTATCTTGAAAAGAAATTCTCCACTTTTAAAGATTCAAGGTATTTTTTGGTACATCTCGATGAGATCTTTTATTTGAGACCAATTTCACCAGATTTTGAAATGGTCAAATTTTTAGCTACGAACACTATACTAACTTCCTTGCTTTGACAAAACTTTGACCATTTGTGTCTTGAGAAGACAGCCTCTATTTTTTAAGATTCAAGGTATTTTTTGGTTCATCTCAAGAAGATCTTTGATTTGAGACCACTTGCACTGAATTTAAAAAAGGTAAAATTTTTACCTAGGAGCACTGTACTGACATCCTTTCTTTGAGAAAACTCTGACCATGCCTATCTTTTGAGCTAGATCCAAAGATCTAAAAATCAATTGTTAGGAGCAATAATAACCAAAAATTAATCCAAATGACAACTTATATCATGCATTGAATCATATGAAAAATAAGTGCATACTCATCACAAAATTTTAATTTTTTTGCACTGCATTTGACCTAGTCAACAAGATTTGATTTTTTTGATATGATTTTGGCCACAAAAATAGAAATTTAGAATAGAGACCCCTGCTAAAAAATAGAGATATTTCCAAAAATATAAAAATTTTAAAAAAATCTCTTCATTTGTGCCCTAGAGACCCATTTTATCAAAACAGACCAGTTTTTGTAAATTGACTATTTGAGCTATTATATCACGTCCAAATTTAAAATGCAAAGAATGGATCTAGCTCAAAAGATAAAAACAAAAGCTGGAACAGGAACAAAGGCATCATTGCAGATGGCATCATTGACACTATCTGTGCCCCATCAAAGGCACTAGCCTATAATCTCACTCTTGGCACTCAAGCCATTAAAGCTTCCGAGCAAAAGTCTTCTCAACCATCTCAAAGGAAGCCAGAATTCAAAAAATGGGATAAACATCAAAAATTTACTCCTCTAGGAGAGTCTTTAGAATCGGCTATGAAAACTCTACTGGCTGATAACATCATCTCTTTACCACCAATCCAAAATTCTAATCCAGATCCAAAACCATATTGGTGGAAAGATAATGAATTTTGTGCTTTCCATTGGAGTAAAGGTCACAAAACTAGTAGTTGCTACCACTCGAAGCATACCATTCAAGATTTGATCGATAGTGGAGACATCACAATTGATAATCCCATGAGCAATAATGATCATATAGCATTCACAGAACCATTTCCGAAACATGGTCAAAAAGTTTCAACTTCTCAGCCTAATATGGGGGCAAAACTCAACTATGCTTACCCTAAAAATAACACTGTCATCAATATGGTTGAACCATGTCTCTCTAAAAGTTGCAATGTCATCACAATCATACGAAGGGATAGAGATCATTCCTCAGCTAACGCAGTTACTCGATCACAAGCTCAAACACATCTAAATGGACAAATCCCAAATTCATCAAATGTCCCAAAGGTGCCCTTCAATCTTTCATCTTCTTCTAAACAGAAGGCTACTTCCAAATCTTCCAATCCAAAGGATACAAGGCCTATGTCTTATAGCATTGTTCAATAACTCCAGCACACTAATGCAAAAATCTCCATGTTTGAGTTGCTTCAAATATCTCCAGCTCATAGAGCCATTCTTGATAAAGCTTTGCTCGGTTCCAATGTTCCTAATGACCTTGATTTAGACAGGTTCCAGACTATGGTTGGACATCTTACATCTCCACAATATATCTCCTTTTCAAAGGAAGATGACAACTCCTTGAGTCACCCACATAATCAGCCTTTGCATATAGAAGTCTTGATCTAGAACCGTAGAGTCAAACATGTGTTGATAGATGGGGACACTGGCCTAAACATTTGTTCTTACAGCTTGATCACACAATTGGGATTTTCAGAATTGGCTATTGATCCTAGAAAGAAAATAACTATCAAGGCCTATGATGAACAAGAAAGATCTTCTAAAGGCACCATTATCTTACCTATCAGAGTGGGTCTAGTTATCAAAGATACCATCTGTCAAGTGCTTGATCTACCTTTGGCCTACAACATCCTTCTAGGGAGACCGTGGATACATGAAATGCAAGCCATTCCTTCTACATACCATCAATGTTTGAAGTTTCCTTATGAAGGAGTCAAGGTTACTATCCCAGCAAATCTGAATACAACTTGCAACACCTTGAAGGAAAGTGTCAATAAGCTTGTACCTAATAACAGAGAATCTCCCATAGAGCCAACTAAAGAAGCATCCACATCTAAAATGGAAGATCTTTCCAAAGAGGTTAATATCAAAGAAAATAGTATGGGAGAATACACTATCGAGCCAGTCTTATCTTTGACATCTCTTCCTATCTCGCTTAAGTCTTATGGGAAATCTTTGAAACAATCCAAGCCCAAACCTCAGGAACCTCTTGAGGCATATAAAAACAATTTTGTAGTAGAACAAGTATCCAAGCAAGAATTTGAAGAGGATGAAGCTGTGCTATCATGGCTATACAAAGATGAATCTAATTCTCAAGTTGTTCAAACTGGTAACTCTGCTGTATCCAAACTCCCTTCCAAGTCATATGGTCCAGGAGGTAAATTAATAGTTAAGATGGGATATTTAGGTCAAGGACCTCTAGGAATCAGAGGAAAAGGTCTTGAGGAACCCCTCCCACATACTGGTAGAGAAAATAAAAATAAAATTGGCTTAGGATTTAAGAAGAAACCCTATCACCTCAAAGGTAATTGCTTGCATGTCATAGAGCAGATCACACCAGGGGAACCTCTTCTTAAGAAAGAAGAAATAGAACCATCAGATAGTGATTCAGATAGTTCAGAACTCATCCCCTATGAAAAATTTCCTAAAGAGATCAAAGATCTTCTTGATGATAAAGATGATCCTATCAAAAGAATCAATGTAGTAGAAACACAAGAACCTACTGTAGCACAAGAGATGGTTGCATCACAAGAACCAGCCAATCTCAAAGGTGATCAAACTGATCTAGAAGCAAAGAGTAGTTATTCTAACACTGATTCCCATGAATATGAATTCAAGTCAGAGACTAAGGGTAATCCTTCTTGGGGTATTCATCTTGACTTCACACATTTTCTCAGATTTCCTAGAGATCCTGAATCAGAAGCTGAATCAAATGACTATGAATGGGGAGCCATTCTGAAACTAGATGAGCTTATCATAGAGAAACATGTTGATGTTATTCACCAATATGCACCTCAACCCAATGTAAGTCTAGAGCGAAATGATGAACGTATCGAGTCTGATCCACCTATGGCTAAATTGGACTCCCATGATGACATTGAGCCTATTCATGAATTGGATGTCTTAAGTTGTAGTATCACCTTTGAACTTGCACATCAGGTTAGGACCAATGATGACAGATCAATATCCGTAAACACCATATCCCAAGCCTTTCCCGCTTTGAATATCCAATGCCCTGATCTTATCGACCAAACTTCCATAAACACAAACCATGGTATTTATACCTTCCCGAATGACTATGCCCTTGCCTGCTACCTCAATGTAGTTGAGCCTATGAGTACTTCCATCAATGAACCAAGCATCAGCATGATTGAGTCAGACATCAAATATCTTAGTCAGAAAAATAAGAGTAAAAAGAAAAAGAAAAAGAGTTCTAAGGGTGAAAACCACTTTGTGGCAGTCTCAGAACCGACAAAAGTAAAAATAAAAGATGTATCCAAAGGTGAAAACCTCTCTGAGCCACCTAAGGATGAGATATTTGATGTCCTTCCAAGTCATTTACAAGACAGGTCTCTAGTTTTAATTAAGCCCACCCAATCCATCAATTTGGGTACAACAGAGGAACCAAAATTGGTACATGTAGCACAATCCTTATCAGAAGAAGAGAAACAAAAATTTACTACATTCTTGACAGAAAAAAAGATCAACTTTGCATGGAAGTATTCAGATATGCCAGGGTTGGATCCAAATCTTATCATGCACCATCTATCCATTGCTCTTGGACTAAAACAGGTCAAGCAAAAATTGAGAAAGATGCATCCTCATGTTGCACTTTTAGTCAAAGCTGAATTAGAGAAACTCCTAAAAGCTAGATTCATCCGCGTCATAGACTATGCTGAGTGGATCTCCAACATTGTACCTATTTCTAAACCAAATGGTTCAATCAGAGTGTGCACAGACTTTAGAGATGTGAACAGAGCATGCCCTAAGGATGATTTTCCACTGCCTAACATTGATATGATAGTGGACATGACTGCGGGCTATGAGATGTATTCCTTAATGGATGGCTTTTCTGGATACAACCAAATCAAATTGCTCCAGAAGACCAAGAGAAAACTACTTTCACATGTGTGTGGGGAACCTTCTATTGGAATGTTATGCCATTCGGACTCAAAAATGCTGGAGCTACATATCAAAGAGCAATGACATCTATTTTTCATGATATGATGCATAGAACAATGGAGGACTATGTTGATGATACCTTGGCAAAATCAATGATCAGAACTGAACATCTAACTAACTTGAGCATGATCCTAGACAGAATGGAAAAGTTTAGTCTCTGACTAAATCCTAAGAAGTGTGCTTTTGGTGTCACTTCTGGAAAGCTCTTAGGATACATAGTTTCAAAGAAAGACATTGAAGTTGATCAGGCTAAAGTTAAGGCTATAATAGAGATGCAACCTCCCACAAATATCAGTCAAATGAGGACGTTGCAAGGCAGAGTTCAATCTATCAGAAGATTCATATCATAGCTAGCGGACATATCACAACCTTTTACAAAAACATTACATAAAGGTGTGACCTTTGCATGGAATGAAGAATGTGAGAACAACTTTAACCATATCAAGAAGTATCTATCAAATCCACCTATCTTGATGCCTCCTATTCATGGGAAGCCATTGATCTTGTATGTCTCTGCAACAGCCACATCACTGGGGGCATTGCTAGCACAACATGATGAAGACAAAAAGGAAAGAGCTATTTATTATATAAGCATAACATTGGTGGCGTATGAAAAGAACTATTCTATGATTGAGAAAGCTTTTCTCACTGTGATCTTTGCATCACAGAAACTGAGACACTATATGTTAGCTCATACCACGCATCTAGTATAAAAAATTGATCCACTGAAATACCTACTAAGCAAGGCTGCCCTCACTGATAGACTGGCTAAATGGGTCATGCTTCTAAGTGAATTTGACATTGAATATGTTGAAAGAAAAGCTATAAAAGGTCAAGTTATTGCTAATCAACTAGCAGATGCACCCATGTTTGATGACACACCAATGCAAATAGAATTTCCAGACTCATCTATTATGCACCTATCTTCTAGAGAATGACAATTATTCTTTGATGGCTCCTATACACAGAATGGATCTGGAGCAAGCATATTGTTCCTAACTCCCCAAGGATACTCAATCCCCAAATTATTCCGATTAAATTTTCCTTGCACAAACAATATTGCAGAATATGAAGCCCTTTTGAATGGTATGAAAATAGCAATTGAATGGAGTGTAACAGAGCTACACATTCATGGAGACTCTCAACTTGTTATTCATCAAGTCAATGATGTGTACCAAACTAAAGATGAAAAGCTCATTCCTTACAAAAGAATGGTTGATGATCTTAAGAAATATTTCATCTCTATCACATTTGAGCAAATTCCTAGAATAGAGAACAAAGCTGCCGATGCAATGGCAACACTATCTACTTTATTACAGTAGCCTGAACATGAGCTACGCTATGAGTTCCTGGTGGAAGCACTCTCTTATCCTGCATATGACTCCCCCAAAACTTACATGATTTGCACTATTGTAGGTCAAATCATCCCGATATAAAAACTTATTTCCTATCTCCAAGACCAAATCATTCCCGATACCTTCAACCCTCATGAAAAGAGATACCTTATCTGTAATGCCTCCTGATATGTCATCATTGGTAATGATCTATACAAATGAGGTCTAGATGGTACGCTACTTAGATGTTTAGAACAGGAAGAGTCTCAACGTGCATTAGAGGAAGTCCATGATGGTATTTGTGGGTCACACTCAAATGGTTTAACACTAGCTCGAAAACTTATTAGGGCTAGGTACTATTGGCCTGAAATGGAGAAAGAGGCTATCAAATTTGCTAAGAATTGTCAAAAGTGTCAAGTACATGGCAACCTAATTCATGCTCCAGGGAGGGATCTAATCCCCTTTACAACACAATGGCCTTTCCATCAATGGGCATTTGATCTTATCGGGATGATTCATCCTCATTCTTCTAATGGACATACCCATATAATCATAGCCACAGATTATTTAACAAAATGGGTAGAAGCGGTCCCTTTGACACAAGCAACTGGAAAGCAGATATTGATGTTCATCTTGAACTATATCATATGCAGATATGGGATCCCTCATTCCATAATCACAGATAATGGTGAGAAATTCAAGAATAAAGACCTCGATGATCTATGTGCCAAATTTAAGATCACCCAACATTGGTCTTCTATCTACTATCCACAAGGGAATGGACAAGCAGAGGCTTCTAACAAAATCCTATTAAAGATCTTGCACAGAACAGTAAAAAAAACTGGCAGAGACTGGCATCTCATGATTAATCCAGCTTTATGGGCCTACAGAACAAGTATCAGAACACCTACTGGGGCTACACCTTTCACTTTAGTTTATGGGTTTGAGGCAGTACTGCCTATTGAGGTTGAAATCCCATCACTCAGAATCAGAATGCATGGTCTAGTAACTGATGATGACTATAGAGTGTCTAGGTTACAAGAACTGGAACTACTAGATGAGCATAGACAAGCAACATATGATCATCTCAGAGTATATCAGAAGAGAATGTCTAGAGGCTACAACAAGAAAGTCAGACATAGAGAATTTCAGGTTGGTGATCTAGTCTTGAGAGAAAATCCTAAAAATCAATCCCATCGAGAACACAAGGGGAAGTTTGAACCCAACTACCTGGGTCCCTTTGTAATCACTTCTACTTTTAGCTCTGGTGCCTATCAACTCTCAACGACTGAAGGAGAATAGCTCTGAGAACCAATCAACATTCTCCATCTGAAGAAATTCTATGCCTAAGGCATTTAGTCTATGGTTAAATATCCTGAAAAAATCTTAAAAATCAGAAAAAATCCTAAAAAAAATGAACATCTTGGTGAAAACCTAGCAATAGGTACCTTGATGATTCACAAAAAAATCAAAAAATATCAAAAAAAAAAAAAAAAAAAAATACAAAAAAAAAAAAAAAGGTGCCTTGGTGAAAACCTGAAAATAGGCGCCTTGGTAGCAAAAATAGAATCTCTGCCAAGATGGTGAAAACCCAGCAAATGGGTGCTACTTGTTTCAAAATGCTCCATCTATCAGTGCAATCTTGATCTTTCCCAGCTTTCAGTTTTGCTTTAGTTTGTACATATCTCCTAGTTTGTTTCTGCATTTTCAGTTTTCAATAAGTCGGTCTGTAAACCAATCGGCTCCAGCGTCTGTATCCTATCAATGTTCAAACTTGGGGGCACTCAATGTTATATCCTATGGCCTCCAGTATATCTTAGATATATCATATCCAGTCAGAGTCCTTTGAAGCTTCATTTGAGTCACTCAAGTCTGTCTCATCTCTAGAAAGGATTTTGCATCTACAACAATAATCAAACAACCAACTGAAAATAATCTGTGCTTTTCATACTTTTATCTCCTTGTATGCTTACTGATTCACATTGAGATTTTTGCATATTGTGTCCCTTCGAGCTCTTCAATGATGTCTTTTATAGGATTTAGAGAGTGATGACTAGGGGCATAATCTTTTCTTTGTTTTCTTCTTGTATGTGAAAATCTAACAACTTTGAAAATTCTGGATTGAAATGGTGTCCGACTGTAAGAGCCTCTATTTCGAATTAGATGACCATGCGTACCTCGACCATTGATACCCAGAAAATTCAAAGAAGTTTGATCTAACTATTGTCTTTTTGAGTGAGTTCTTTCTCCTACTGTGAAATGCAATCTTACCTAAGGATGTGAATGATAAAGGGTCACTACAGGTAATTCACACTGGATTTAGAATGATCTCTTGACTGTTTGATGTGTTTGTAATGCAAGGCGTATTCAGGTCATCACGACATTCATGTTTTGATGCTTATACAAATTTCTATATCAAAATGGACATGATATTTAGGTCATCCTGGCGTTTATGCCTTGGTACTTATATCTAATCTGACATTCCAAAAATAAAATCAATATTCATATGTCCATGGTTGTTTGACTAGTGGGGGTTGTATTGATTCTTGTGCATACAAATCAATATTCATATGTCTATGGTTTTTTTTAGCTAGTGGGCATTGTATTGATTTATCTGGTTACCTAAAAGTTTAATGATGATAACAAATCGACATATGATCAATGACTAGGTCCTAGGTCTTAGGTTGCATTTCATTTTGCATGTCTCTTTGCATTTTGCATGTTGCATGATCTCACAATGACTAAACGAACTTCAATTCTTAAATGATTCTTCAAATCGCATCTTCAAATCTAATAAGAGCTGAATCTTACACGAAAGTTCCTCCAACGAAATAGCAAGTAGAATCCTTTTCGGGATCAAAATTCAAATCTGAGATCATTCATATTATTAATTGCTTGCATAATCGACCTTCAATCATCACAGAGATCTAGTATTCAACTTAACTGATTATCTAACATCAAACTATCAAAATTTCAACTTGGTCAACCATGGTCAACTCATGGTCAAACCTAGTCAACCTTGGTCTCCAGGACCTCTAAACGATGAGAATGCGCTCTTGAACATGTATAACCACTTTTCCCATCAATCAACATGCTTCTGAGCTCTCAACGCTGACTTTTCTTGTCAGATTTCAATTTTAATCCCGAAGGGGGCATGGTATTGCACATCAATTCAAAGTCTGTAAATCAAAATTCTATCAATCAAGTCTATCAATATCTTTCATCAGTGATCAAGATAAACAATCACGTCTAGTTACTAATTCATCAAAAGTCCTCATCGCTCGGGGCAAATCTATCATCACTTGGGGCATATCAGATTCATCAAGATCCATATCAATATGGTATTCTCCTAATCTTGTAAACTGTATCAGTTTTTGCAACCATCGGATCATAGTGTTCTTTCCTTGGTTCTTCAGCAACTGAAGGGTTTGGATGTAATACCTGCTAGTTCTGCTAAGACAATCGAGTCTAGAATGGGTCACTCACTTCTTTGCAATTCTGAGGTTTGGAATCAGGTGTTTTGACACTTTTTCGCAATCATAGGTTCATTGCTGCTACAGTGAACATTATCTTTGGTCATTCAGGACCTATTATCTTCATATCAAATCAATATCAATCAGCTTCTATCTCATATCAATTATCAATATCAAACATCAGTTTCATATCTTTATCAAACACAGACTATCTTTGAACCACTGCACTTCGCACAGTAATTCAAAGAGGGGCAAAATGTAATACCCCAAAAATGGGCTATAAGTTCATTAATCTCCTACATCTTCAATTCGAACGAAATTGACATCAAAGTCCTAATCTAAGGCACATCTAAACATCATCGAATTATAATTGATTATCTTAAATTCTACATCGGAGAATATTCCTAGTAATATTCCTAATCATCATAATTATCTTTAATTTTATAATTATTTGGCAATAAATCACATTTATCCTAAAATTTGATTAATTAAATGTTTTGCATATTTAATTAATTAGATTTAATATTTGCCACTTAATTGTTTAATTAAATTTAATTCTATCTATTATTAATTGTATTATTTAATTTTGACAATAAATCAAAATTCCTATGAATAATTGATTAAATTCTTATTTAATTAATTAAAGCATGTTGTCATTATTTAATAATATAATTTTTAATAAAAGTTTGATAAAATAGTTAATTAACCCATAAATTAATTATTTTATTTCAAAAAGAAGTTAAGTTGAGAATAAATCACTTTATTTATTTATTAAATCATAATTATCCATGTGCACATTCAAGGACCAGTTAAACTCAAAATTGGAAAATCAATGCAAGTTGTTAGCTTTTTGAAACTCAACATCTTTTTGAGTTTTAAAGTGGATCTAAACTTCTAATTCGAGTTGAACTGTGGTTTTGCATGATTTTTGTGACTTAATTATGTGTTATTTAAAAATAACTCAAAAATCAACTTGAGTTATTTGAGTGATTTATGGTTTTTTCTCATGCACCTCCAAAGTCCTAGATTTCTATAAATTAAAGGCTCAACTCTTCATAATTCATCTCTCAAATATATAGGATCTCATAATTTTGCAAGCTTACTTTGCCAAAGTCATCTACGAATTGCACAACTATTTTGAAGAATTGGAGTTTGGAGAATCAAAGCTTATTGCGAATCAAGGCTATTGTGAGATCAATTTTTTTTTTTTTTACATTCATTTAGATTCTTTTTCATATCATTGTTAGATCATTTTAGCATATCAATTTCTATATTAGCACAGATTCATATCAGTTTTTATCATTCTTATTGCATAGAAAATTCAAAAATATAGATTAATTGCATTCAATTCATATTTAGATCAATTGCATTCAAATCCTTCGTTTAGGTGTCGTCTAGGTCACTGATCTCGATTACAATCTGAGAACATTAATCTCACACCTACTAGAAGGCAGTAAATCACTTGGTTAGAGTAGATTTCAATTTTGCATGATTTTGATTATAGCTAACCTCTAATGTTTTACTGAAGTGTTGTGTCTACAGATCAGGTACAAAATTCACACGCACAAAGAAGAGGGGCTCCATTTTTCAAGATTGAAGTTGATTTTTGGTTCATCTTGATGAAATCTTTGATTTCAGACCAATTTCACAAGAATTGGAAACTGTCAAATTTTTAGCTACGAATATTGTACTGACTTCCTTGATTTGACCAAACTTTAACCATCCATATCTTGAGAAGAGGCTCCCTTTTTTAAGATTTGAAGTGTTTTTTTGTTCATCTCAATGATATATTCAATTTGAGGCCACTTTCATTAGATTTGGAAATAGTCAAATATTTAGCTATGAACACTATACTAACTTCTTTTATTTGACCAAACTTTGACCGTCTGTATCTTGAGAAGAGAGGCTTTAGATTTCAAGATTCAAAGTGTTTTTTCATCCATCTCGACGAGATCTTCAATTTGAGACTGCTTTCATAGATTTAGAAACAATCAAATCTTTAGCAACAAACATTGTACTAACATCCTTGCTTTGACCAAACATTGACCATCTATATGTTGAGAAGAGAGGCTCCATTTTTCAAGATTCAAGGTATTTTTTGGTTCATCTCGATGTGATCTTTGATTTTAGACCATTTGCACTAGATTTGGAAAGGGTCAAATTTTTAGCTATGAACACTGTACTAACTTCCTTACTTTGACCAAACTTTGAACGTCTGTATTTTGAGAAGAGAGGCTCCATTTTTTAAGATTTAAGGTGTTTTTTGGTTCATATCGATGAGATCTTCGATTTGAGACTAGTTTCAGCAGATTTGGAAATGGTCAAATTTTTAGATATGAACACTGTATTGACTTTCTTGCTTTGACCAAACTTTGACCTTTTGTATCTTAAGAAAAGAGGCTCTATTTTTCAAGATTTATGGTGTTTTTTATTTCATCTCGAAGAGATCTTCAATTTGAGACCACTTTTACCAAAGTTGGGAACATACAAAAAAATTTCTACGAACACTATACTAACTTCCTTACTTTGACCAAATTTTGACCATCCGTATCTTGAGAAGAGATGTTCTATTTTTTAAGATTTAATATGTTTTTTGGTTCATCTCGACGAGATCTTCAATTTTATACCACTTTCACAAGATTTAGAAATGGACAAATATTTAGCTACAAACACTGTACTAACTTTCTTAATTTGACCAAGCTTTGACTATCCTTATCTTGAGAAGATAGGCTCCATTTTTTAAGATTCAAAGTGTGTTTTGGTTCATCTCGACGAGATCTTTGACTTGAGACCACTTTCACCAGATTTAGAAATGGTTAAATTTTTAGATATGAACACTATACTGACTTCCCTTCTTTGACCAAACTTTGACCATCCATATCTTGAGAAGAGAGACTCTATTTTTCAAGATTCAAGGTGTTTTCTGGTTCAGCTGGACGAGATCTTTGATTTGAGATCACTTTCAATAGATTTGGAAATGGTCAAATTTTAAGCTCCAAACACTATATTGACTTCCTTGCTTTGACAAAATATTGACCATCTGTATCTTGAGAAGAGAGGCTCTATGTTTCAAGATTCAAGGTGTTTTTTGGTTCATCTCGACAAGATCTTCGATTTGAGACCACTTTCACCAAATTTGGAAATGGTCAATTATTTTCTACAAACACTATACTAACTTCCTTTCTTTGACCAATCTTTGACCATCCGTATCTTGAAAAGAGAGGCTCTATTTTTCAAAATTCAAGGTATTTTTTGGTTCATCTTGAAGAGAGCTTTAATTTCAGAACACTTTCACCAGTTTTGGTAATAGTTAAATTTTTAGCTACAAACACTGTACTGACTTCTTTGCTTTGACCAAACTTTGGTCATCCATATCTTGAGAAGAGTGGCTATATTTTCCAAGATTCAAAGTGTTTTTAGGTTCATCTCAACGAGATCTTTGATTTGAGACCACTTGCACCAGATTTGGAAATCATCAAATTTTTAGCTATGAAGACTATTTGCTTTGATAAAACTTTGACAATTCATATCTTGAGAAGACAAGCTCCATTTTTTAAGATACAAGGTGTTTTTTGGTTTATCTTGATGAGTTCTTCACTTCGAGACCAATTTCACCGGATTTGGAATTGGTCAAATTTTTAGCTACAAACATTGTAGTGACTTCCATACTTTGATAAAACTTTGACCATCTGTATCTTGAGAAGATAGACTCCATTTTTCAAGATGCAAGGTGTTTTTTGTTTCATCTCAACGAGATCTTTGATTTGACACCACTTTCACCAAATTTGGAAGCGATCAAATTTTTAGCTACGAAAACTATACTGACTTCTTTGCTTTTACCAAACTTTGACCGTTCATATCTTGAGAAGAGAGGCTTTCTTTTCCAAGATTGAAGTTGTTTTTTGGTCATTTCGACGAGATCTTCGATTTGAGACCACTTTCCCCAAATTTGAAAATGGTCAAATTTTTAGCTATGAACACTATACTTACTTCCTTGCATTGACCAAATTTTGACCATCCATATCTTGAGAAGAGAGGCACCATTTTTCAAGATTGAAGGTTGTTTTTGGTTCATCTCGACGAGATCTTTGATTTGAGACCAGTTTCAATAGATTAGCAAGTGGTAAATTTTTTAACTACGACCATTTTACTAACTTCCTTGCTTTGACCAACCTTTGACTATCTATATCTTGAGAAGAGAGACTCCATTTTTTAAGATTGAAGGTTTTTTTGGTTCATCTCAATGAGATCTTTGATTTGAGACCAATTTCACCAGATTTGAAAATGGTCAAATTTTTAGCTACAAACACTATACTGGCTTCCTTGCTTTGAACAAACTTTGACCGTTTGTATCTTGAGAAGGGATGCTCCTTTTTTCAAGATTAAAGATATTTTTTGGTTCATCTCAATGAGAACTTTGATTTGTGACAAATTTCAGAAGATTTAGAAATGGTGAAATTATTAGCTATAAACACTATACTGACTTTCTTGCTTTGACCAAATATTGACAGTTCGTATCTTGAGAAGAGGCTCCATATTTCAAGATTCAAGGTATTTTTTGGTTCATCTTGACGAGATCATTAATTGGAGACTACTTTCACTAAGTTTGAAAATGGTCAAATTTTTAGCTACGAATACTGTACTGACTTCCTTGATTTAACCAAATTTTAACCATCCGTATCTTAAGAAGAGAGGCTCCATTTTTATATATTCAAGGTGTTTTATGGTTTATCTCGATGAGATCTTTGATTTGAGACCACTTTCACCAAATTTAGAAATGGTCAAATTTTTAGCTATGAACACTATAATAACTTCCTTGCTTTGACCAAACTTTGACCATCTGTATCTTGAGAAAAGAGGATCTATTTTTCAAGATTAAAAGTATTTTTTGGTTCATCTCGATAAGATCTTTGATTTGAGACCACTAACACTAGATTTGGAAACAGTCAAATTTTTAGGTACGAACACTTTACTGACTTCCTTGCTTTGACCAAACTTTGACTATTCGTATCTGAAGAAGACAGGCTCCATTTTTTAAGATTCAAGGTGTTTTTTGGTTCATCTCGATGAGATCTTTGATTTGAGACAACTTTCACAAGATTTAGTAATGGTCCAATTCTGTATCTTGAGAGGAGATGCTCTATTTTTCAAACTTCAAGGTGTTTGTTGGTTCATCTCAATGAGATCTTCAGTTTGAGACAACTTTCACCAAATTTGAAAATGGTCAAATTTTTAGCTACGAACATTGTACTGACTTGCTTGCTTTGACCAAACTTTGACTGTCTGTATCTTGAGAAGAGAGCTTTCATTTTTCAAATTCAAGGTGTTTTTTGTTTTATTTGGATAAGATATTTGATTTGAGACCACTTTCACCAGATTTGGATACAGTCAAATTTTTAGCATGGAACACTGTACTGACTTCTTTACTTTGACCAAACTTTGACTGTCTATATCTTGAGAAGAGAGGCTCAATTTTTCAAGATTCAAGGTGTTTTTTGGTTTATTACAACGAGATCTTTGATTTGAGACCACTTTCAGTAGATTTAGAAATAGTCAAAGTTTTAACTACAAATATTGTACTGACTTCCTTGCTTTGTCGAAACTTTGACCATCTTTATCATAAGAAGAGAGGTTCCATTTTTCAATATTCAAGGTGTTTTTTGGTTCATCTTGATGAGATTTTTTGTTTGAAACCACTTTCACCAGGCTTGGAAAGGGTTAAATTTTTATCTATGAATACTGTACTAACTTCATTTCTTTAGCCAAACTATGACCATCTATATCTTGAGAAGAGTCTCCTTTTTTCAAGATTCTAGGTGTTTCTTGGTTCATCTCAGCAAGATCTTCTATTTGAGACCACTTTCACCAGATTTGGAAATGGTCAAATTTTTAGCTACGAACACTGTCATGAGTTCCTTTCATCGACCTTACTTTCGCTAGCCGTATTTTGAGAAGAGAGGCTCTATTTTCAAAATTCAAGGTATTTTTTGGTTCATCAACGAGATTTTCAATTTAAGACCATTTTCACTAGATTTGGAAATAGTCAAATTTTTACCTACAAACACTATTATACCTTTATTGCTTTGACCAAACTTTGACCATTTGTTTCTTGAGAAGAGATGCTCCGTTTTCCAAAATTCAAGATGTTTTTAGGTTCATCTTGATGAGATCTTCAATTTGAAACCACTTTCACCAAATTTGAAAATGGTGAAATTTTAGGCTACAAACACTGTACTAACTTCTTTGCTTTGACTAAAATTTGACCATCTGTATCTTGAGAAGAGAGGCTCTATTTTTAAAAATTCAAGGTATTTTTTGGTTCATCTTGATGAGATCTTTGATTTGAGACTACTTTCACCAAATTTTGAAATGGTCAAATTTTCAGTTACGAACATTGTACTGATTTCCTTGTTATGACCAAACTTTGACCGTCTATATCTTGAGAAGAGAGGCTCCATTTTTTAATATTCAATGTGTTTTTTGGCTCACCTCGACAAGATCTTTGATTTGAGACCACTTTCTTAAAATTTTGAAATGGTCAAATTTTTAGCTATGAACAATGTACTGACTTCCTTGCTTTGATCAAAATTTTACCATATATATCTTTAGAGGAGAGGTTCCATTTTTCAAGATTCAAGTTGTTTTTTGGTTCATCTCGATGAGATCTTTGATTTGAGACCACTTTCACGACATCTAGAACAAATTAAGTTCTTATCTATGAACACTGTAGTGACCTCCTTACTTTGACCAAACTTTGATTGTCCGTATCTTGAGAAGAGAGGCTCCATTTGTCAAAATTTAAGGTATTTTTTGGTTCATCTTGCTGAGATCTTTGATTTGAGAGCACTTTCACTAGATTTGGAAATGGTCAAATTTTTAGCTACGAACACTGTACTGACTTCCTTGTTTTGACCAAACTTTGACCATCCGTATCTTGAGAAGAGAGGCTTCATTTTTAAAGATTCTAAGTATTTTTTGGTTCATCTCGACAAGATCTTCAATTTGAGTACACTTTCACCAAATTTGGAAACAGTCAAATTTTTAGCTATGAACACTGTATTGATTTCCTTACTTTGACCGTCCATAACTTGAGAAGAGAGGTTCAAATTTTTAAGATTCAAGGTGTTTCTTGGTTTATCTTGATGAGATCTTTGATTTCAAACCATTTTCACAAGATTTGTTAATAGACAAATTTTTAGCTCCAAACACTATACTAACTTCCTTGCTTTGACAAAACTTTGATCATTCGTATCTTGAGAAGAGAGGCTCCATTTTTCAATATTCAAGGTGTTTTTTGGTTCATCTTAATGAGATCTTTGATTTGAGACAACTTTTGTGAGATTTGCAAATGGTCAAATTTTTAGCTATGAATATTGTTCTGAATTCTTTCCATTAACCATACTTTAACCATGCGTATCTTGAGAAGAGAGGCTTCATTTTTCAAGATTCAAGATATTTTTTAGTTCATCTCAATGAGATCTTCGATTTGAAACCACTTTCACCAGATTTAAAAATGGTCAAATTTTTAGCTACGAACACTGTACTGACTTGTTTGCTTTGACCAAACTTTGATCGTCCGTATCTTGAGAAGAGAGACCCCATTTTTCAATATTCAAGGTGTTTTTTGGTTCATCTCGATTAGATCTTTGATTTGAGACCACTTTCACCAGATTTGGAAACACTCAAAGTTTTAGCTAGGAACACTCTACTGACATTCTTGCTTTGACCAAACTTTCAGCATTCTTATCTTGAGAATAGAGGATCTATTTATCAAGATTTGAGGTGTTTTTTGGTTCATCTCAATGAGATCATCGATTTGAGACCACTTTCATTAGATTTGAAAATGGTCAAATTTTTAGCTACGAACACTGTACTGACTTCTTTTTTTTGACCAAATTTGACCGTTCGTATCTTGATAAGAGAGGCTACATTTTTTAAGATTCAAGGTCTATTTTGGTTCATCTCAACGAGATCTTCAATTTAAGACCACTTTAACCAGATTTGGAAATGGTCAAATTTTTAGGTATGAACACTATACTAACATCCTTGCTTTGGACAAACTTTGACCATCTGTATCTTGAATAGAGAGGCTCCATTTTTCAAGATTCAAGGTTTTTTTAAGTTCATTGAGATGAGATCTTCAATTTTAGACCACTTTCACTAGATTTGGAAATGGTCAAAATTTTACCTACAAACACTGTACTGATTTCCTCTCTGACAAAACTTTGACCATCCGTATCTTGAGAAGGGAGGCTCTATTTTTCAAGATTCAAGGTGTTTATTTGTTCATCTTGACAAGATCTTTGATTTGAGACCACTTTCCCTAGATTTGGAAATGGTCAAATGTTTAGCTACAAATACTGTACTGATTTCTTTGCTTTGACCAAACTTAGACTGTTCGTATCTTGAGAAGAGAGGTTGTATTTTTTAAGATTCAAGATATTTTTTTTTTCATCTCGACGAGATCTTCGATTTGAAACCACTTTCAATAGATTTGGAAATGGTCAAATTTTTAACTACGAACAATGTATTGATTTCCTCACTTTCACCAAACTTTGACCTTCTGTATCTAAAGAAGAGAGGCTCAATTTTTCAAGATTCAAGGTATTGTTTGGTTCATCTCGATGAGATCTTCAACTTGAGAAAACTTTCACCATATTTGAAAATGGTCAATTTTTTAGCTACGAACATTGTACTGACTTGCTTGCTTTGACAAAACTTTTATCGTCGTATCTTGAGAAGAGAAGCTCCATTTTTTCAAGATTCAAGGTGTTTTTTTGTTCATCTTGACAAGATCTTCGATTTGAGACCACTTTCACCAGATTGGGAAATGGTCAAATTTTTAAGTACGAACACTATATTAACTTCCTTGCTTTGACTAAACTTTGACCATCTTTATCTTGAGAAGAGAGGTTCAATTTTTCAAGATTCAAGGAGGTTTTTTGTTCATCTCGACAAGACCTTTGATATGAGACATGTTTAACCTGATTTGGTAATGGTCAAATTTTTAGCTACGAACACTGTAATGACTACCTTTCTATGACCAAAGTTTGACCGTTCGTATCTTGAGAAAAGAGGCTCCATTTTTCAAGATTCAAGGTGTTTTAAAGTTCTTCTCGATGATATCTTCGATTTGAGACCACTTTCACTAGATTTAGAAATCGTAAAATTTTTAGCTACAAATACTTTACTAACTTCCTTGCTATGACCAAACTTTGACCATTCCTATCTTGAGAAGAGAGGCTCCATTTTTTAAAATTCAATGTATTTTTTTATTCATCTTGAGAAAATCTTTGATTTGAGACTACTTTTACCAGATTTGGATATGCTCAAATTTTTAGCTACGAACACTATACTGACTTCCTTGCTTTTAAAAAGCTTTGACTATCCGTATCTTGAGAAGAGAGGCTCCATTTTTCAAGATTCAAAGTGTTTTTTGGTTCATCTCAGGGATATTTTTTTATTTGAGACCACTGTAATGACTTCTTTGCTTTGACCAAACTTTGACCATCGTTATATTGAGAAGAGAGGCTCCATTTTTCAAGATTCAAGGTGTTTTTTGGTTCATCTTGATGAGATCTTCGATTTGAGACCACTTTCACTAGATTTGGAAGAGTCAAATTTTTAGCTATGAAAACTATACTGACTTCCTTGCTTTGACCAAACATTGATCATCCATATCTAAGGAAGAGAGGCTCTAGTTTTCAAGATTCAAGGTGTTTTTTGGTTCATCTGGATGAGATCCTTGATTTGAGACAACTTTCACTAGATTTGGAAATGGTCAAATTTTTAGCTACAAATATTGTACTAACTTCCTTGCTTTGACCAAACTTTGACTATTGGTATCTTTAGAAGAGAGGCTCCATTTTCCAAGATTCAATGTATTTTTTGGTTCATCTTGATGAGATTTTTGATTTGAGACCACTTTCACCTTATTTGGAAATGGCCAAAGTTTTAGCTACGAACACTGTACTGACTTCCTTTCTATGACCAAACTTTGACCATCTGTACCTTGAGAAAAGAGGCTCCATTTTTCAAGATTTAAGTTGTTTTTTGTTTCATCTCGATGAGATCTTCAATTTGAGATCGCCTTCACCAGATTGGAAAATGGTAAAATTTTGAGCTACGACCACTGTATTGACTTCCTTGTTTTGACAAAACTTAAACCGTTTGTATCTTGAGAAGAGAGGTTGCATTTTTCAAGATTCAAAATGTTTTTTGGTTCATCTCGATGAGATCTTCGATTTGAGACCACTTTCACCAGATTTGGAAATAGTTAAATTTTTAGCTACAAACACTGTACTGACTTCTTTGCTTTGACAAAAGTTTGAATGTCCGTATCTTGAGTAGAGAGCCTTTATTTTTTTCTTCACCTTGACAAGATCTTCGATTTGAGACCACTTTCACTAGATTTTGAAATAGTCAAATTTTTAGTTATGAACACTTTATTGACTTCCTTGCTTTCACTAAACTTTGACCATCTTTATCTTGAGAAGCAAGTTTCCATTTTTCAAGATTCAAGGTGTTTTTTAGTTTATCTTGACGAGATCTTTGATTTAAGACCCCTTTAACCCAATTTGGTAATGGTCAAATTTTTAGCTACGAACATTGTACTGACTACCTTTCTTTGACCAAACTTTGACCATCCATATCTTCAGAAGAGAGGCTCTATTTTTTAAGATTCAAGGTGTTTTTTAGTTCATCTAGATGAGATCTTCCATTTGAGACCACTTTCACTAGATTTGGAAATGTTCAAATGTTTAGCTATGAACATTGTACTGACTTCGTTGCTTTGACAAAATTTTGACTGTCCATATCTTGGGAGGAGAGCATTTATTTTTCAAGATTCAAGTTGTTTTTTGGTTTATCTTGATGAGATATTCAATTTGAGACCGGTTTCACAAGATTTTGAATTGATCAAATTTTTAACTACGAACATTGTACTAAGCTCTTTGTTTTGACCAAACTTTGATTGTCCATATCTTGAGAAGAGAGGCTCCATTTTTCAAAATTCAAGGTGTTTTTTGGTTCATCTTGACAAGATCTTCGATTTGAGACCACTTTCACAAAATTTGGAAACCGTAAAATTTTTAGCTACGAATACTATTCTAACTTTGTTGCTGTGACCAAACTTTGACCGTCCCTATCTTGTGAAGAGAGACTCTATTTTTTTAGATTCAATGTATTTTTTGGTTCATCTTGAGGAGATCTTCAATTTGAGACTGATTTCACTAGATTTGGAAACAGTCATTTTTTTAGCTACGAACACTATACTGACTTCCTTGCTTTTAACAAACTTTGATCGTCTGTATCTGGAGAAGAGAAGGTCCATCTTTCAAGATTCAAGATGTTTGCTGGTTCATCTCGATGAGATTTTTTATTTGAGACCGCATTCACTAAATTTGGAAACAGTCAAATATTTAGCTACGAAGACTATATTGACCTCCTTGCTTTGACCAAACATTGACTATCCGTATCTTAAGAAGAGAGGCTCTGTTTTTTAAGATTCAATGTATTTTTTGGTTCATCTTGATAAGATCTTTGATTTGAGACCACTTTCACCAGATTTGGAAATGATTAAATTTTTAGCTATGAACATTGTACTAACATCCTTGCTTTGACCAAACTTTCACCATCTATATCTTGAGAAGAGAGGCTCCATTTTCCAAGATTCAAGGCATTTTTTAGTTCATCTCGATGAGATCTTTGATTCAAGACCACTTTCACTAGATTTGCAAATAGCCAAACTTTTAGCTATGAACACTGTACTAACTTCCTTGCTTTGACCAAATTTTGATCGTCCGTATCTTGAGAAGAGAGACTCTATTTTTCAAGATTCAAGTTTTTTTTTGTTTCATCACGATGAGATCTTTGATTTGAGACCGCTTTCACCAAATTTAGAAATGGTCAAGTTTTTAGCTACGACCACTGTACTAACTTCTTTGTTTAACCAAAATTTTACCATCTATATCATTAGAAGAGAGGCTCCATTTTTCAAGATTCAAGGTGTTTTTTGGTTCATCTCGATGAGATCTTTGATTTGAGTCCACTTTCACCAGATTTGGAATAGTCAAATTTTTAGCTACAAACACTGTATTGACTTCTTTGATTTGACCAAACTTTGACCTTCCATATCTTGAAAATAGAGGCTCTATTTTTAAAAATTCAAGGTCTTTTTTAGTTTATCTTGACGAGATTTTTGATTTGAGACTGCTTTCACCATATTTGAAAATGGTCTAATATTTAACTACGAACATTGTATTGACTTCCTTACTTTGACTATTTGTATCTTGAGAAGAGAGGCTCCATTTTTCAAGATTCATGGTGTTTTTTGGTTCATCTCAACGAGCTCTTTTTTTTTTATACCACTTTCACCAAATTTGGAAATGGTCTATTTTTTAGCTATGAACATTGTACTGACTTCCTTTCTTTGACCAAATTTTGACTATCTGTATCTTAAGAAAAGAGGCTCCATTTTTCAAGATTCAAAGGTTTTTTGGTTCACCTTGACGAGATTTTGGATTTCAGACAACTTTATCATGATTTGGAAATGACTAATTTTTTAGCTACGAAAATTGTACTGCCTTCCTTTCTTTGACCAACTTATCAACATTTTTATCTTGAGAAGAGAGGCTCTCTTTTTCAAGATTAAAGGTGTTTTTTAGTTTATATCGACGTGATTTTCAATTTGAGAAGACTTTCATCTGATTTGGATACGGTCAAATTTTTAGCTACCAAACACTCTACTGACTTCTTTTCTTTGACCAAACTTTGACCATCCGTATCTTGAGAATAGAGGCTCCATTTTTCACGATTCAAGGTGTTTTTTGGTTTATCTTGATGAGATCTTTGATTTGAGACCACTTTCACTAGATTTGGAAATGGTGAAATTTTTAGCTATGAATTCTTTACTGACTTCCTTCGTTTGACCAAACTTTGATGGTTTGTATCATAAGAAGAGGGGCTCCTTTTTCATTAGTAAAAGTCCTTTTTAGTTCATCTCGACAAGATCTTCAATTTGAGACCACTTTCACTAGATTTGAAAATGGTCAAATTTTTAGCTACGAACACTGTATTGACTTACTTTCTATGACCAAACTTTGACCATCTATATCTTGAGAAGAGAGACTCTTTTTTTCAAGATTCAAGGTGTTTCTTGGCTCATCTCGATGAGATCTTTGATTTGAGACCACTTTCACCAGATTTGGAAATGGTCACATTTTTAGCTATGAACACTGTACTGACTTCCTTGCTTTGATTGTCCATACCTTGAGAAGAGAGTTTCCATTTCTCAAGATTCAAAGTCCTTTTTGGTTCATCTTGATGAGATCTTCAATTTGTGACCACTTTCACTAGATTTTGAAATAGTCTAATTTTTAGCTACGAATAGTTTATTGACTTCCTTGCTTTGACCAAAATTTGACCATTAGTACCTTAAAATGAGAGGCTTTATTTTTTAAGATTGAATGTGTTTTTTGGTTCATCTTGATGAGATCTTTGATTTGAGACTACTTTCACCATATTTGGAATCGGTTAAATTTTTAGCAATGAATACTATACTCACTTCTTTACTTTGACCAAAATTTGACCATCCCTATCTTGAGAAGAGAGGCTCCATTTTTCAAGATTCGAGGTGTTTTTTAGTTTATCTTGACGAGATCTTTGATTTAAGACCGCTTTCACCAGATTTGGAAATGGTCAATTTTTTAGCTACGAACAATGTACTGACTTCCTTGCTTTGACATAACTTTGACCATCTGTATCTTCAAAAGAGAGGCTGCATTTTTCAAGATTCAAAGTGTTTTTTGGTTCATCTTGACAAGATCTTCGATTTGAGACCACTTTTACAAATTTAAAAATGGTCAAATTTTTAGCTATGAACATTGTCCTGACTTCCTTTCTTTGAGAAAACTTTGACCATCTGTATCTTGAGAAGAGAGGCTCCATTTTTAAAGATTCAAAGTGTTTTTTGCTTCATCTCGACGATATCTTCGATTTGAGACCACTTTCACCAGATTTGGAAACGGTCAAATTTTTAGTTACAAATACAATACTAACTTCCTTGCTTTTACCAAACTTTGACCTTCCATATCTTGAGAAGAGAGGCTCCATTTTTCAAGATTCAAGGTTTTTTTTGCTTCATCTCGACGAGATCTTTGATTTGAGACCGCTTCTACGTACCAGATTTGAAAATGGTTAATTTTTTAGCTATGAAGACTGTATTGATTTCCTTGCTTTGAAAAAATTTTGACCGTTTGTATTTTGATAAGAGAGTCTCCATTTTTAAAGATTAAAAGTGTTTTTTGGCTCATCTCGATGAGATTTTCAATTTGTGACCACTTTCACCAGATTTGGAAAACCTCAAATTTTTAGCTACGAACACTATACTAACTTACATGCTTTGAGAAAACTTTGACTGTCCGTATCTTGAGAAGAGAGGCTCCATTTTTCAAGATTCAAAGTGTTATTTGGTTCATCTCGATGAGATATTTGATTTGAAACTCACCAAATTTGGGAATGGTCAAATTTTTAGCTACGACCATTATACTGACTTCCTTGCTTTGACCAAACTTTAACTGCCTGTATCTCAAGAAGAGAGGCTCCATTTTTAAAGATTCAAGGTGTTTTTTGGATCATCTCAATGAGATCTTTGATTTGAGACCACTTTCACCAGATTTGGATATTTTTAGCCATGAATAGTATACTGACTTCTTTACTTTGACCAAACTTTGACCGGCTGTATCTTGAGAAGAGAGGCTCTATTTTTTAAGATTCAAGGTGTTTTTTGGTTCATCTCGACAAGATCTTCAATTTGATACCCCTTTCACGAGATTTGGAAATGGTCAAATTTTTAGCTACGAACACTATAATAAATTCTTTGCTTTGACCAAATTTTGTCCTTTCATCTCTTGACAAGAGAGGCTTAGTTTTTCAATATTCAAGGTGTTTTTTGGTTCATCATGATGAGATCTTCGATTTGAGACTACTTTCACCATATTTGGAATCGATCAAATTTTTAGCTACGAACACTGTACTAACTTCCTTGCTTAGACCAAACTTTGACTATCTATATCTTGAGAAGAAAAGCTCCATTTTTTAAGATTCAAGGTGTTTTTTCGTTCATCTGGATGAGATCTTCTATTTGAGAAAAATTTCCCCAGATTGGAAATGGTTAAATTTTTAGCTATGAACACTATACTAACTTCCTTACTTTTATGAAACTTTGACCTTCCGTATCTTGAGGAGAGAGGCTCCATTTCTCAAGATTCAAGGTATTTTTTGGTTCATTTCGATGAGATCTTCAATTTGAGACCACTTTCACCAAATTTGGAAATAATCAAATTTTTAGTTACGAACACTGTACTGACTTCCTTACTTTGACCAAACTTTGATCATCTGTATCTTTAGAAGAGAGGCTCCATTTTTTAAGATTCAAGGTATTTTTTGGTTCATCTCGAGGAGATATTCGATTAGAGACCACTTCCACCAGATTTGGAAATGGTCAAATTTTTAGCTACAAACACTATATTAACTTCCTTGCTTTGACCAAACTGTGACCATTCGTATCTTAAATAGAGAGGCTCCATTTTTCAAGATTTAAGGTGTGTTTTGGTTCATCTCAATGAGATCTTTGATTTGAGAGCAATTTCATCAGGTTTGGAAATGTTTAAATTTTTAGCTACGAACACTATATGACTTCCTTGCTTTAACCAACTTTGGCCGTCGTATCTTGAGAAGAGAGGCTCTATTTTTCAAGATTCAAAATTTTTTTTGGTTCATCTCATTGAGATCTTTTCTTTGAGACCACTTTCACTGGATTTGGAGAAGGCAAATTTTTTAGCTATGAACACTATACTGACTTCCTTTCTTTGACTAAACTTTGACTATCTATATCTTTAGAAGAAAAGTTCCATTTTTCAACATTCAAGGTGTTTTTTTGTTCATCCCGATAAGATCTTCGATATGAGACCACTTTCACCAAATTTGGAAATGGTCAAATTTTTAGCTACGAATATTGTACTGACTTCCTTACTTTAACCAAACTTTGACCATTTGTATCTTGAGAAGAGAGGCTCTTTTTTTTAAAATTCAAATTATTTTTTGGTTCATCTTAATGAGATCTTTGATTTTAGACCACTTTAATCAGATTTGGAAATGGTCAAATTTCTAGGGACGAACAATTTACTAAATTCCTTTCTTTGACCAAACTTTTAACGTTCGTATCTTGAAAAGATAGGCTCCATTTTTTAAAATTCAAGGTGGCTTTTTTTAATCTCGATGAGATCTTCAATTTGAGACCACTTTCACAAAATTTGTAAGGGGTCAAATTTTTAGCTATGAACACTATACTGACTTCTTTGCTTTTACCAAACTTTGACCATCCGTATCTTGAGAAAAGAGGCTCCATTTTCTTATATTCAAAAAAATTTTTTGGTTCATCTCAACGAGATCTTTGATTTGAGACCACTTTCACTAGATTTGGAAATGGTCAAATTTTTAGCTACGAACACTATACTGACTTCCTTGCTTTTACAAAACTTTGACCATTCGTATCTTGAGAAGAGAGGCACCATTTTTAGAAATTCAAGGTGTTTAATGGTTCATCTCAATGAGATCTTTTATTTGGGACCAGTTTTACTAGATTTAGAAATGGTCAAATTTTTAGCTACGAACATTGTAATGACTTCCTTACTTTGACCAACCTTTGACCATCCATATATTAAGAAGAGAGGCTCCATTTTTCAAGATTCAAGGTATTTTTTGGTTCATCTCGACGAGATCTTTGACTTGAGATCAATTTCTCTAGATTTGGAAACGGTCAAATTTTTAGCTACAAATAATGTACTGGCTTCTTTGCATTGACCAAATTTTTTACCGTCCATATCTTAAGAAGGGATGCTCCATTTTTCAAGAGTCAAGGTGTTTTTTGGTTCATCTCGATAAGATCTTCAATTTGAGACCACTTTGACCATATTTACAAATGGTCAAATTTTTAGCTACAAACACTGTAGTGACTTCCTTTCTTTGACGAAACTTTGAATGTTCCTATCTTGAGAAGAGAGGCTCCATTTTTCAAGATTCAAGGTGTTTTTTGGATTATCTCGATGAGATCTTCAATTTGAGACCACTTTCACCATATTTAGAAATTGTCAAATTTCTATCTACAAACAATCTATTGACTTCCTTGTATTGACCAAACTTTGATCATCTGTATCTTCAGAAGAGAGGCTCAATTTTCAAAGATTCAAGGTGTTTTTTGGTTCATCTCAATGAGATCTTTGATTTGAGACCACTTTCACCAAATTTGGAAATAGTCAAATTTTTAAGTACGAACACTGTATTGACTTCCTTTCTTGGACCAAACTTTGACCATTCGTATCTTGAGAAGAGAGGCTTCATTTTTCAAGATTCAAGGTATTTTTTGGTTCATCTCGATGAGATATTCGATTTGAGACCACTTTCACCAAATTTAGAAATGGTCAAATTTTTAGCTACAAACACTATACTGACTTCTTTGTTTTGACCAATATTTGACCATGGTATGTTGAGAAGAGAGACTCTATTTTTCAAGATTCAAGGTGTTTTTTGATTCATCTCAACAAGATCTTTGATTTGAGACCACTTTAACCAAATTTTGAAATAGTCAAATTTTTAGCTACGAACACTATGGTAACTTCCTTTCTTTTGCCAAACTCTAACCCTCCGTATTTTGAGGAGAGAGCCTCCATTTTTTAAAATTTAAGATTTTTTTTATTCATATCGACGAGATCTTCGACGTGAGACCACTTTCACTGGATTTAGAAATGGTCAAATTTTTAGCTACGAACACTGTACTAACTTCCTTACTTTGACCAAACTTTGGTCATCTATATCTTGAGAAGAGATGCTCTATTTTTCAAGTTTAAAAGTGTTTTTTGGTTCATCTCGATGAGATCTTCGATTTGAGACCACTTTCACTAGATTTTGAAATGGTCAAATTTTTAACTTCGAACACTAGACTGACTTCCTTTCTTTGACCATTTGTATTTTTAGAAGAGAGGCTCCATTTTTTAAGATTCAAGGTGTTTCTTGGTCCATCTCAACGAGATCTTGGATTTGAGACCACTTTCACCATATTTGTAAATGGTCAAATTTTTAGTTATGAATACTATACTAAATTTCTTGCTTTGACCAAATTTTGACTGCCCATATCTTGACAAGAGAGGCTCAATTTTTCAAGATTCAAGGTGTTTTTTGGTTCATCTCGATGAGATCTTTGATTTGAGACTACTTTTACCATATTTGAAAATTGTCAAATTTTTAGCTACAAACAATGTAATGACCAAACTTTGACCATTCATATCTTGAGAAGAGGAGCTCCATTTTTCAAGATTCAAAGTGTTTTTTTGGTTCATCTCAATGAGATCTTCTATTTGAGAAAACTTCCACCAGATTTGGTGGTTAAATTTTTAGCTATGAACACTGTATTAACTTCCTTTTACCAAACTTTTACCATCTGTATGTTGAGAAAAGAGGCTTTGTTTTTCAAAATTCAATGTGTTTTTTGGTTCATCTCAAGGAGATCTTTTATTTGAGACCACTTTCTCCAAATTTGGAAATGGTCAAATTTTTAGCTACGAACACTGTACTAACTTCCTCACTTTGACCAAACTTTGATCATCCGTATCTTGAGAAGAGAGGCTCCATTTTTCAACATTAAAGATCTTTTTGGGTTCATCTTGACAAGATCTTCGATTTCAGACTACTTTCACCAGATTTGGGAACAGTTAAATTTTTAGCTACGAACACTATACTGACTTCCTTGCTTTGACCAAATTTTGACCATCTATATCTTGAGAAGAGATGCTCTATTTTTTAAGATTCAAGGTGTTTTTTGGTTTATCTTGATGAGATCTACGATTTGAAACCACTTCCACCAGATTTGGAAACTGTCAAAGTTTTAGCTACAAACATTGTACTGACTTCGTTGCTATGACCAAACTTTGACCATCCAAATCTTCAGAAGAGAGTTTATTTTTCAAGATTCAATGTGCTTTTTGGTTCTTCTCAACAAGATTTGTGATTTGCGACAACTTTAACCAGATTTAGAAATGGTCAAATTTTTAACTACAAACACTGTACTGACTTTTTTGCTTTGACCAAACATTGACAGTCTATATCTTGAGAAGAGAGGCTCTATTTTTCAAGATTAAAAATGTTTTTTAGTTCATCTTGAGAAGAGAGGATCCATTTTTCAAGGTTCAAGGTGTTTTTCAAATCATCTCAATGAGATCTTCTATTTAGGACCACTTTCACTAGATTTAGAAATGGTCAAATTTTTAACTACGAATATTGTACTGACTTCATTACTTTGACCAAACTTTGACCATCCATATCTTGAGAAGAGAGGCTCTATTTTTCAAGAATCAAGATATTTTTTAATTCATCTCGATCAGATCTTCGATTTGACACAACTTTCACCAGATTTGAAAATAGTCAAATTTTTAGCTACGAACATTGTACTAACTTTCTTGCTTTGACCAATCTTTAACTATCTATATCTTGAGAAGAGAGGCTCTATTTTTCAAGATTCAAGGTTTTTTTTGGTTTATCTCAAAAAGACTTTCGATTTGAGACCACTTTCACTAGATTTGGAAATGGTCAAATTTTTAGCTATGAACACTATACTAACTTCGTTACTTTGACCAAGCTTTGACCGTCTGTATCTTGAGAAGAGACGCTCCATTTTTCTAGATTCAAGGTGTTTTTTGGTTCATCTTGACAAGATCTTCCATTTGAGACCACCCTTTCTAGATTTGAAAATAGTCAAATTCTTAGCTACAAACACTGTACTGACTTCCTTCCTTTGATCAAACTTTAACCATCTGTATCTTGAGAAGAGAGGCTCAGTTTTTCAAGATTCAAGATGTTTTTTGATTCATCTCGATGAGATCTTTGATTTAAGACCACTTTCACCAGATTTGGAAATGGTCAAATTTTTAGCTAGAAACATTGTACTGACTTCCTTAATTTGACAAACTTTGGCTGTCCATATCTTGAGAAGAGAGGCTCCATTTTTCAAGATTGAAGATGTTTTTTAGTGAATCTCGACAAGATCTACAATTTAAGTTCACTTTCACAGAATTTGGAAACGTTCAAATTTATAACTACAAACATTGTACTGACTTCCTTGATTTAAACAAACTTTGACCGTCTGTATCTTGAGAAGAGAGGCTTTGTTTTGCAAGATTCAAGTGTTTTTTGGTTCATCTTGATGAGATCTTCAATTTGAGAAAACCTTCATTTGATTTTTAAACAGTCAAATTTTTAGCTACGAACACTACTAACTTCCTTGCTTTGACCATACTTTGACCTTCCGTATCTTGAGAAGAGAGGCTCAATCTCAAGATTCAAGGTGTTTTTTGATTCATCTTGACGAGATATTCAATTTGAGACCACTTTCACAAGATTTGGAAAGGGGCAAATTTTTAATTACAAACACTGTGTTGACTTCTTTGCTTTGACCAAATTTTGAGCATCCGTATCTTGAGAAAAGAGGCTTCATTTTTCAAGATTCAAGGTGTTAGGTTAATGTCAACGAGATCTTTGATTTGAGAATAATTTCACTAGATTTGGAAATGGTCAAATTTTAAGCTACGAACACTATACTGACTTCTTTGCTTTGACCAAACTTTGACTATCTGTATCTTGAGAAAAGATGCTCTATTTTTCAAGATTCAAGGTGTTTTTCAATTTAGCTTGACGAGATCTTTGATTTGAGACCACTTTCACCAGATTTGGAAATGGTCAAATTTTTAGATATGAATACTATACTGACTTCCTTTCTTTGACCAAACTTTGACCATCTGTACCTTGAGAAGAGAGTCTCCATTTTTCAAGATTCAAGGTATTTTTTGATACATTTCAATAAGATCTTTGATTTGAGACCACTTTCTTTAGATTTGAAAATTGTCAAAATTTTAGCTACGAACATTGTATTGACTTCTTTGCTTTGACCAAACTTTGACCATCCCTATCTTGAGAACAGAGGCTCAATTTTTCAAGATTCAAGGTGTTTTTTGGTTCATTTCGACAAGATCTTTGTTTTGAGACCACTTTCACCAAATTTGGAAATGGTCAAATTTTTACCTACGAACACTATACTCACTTCCTTTTTTTGACCAAATGTTGACCATCTGTATCTTGAGAAGAGAGGCTCCATTTTTCAAGATTCAGGGTGTTTTTTGGTTCATCTCGAGGAGATCTTTTATTTGAGACCACTTTCACTATATTTGGAAACAGTTAAATTTTTAGCTACAAACACTCTACTGACTTCCTTTCTTTGACCAAACTTTGACTATCCATATCTTGACAAGAGAGGCTCTATATTTCAAGATTCAAGATATTTTTTGATTCATCTCGATGAGATCTTCATTTTGAGACCATTTTCATCAGATTTGGAAATGGTCAAATTTTTAGCTATGAACACTATAGTTACTTCCTTGCTTTGACCAAATATTGACCATATTTATCTTGAGAAGAGAGGCTCCACTTTTCAAGATTCAAGGTTTTGTTTAGTTCATGTTGACGAGATCTTTGATTTGAGACCACTTTCACCAAATTTAGAAATGGTCAAATTTTTAGCAACGAACATTGTACTAACTTCCTTGCTATAACCAAACTTTGATCATTTATATCTTGAGAAGAGAGGCTCCATTTTTAAAGATTCAAGGTGGTTTTGGTTCATCTCGACAAGATCTTAATTTTGAGACCACTTTCACCAGATTTGGATATGGTCAAATTTTTAGCTACGAACATTATACTGACTTCCTTGCTTCAACCAAACTTTTACCTTTTGTATCTTGAGAAAAGAGGTTCCATTTTTCAAGATACAAGGTGTTTTTAGGTTCATCTTGACAAGATCTTCGATTTGGAAAAACTTTCACCAGATTTAGAAATAGTCAAATTCTTAGCTACAGACACTGTACTGACTTCCTTACTTTGACCAATCTTTGATCGTCCATATCTTGAGAAGAGAGGATCCATTTTTCAAGATTCAAGGTGTTTTTTGGTTCATCTCGACGAGATCTTCGATTTGAGACCACTTTCACCAGATTTGAAAATTGTGATATTTTTAGCTACGAACACTATACTGACTTGCTTACTTTAACCAAACTTTTACTGTCTGTATCTTGAGAAGAGATGCTCCATTTTTTAAGATTTAAGGTGTTTTTTGGGTCATCTTGACAAGATCTTCCATTTGAGACTACTTTCACCAGATTTGGAAATAGTCAAATTCTTAGCTATGAACACTCTACTGACTTCCTTGCATTGACCAAATTTTGACCATCTGTATCTTGAGAAGAGAGGCTTAGTTTTTCAAGATTCAAGGTGTTTTTTATTCATCTTGACAAGATCTTTGATTTGAGGCCACTTTCACCAAATTTGGAAATGGTCAAATTTTTAGCTACAAACATTGTAGTGACTTCTATGGTTTGACCAAACTTTTACCATCCATATCTTGAGAAGAGAGGCTCCATTTTTCAAGATTGAAGGTGTCTTGTAGTGAATCTTGGCAAGATCTTTAATTTAAGATCACTTTCACAAAATCTAAAAATGGTCAAATTTATAGCTACAAACATTGTACTGACTTCCTTGATTCAAACAAATTTTGACTGTCTGTATCTTGAGAAGAGAGGCTCTATTTTTCAAGATTGAAGGTGTTTTTTGGTTCATCTTAATGACATCTTCAATTTGAAAAAACCTTCATTAGATTTTGAAACAGTCAAATTTTTAGCTACGAACACTGTACAAACTTCTTTGCTTTGACCATACTTTGACCTTCCGTATCTTGAGAAGAGAGACTCCATTTTTTAAGATTCAAGGTGTTTTCTGGTTCATCTTGATGGGATATTCAATTTGAGACCACTTTCACTAGATTTGAAAATGGGCAAATATTTAGCTACGAACACTATGTTGACTTCCTTGCTTTGACCAAATTTTGACCATTTGTATCTTGAGAAAAGAGGCTCCATTTTTTAAGATTCAAGGTGTCATTTGGTTGATGTCGACAAGATCTTCGATTTGAGACCACTTTCACTAGATTTAGAAATGATCAAATTTTAAGCTTCGAACACTATACTGACTTCCTTGCTTTGAACAAACTTTGACCCTCTGTATATTGAGAAGAGAGCCTCCATTTTTTAAGATTCAAGGTATTTTTTGGTTTATCTCGATGAGATTTTTGATTTGAGACCACTTTCACGAGAATTGGATATGGTCAAATTTTTAGCTATGAATACTATACTAACTTCCTTTCTTTGACCAAACTCTGACCATGTGTATCTTGAGAAGAGAGGCTCAATTTTTCAAGATTCAAGATTTTTTTTGATTCATCTCGATGAGATCTTTGATTTGAGACCACTTTTTGTAGATTTGGAAATGGTCAAAATTTTAGCTATGATTATTGTACTGACTTCCTTGCTTTGACCAAACTTTTACCATCCCTATCTTGAGAACAGAGGTTCAATTTTTCAAGATTCAAGGTGTTTTTTGGTTCATCTCGATGAGATCTTTGATTTGACAGCACTTTCACTAGATTTGGAAATGGTCAAATTTTTAGCTACAAACACTCTACCAACTTCTTTTTTTGACCAAACTTTGACCATCCATATCTTGAGGAGAGAGGCTCTATTTTTTAAGATTCAAGGTATTTTTTGATTCATCTCGATAAGATCTCCAATTTGAGACCACTTTAACTAGATTTGGAAATGGTAAAATTTTTAGCTACGAACACTGTAGATACTTCTTGTCTTTGACCAAATATTGACCATCTTTATCTTGAGAAGAGAGGCTCCACTTTTCAAGATTCAATGTGTTGTTTGGTTCATGTCGACAAGATCTTTGATTTGAGACCACTTTCACCAGATTTTAAAACCGTCAAATTTTTAGCTATGACCATTATACTGACTTCCTTGCTCCGGCCAAACTTTGACCTTTTTATCTTGAGAAGAGAGGCTCTATTTTTCAAGATTAAAGGTGTTTTTTGATTCATCTTAACAAGATCTTTGATTTGAGAACTCTTTCACCAGATTTGGAAACTATCAAATTTTTAGCTATAAACACTCTACTGGCTTCGTTGCTTTGACCAAACTTTGACCATTTGTATCTTGAGAAGAGAGGTTCCATTTTTCAAGATTCAAAATATTTTTTGGTTCATCTCGATGAAATCTTTGATTTGAGACCACTTTCACCAGATTTGGAAATGGTCAAATTTTTAGCTATGAACACTGTACTGACTTCTTTACTTTAACCAAATTTTGACCATGCGTATCTTGACAAGAGAGGTTCCATTTTTTAAAATTGAAGGTTCTTTTTGGTTCATCTTGATGAGATCTTCGATTGGAGACCACTTTCACCAAATTTGAAAATGGTCAATTTTTTAGCTACAAACATTGTATTTACTTCTTTGTTTTGACTAAAATTTGACCATTTGTATCTTGAGAAGAGAGGCTCCATTTTTTAAGATTGAAGGTGTTTTTTAGTTTATCTCGATGAGATCTTCGATTTGAGACCACTTTCACCTCATTTGAAAATTGTCAATTTTTTAGCTATGAACACTGTACTGACTTCTTTGCTTTGACCAAAATTTGACCATCCGTATCTTGAGAAGAGAGGCTCCATTTTTCAAGATTCAAGGTGTTTTTTGGTTCATTTTGATGAGATCTTTCACTTGAGACCACATTCACCAGATTTTGAAATAATTAAATTTTTAGCTACGAACACTATACTGACTTCCTTGGTTTGACCAAATTTTTACCATCCGTATCTTGAGAAGAGAGACTCTAGTTTTCAAGATTCAAGGTATTTTATGGTTCATCTCGATGAGATTTTTTATTTGAAACCGCTTTCACTAGATTTGGAAATGGTCAATTTTTTAGCTACAAACATTGTAGTGACTTCCATGCTTTTATACAAACTTTGACCATCTGTATCTTGAGAAAAGAGGCTTTGTTTTTCAATATTGAAGGTGTTTTTTTGTTCATCTCGACAAGATTTTTAATTTGAGACCCCTTTCACTTGATTTGGAAATGATCAAATTTTTAGCTACAAACATTGTACTAACTTCCTTGCTTTGACCAAACTTTGACTGTCCATATCTTGAGAAGAGAGGCTCTATTTTTCAAGATTCAAAGTATTGTTTGGTTCTTCTCGATGAGATCTTCGATTTGAGACCACTTTTAGTAGACTTGAAAATGGTCAAATTTTTAGCTACAAACATTGTACTGACTTCCTTTCTTTGACCAAACTTTGACTATCTTCATCTTAAGAAGAGAGACTACATTTTTAATGATTCAAGGTATTTTTTGGTTCATCTTGATGAGATCTTCAATTTCAGCCCACTTTCACCAAATTTTGAAAATATCAAATTTTTAGCTACGAACACTATACTGACTTCTTTCCTTGAATCAAAGTTTGACCATCCATATCTTGAGAAGAGAGTGTCTATTTTTAAGATTCAAGGTGTTTTTTGTTCATCTCAATGAGATATTCAATTTAAGGCCACTTTCACTAGATTTTGAAATGGTCAAATGTTTAGCTACGAACACTATATTGACTTCCTTACTTTGACCAATCTTTGTTCATCCCTATCCTTAGAAGAGAGGCTTCATTTTTCAAGATTCGAGGTGTTTTTTTGTTCATCTCGACGAGATCCTCAATTTGAGACCACTTTCACCAAATTTGGAAATGATCAATTTTTTTAGCAATGAACACTATACTGACATCATTTCTTTGACCAAACATTGACCATCTGTATGTTGAGAAGAGAGGCTCCATTTTTCAAGATTCAAGGTGTCTTTTGGTTCATCTCAATGTGAGCTTTGATTTTAGACCATTTTCACCAAATTTGGAAAGGGTCAAATTTTTAGCTACGAAAATTGTATTAACTTCCTTGCTTTGACCAAACTTTGAACATTCGTATCTTGAGAAGAGAGGCTCCATTTTTCAATATTCAAAGTGTTTTTTGGTTCATCTCGATGAGATCTTTGATTTGAGTACAGATTCACCAAATTTAGAAATTGTCAAATTTTTAGATACGAACACTGTATTGACTTCTTTGCTTTTACCAAAATTTGACCTTTCGTAGCTTAAGAAGAGAGGCTCTATTTTTCAAGATTCATGGTGTTGTTTGGTTCATCTCGATGAGATCTTCAATTTGAGACCACTTTCACCAAAATTGGTAACAGATAAATTTTTAGCTACGAACATTGTACTGACTTCCTTACTTTGACCAAACTTTGACCATCCGTATCTTGAGAAAAGATGCTCCATTTTTCAAGATTCAAAGTGTTTTTTGGTTCATCTCGATGAGATCTTCAATTTGAGACCACTTTCACAAGATTTGAAAATGGGCAAATGTTTAGCTACAAACACTGTACTGACTTTCTTACTTTGACCAAACTTTTACTGTCCTTATCATGAGAAGATAGGCTCTATTTTTCAAGATTCAAGGTATTTTTTGGTTCATCTCGATGATATCTCCGATTTGAGACCACTTTCAATAGATTTGGAAATGATTAAATTTTTAGCTACGAACATTGTACTGACTTCTCTTCTTTGACCAAACTTTGACAGTCCATATCTTGAGAAGAGAGACTCTATTTTTCAAGATTTAATGTGTTTTATGTTTCATCTAGAGGAGATCTTTGATTTGAGACCACTTTCAATACATTTGGAAACGGTCAAATTTTAAGCTCTGAACACTGTACTAACTATCTTGCTTTGACAAAAATTTGACCATCTGTATCTTGAGAAGGGAGGCTCTATTTTTTAAGATTCAAGGTATTTTTTAGTTCATCTCGACAAGATCTTCGATTTGAGACCACTTTCACCAATCTTGGAAATAATCAAATTTTTTGCTACGAACACTATACTGACTTGCTTGCTTTGACCAAACTTTGACCATCTGTATCTTGAAAAGAGAGGCTCCATTTTTCAAGATTCAAGGTGTTTTTTAGTTCATCTAGAGGAGATCTTTAATTTGAGAACACTTTCACCAATTTTGGAAATGGTCAAATTTTTAACTACAAAGACTATACTAACTTCCTTTCTTTGACTAAACTTTGGTCATCCATATCTTGAGAAGAGGCTCTATTTTCCAAGATTCAAGGTGTTTTTTGGTTCTGTTACCCCAAATTTTCCTGTTCCATGCAATTTTTGCCACAGGCTGGGCTCCATCTAGAGGTCCTCATTCTTAAATCCTATGGAACACCTTGAGAAATTTTTATAGGTCTACACCCTTTCCTCTAGTCTCTGCAATTATTTAACTCCCTGGTCTGAAGATCTTTCAATTTGAAAATGTGACCGTTGGAGATAGAAAACCCTAAAAACCCTATGGCCTTTCTAATTTGTTGTTACCTTTTTTGGCCACTTAAGTCTCTATTTTTCATGTGTGCTTTATAAAGCTAAGGCTAGTCGCAAGATCTCTAAGGCCCGGTGGAATATTCTTTATATCTCCCGATCCTGCAACTACCTTATATCTCTTAATCTCCTAATTGGATGGAATATTCCCTTTCTATCTAGCGACTCAGCAATTTCACTTTAGTCAGGAAATCTCTTAATGAAACCCAAGGTCAGCAATTCTTCCTGAGATCTGGTGACTAAGTGATTTTCCTTACAATAATTATAACTCATGTCATGCTAGGTTAAGGTATCTCTTTAGTTGGGAGATCTCGAGAGTTAACTATGGTCATCCAAATCTTCATGAGACTTCAAGTTTTCTTTAGTCAGGAGCTTGCTAGATATAATCATGGTCAAAGGATGGTCGGCTCAAGGTAAAGACAATGACAAATGATGAGGTGCCATGTGTCTCTAGCGGGCCCAGGCTCTATAGGCTTAGTCTCCAAGTTGCAAGACCCATGGAGAATATTCTTTTCTATCAAGCGATAATGAGATTTGCCTTAGTCAGGTGATCTCAGAATGGAAGTGAAATATTCCTTTATGTCCCAAGCCTTAGAGGTTAAAGTGTTGTCGTGAGGTCTCTAAATAATATTCAATGATTTAGCGACTAAGGCTCAGTCGAGTGATCTCGTAATGCAGAAAGAATATTCTATGAAGTCACGAGATCATTAGATTTTTGCAGTCGGGTAATCGCTCAACACAAAAGGAATATTCCAAATGATTAGGTGACTTGGAGATCGAAGGCATAGTCACGTGATCACTTAATTAAAGGTAGAGGTTAAAGCTGAGTGGTATTTTCCTTCAGTCGGGTGAACTCGTAATGAAACCTAAGGTCAAAAAAATTATCATGAGACTTGGAGTTGTATGTAGTCGCTAGATCTCCAGATCTCTCATAGTCAATAACAGGTTGAGTTTTGTCAGAATAGTTGGCAATTGTCAGGGCTGATAAAGCAGTCAAAAGAAAATGAAAGAGTGACACGTGGCAAGGTGGACCCAATTCTTTAAAGATGCAGTCGCTAGGTCTCCAGTTTTGAGGTAGTTAAGACATTATTCAGTGATTTCATGACTGTGTGGTCTCATAGTCTCCTGATCCTGGTGGTCAAGTCCTTAGCATCCAACGATCTGGCGAGTGGTTATCTTTTTCTAGCGGACTCAGCTCTGAAGTAGTTAAGGTTCGAGCATGATCTATGGCTATCATTATACCGTTGGGTAAAGATGATGCCTTTTTAAGCATCACGGTATAGCGACAACCATTGAACCTCTCTCTAGTTTAGCACTCCTATTAGGTGGGTCTTGTGTCAGATAGATCTAAGGCAGCTAGCCAGTAGTATGATGACAAGTGGTAGGATGGGCCCAAGTTTGTGAGCTTAGTCAGGTGATCGCCCAATGAAAAGGAGAATATTCTTTTTTATCCAATGACTGCAAGGTTCTCTTCAGCTGGGCAATCTCATAATGCAGAAGGAATATTCCAAAGCTATCAAGAGACTCAATGACCACCATCAAATCAAGTAAGGATCAATGCTTGTCGTGTGATCACTAGATCAAGCCAGAGTTAATGAAAATTTCAAGAGATTCAATGACCAAAGGGGAAAAGAGACCCGAGGTGAATGCAGAGTTAGGGTTAAGATCAGAAGTAGTGCCCGAGGTAAATTGGAAAGATCTGACAGCTACATTTTTAAATGAGATCAACTTCAAATACCAGTTGTTGATAAAGATAAAGGCTTGGCGCCGCCTGTGACCATTTACATTTTAAAATTCAAAATATCTAAAGTACCAGATTTGAGCAGTTATGGTGAGGCCGAGTTGAGAGAGGTAGATGGATCAAGGTAGCTTGTCTGTAGGCAGATGTAGTGATGAAATGGACATGCAGGTACAGAGATCTAATCGGCCAAGATATTTCAATGATGCATTTATGGTCAGACTTGACAAAATTAGGGTTGGTTATTATTTTATGAAAATCTATGTAACCCTAATTAGGTTTTTGCTCTTGCCTATGTGCAAAAGGAGATGTATATAATAGTTTTTTGGAGCTTTTAGAGCTCAGAGTTTACAATTGTAAAAGAGATATTTTATTTCTGGGGAGTTATCCATGGCATTCTTTCTGCCCTCTGGCTTTCTACAGTTTGTAACCTTTCATTGATGTTTAGATATTGCAAAGGTATTTTGTGACATTCTTTCTATCCCTATGCCTTCTTGTCTAAATTTTCTCTTAATGAATTGAGTATATTTATGTTTTCAATAATATCTTAGGGTTCCTGATCCCTCTTTCTTTCTACAATTCATGTGTATTCTTGTGGTTGATTTGATTTGAATGATCTTGTGGGTATACTTCAACCCCCTGACAATCTGTCTCATTCCTATACCTAGTTGCAAAGGCAAATGTTTGTTTGCGGGTTATAGATTGTGTCTAAATTCTTAGGAATGCTATTGTTTGTGAAATTCTCTCTTTCCTTGAATAGCCTCTTTCTATTGCAAACCCTTCTATGAAATATTGATGCAAACCTATTCAGTGAGTTGTGATCCCCTAGACTTGAGTTTGTACATTGATTTCATTCTCTATACTGTAATTCATACCATCATTTTGGTGTATCACCTAGTAGGTAATTTGCTTTTACTCATTTCCCTTTCAAGCATTCCTTCTATCCCTTTTCCCCTCAAGAATTTACTTTCCTGTCAAAGAAGCAAATTAAGGTGATTATCCAAGAGGAACCAGCCTAGAACTTGGAGGTCTCATATAAGTTAGCATAGGTCCCACAACCTGGAGATGATTCTCATGTTATACTAAGTTATCAAGACTAAGAGAGCTTGAAACAAGGGTGCAAAATTAGTGTATAATAGGTTCATCTCAATGAGATCTTTGATTTGAGACCACTTTCACCAGATTTGGAAACCGTCAAATTTTTAGCTACGAAGACTATACTAACTTCCTTTCTTTAACAAAACTTTGACCATCTGTATCTTGAGGAGAGAGGCTTAAATTTTAAAGATTCAAGGTTATTTTTGGTTTATCTCAATGAGATCTCAATTTGAGACCAATTTCATCGAATTTGGAATTGGTTAAATTTTTAGCTACAAACATTGTATTGACTTCCTTACTTCAATAAAACTTTGACCCTCCGTATCTTGAGAAGAGGGGCTCTATATTTCATGATTTAAGGTGTTTTTTGGTTCATATTTATGAGATTTTTTATTTGAGACTACTTTCACCAGATTTGGAAATGGTCAAATTTTTAGCTATGAACACTGTACAAACTTCCTTACTTTGACCAAACTTTAATCTTCTGTATCTTGAGAAGAGAGGCTCCATTTTTCAAGATTGAAGATGTTTTTTGGTTCATCTCAATGAGATGTTCAATTTGAGACCACTTTCACCAGATTTGGAAATGGTAAAATTTTTAGCTACAAACACTATACTGACTTCCTTGCTTTAACCAAATTTTGACCATTTATGTCTTAAGAAGAGAGGCTCTATTTTTCAAGATTTAAGGTGTTTTTGGTTCATCTCGATGAGATCTTCAATTTTAGACCACATTCACCATATTTTGAAATGGTCAAATTTTTAGCTATGAACACTTTACTGACTTCCTTGCTTTAACCAACCTTTGAACATTCGTATCTTGAGAAGAGAGGCTCCATTTTTCAAGATTCAAAGTGTTTTTTATTTCATCTTGATGAGATTTTTGATTTGAGACCACTTTCACCAAATTTGAAAGCGATCAAATTTTTAGCTACGAAAATTATACTGACTTCTATGCGTTTACCAAACTTTGACCATTCATATCTTGAGAAGAGAGTCTTTGTTTTTCAAGATTCAAAGTGTTTTTTGGTTCATCTTGATGAGATTTTTGATTTGAGACCACTTTCCCTAGATTTGAAAATGGTCAAATTTTTAGCTTTGAACACTGTATTGACTTCCTTGCATTGACTAAACTTTGACTGTCTATATCTTGAGAAGAGAGGCATCATTTTTCAAGATTCAAGATTTTTTTTGGTTCATCTCCAGGAGATCTTTGATTTGAGACCACTTTCAACATATTTAGAAATGGTCAAATTTTTAGCTACGAATATTGTACTAACTTCCTTGCTTTGACCAACCTTTGACCATCCATATCTTGAGAAGAGAGGCTCTATTTTTTAAGATTCAAAGTTTTTTTTGGTTCATCTCAACAAGATCTTTGATTTGAGACCAATTTCAATAGATTTTGAAATGGTCATATTTTTAGCTATGAACACTGTACTAGCTTTCTTACTTTGAACAAACTTTGACCATCTGTGTCTTGAGAAGAGAGGCTCCATTTTTAAAGACTCAAGGTATTTTTTCATTCATCTAGATGAGATCTTTAATTTGAGACCACGTTCACCAAATTTAGAAATGGTCAAATTTTTAGCTACGAACACTGTCGTAACTTTCTTGCTTTGACCAAACTTTGAATGTTCCTATCTTGAGAAGAGAGGCTCCATTTTTCAAGATTCAAGGTGTTTTTTAGTTTATCTTGACAAGATCTTTGATTTGAGACCACTTTCACCAATTTTGAAAATGGTCAAATCTCTAGCTACAAACACTCTACTGACTTCCTTGCTTTGACCAAACTTTGATCATCCGTATCTTGAGAAGAGAGGCTCCATTTTCCAAGATTCAAGTTGTTTTTTGGTTCATCTCGATGATATCTTTGACTTTAGAGTACTTTCACTAGATTTGGAAACAGTCAAATTTTTAGCTATGAACACTGTATTGACTTCCTTGCTTTGACAAAACTTTGACCATCTATATCTTGAGAAGAGAGGCTCCATTTTTCAAGATTCAAGGTGTATTTTGGTTCATCTTAACGAGATCTTTGATTTAAGACCACTTTCACCAGATTTGGAAATGCTCAAATTTTTAGCTATGAACACTATATTGACTTCCTTGCTTTGACAAAACTTTAACAGTCTGTATCTTGAGAAGAGAGGCTCCATTTTTCAAGATTCAAGGTGTTTTTTGGTTCATCTTGATGAGATCTTTGATTTGAGAGCACTTTCATTAGATTTGGAAATAGTCAAAATTTAAGCTATGACCACTATACTAAATTCATTGCTTTGACTGTCTGTATTTTTAGAAGAGAGGCTCAATTTTCCAAGATTCGAGATGTTTTTTGGTCCATCTTGATGAGATCTTCGATTTGAGACCACTTTCATCATATTTAGAAATGGTCAAATTTTTATTTATGAATATAGTACTAAATTCCTTGCTTTGACCAAATTTTGACTGTTCGTATCTTGAGAAGAGATGCTTAATTTTTCAACACTCAAGGTGTTTTTTGGTGCATCTCGATGGGATCTTTGATTTGAGACTACTTTCACCATATTTGGAAATGGTTAAATTTTTAGCTACAAACACTGTAATAACTTTCTTGCTTTGACCAAACTTTGACCATCCATATCTTGAGATGAGAGGCTCTATTTTTTAAGATTCAAGGTGTTTTTTAATTCACCTTGTGGAGATCTTCTATTTGAGAAAACTTTCACCTCATTTCAAAATGGTTAAATGTTTAGCTATGAACACTGCGCTAACTTTCCTTGCTTATAGAAAACTTTGACTATCCGTATCTTGAAAAGATATGCTACACTTTTTAAGATTCAAGGTGTTTTTTGATTCATCTCGATGAGATCTTTGATTTGAGACCACTTTCACTAGATTTGGAAATGGTCAAATTTTTAGCTACAAACACTATACTGACTTCCTTGCTTTGACCAAACTTTGATGATCCATATCTTGAGAAGAGAGACTATATTTTTTAAGATTAAAGGTGTTTCATCTCAATGAGAATTTTGATTTGAGACCACTTTCACTAGATTTGGGAACAGTCAAACTTTTAGCTACAAACACTGTACTGACCTCCTTGCTTTGACCAAATTTTGACTGTCTGTACCTTGAGAAGAGAGGCTCCATTTTTTAAGATTCAAGGTGTTTTTTGGTTCATCTTGATGAGATCTTTGATTTGAGACCACTATCACTAGATTTGGAAATAGTCAAATTTTTAGTTACAAACACTATACTGACTTCCTTGCTTCGACCAAACTTTGACCATCTGTATCTTGAGAAGAGAGGCTATATTTTTTAAGATTAAATGTGTTTTTTGGTTTATCTTGATGAGATCTTTGATTTGAGACCACTTTGACCAGATTTGGAAATGGTCAAATTTTAGCTACGAACATGGTACTAACTTCCTTGCTTTGACCAAACTTTGACAGTCTGTATGTTGAGAAGAGAGGCTCCATTTTTTAAGATTCAAGGTGTTTTTTGGTTCATCTCGACAAGATCTTTCATTTGAAACCAATTTCACCAGATTTTGAAACAGTCAAATTTTTAGCTATGAACACTATACTGACTTCCTTACTCTCACCAAACTTTGACCATCCATGTCTTGAGAAGAGAGGCTCCATTTTTCAAGATTCAAGTTTTTTTTTGGTTCATGTTGATGAGATCTTCCATTTGAGACCACTTTCAAGAGATTTGAAAATGACTAAATTTTTAGCTATGAACACTGTACTACTTCCTTGTTGTACAAAAATTTTGACCATCTATATCTTGAGAAGAGAGGCTCCATTTTTAGGATTCAAGGTGTTTTTTGAGTAATCTCGATGAGATCTTTGATTTGAGACCACTTTCACCATATTTGGAAATGGTCAAATTTTTAGCTACAAACATTGTGCTGACTTCCTTGGTTTGACCAAACTTTGACCATCCATATCTTCAGAAGAGAGGCTCAATTTTTCAAAATTGACTTCCTTGCTTTAAACAAACTTTGACCATCTGTATCTTGAGAAGAGAGGCTCTATTTATCAAGATTCAAGTTGTTTTTTGGTTCATGTTGATGAGATCTTTAATTTGAAATAAATTTCACTAGATTTGGAAATGGTTAGATTTGTAGCTACGAACACTGTACTAACTTCCTTACTTTGACCAAACTTTTGTTAGGAATAGTCCCAAGAGATAACTGAGAGGGGGGGGGGGGGGGGGGGGTTGAATCAGTTATCTACAAGTTTCAATTCTTTATCCAATTAAGTATACTTAAACATAAAGCATAAACACAATGAAATAACACTTGAACAAAACACTAATATTTTGGTTACAGGGAAACCCAAATAGGTAATAACCCTTGTGGGACTTGAAACCCACTAATATTCTATACTAGTGTATAATGATCATTGCTAGAAGATCTTTTACCAAGTTAGAAGTAGCTTTACAATATATTAAGTGCAGTAGACCTGGTTAAAGGTCAGACCCTATTAGGAGTCTTTTATAATTGTCCCTGTTAGGGGAGCGGACGCACTGTCTGAGAGCTCACTACTCAAATGGGGAAGGCTACAACCTTCTGAGTAATAAATACACACTATATCTAGATCTTGGTGAACTGTGCTTTGACCTGATGTTTGGATCAGTTCCTATGAATAGCACAAATACTCTACTTGGTCACATAGACATTGTTGGGGCTCAAAAATGTTGATCATTTTGAGGCCAACTAATAGACACAATAGATGCCTCTGCAACTCTGGTTCGATTGAACCAAGGCTGGTAGGCCAAAATTAGATATACTACCTAATTGCACAAACTACATGCATAAATAACAAAAACCTTCCAAAGGGGGTGTTGATCCTTGGAAGAAAAAAAACCTAATATCCTATATGTCAAATGGCTAAATATTTAGGCTAAAGCTATGAATTAATGCTAACCCTAGTTTAATGTTTTGTAAATAAAATAGCAGATTAGAAATATATTTCACAGAAAGAAATAAATGAAAATTTCAAAAGAACAGATAGACCAGTGCCTGATACAATATTGAAAATAGAGTCAGATACATTCAATACTATAAGTAACTGGAGATGGTTTGAATATAATTCATTTCTGTAGAACGAGACCATCACCTTATAAGCTTCTATTTAAACAAAACTTTACAATAATTCATACAATAGGTCCTATGGTTTTTAACTCAACTTAAGAGCCTGAAAGGGAACAACAATAGGTTCCTAGACCATGATATCATTATTCAAATTGTACAAATTGATCATAAATAAATGCATAAAATAGAAAACATAATAGGACACCCTGGTTAGAGAGTAATCCAATAAACTGACTGAACATAAAAAACTATATAATCAATAGGGTATAAGCACTTATTAGATATCTGTGCCTGAGATCTTGGGACATTAAGTTTCAATCCGTGAGAAGGTATACATTTTTTGCAGTGATAAAAAATTGTGTCCTCTTGCTTACATTTGGATAATTATAAATATGAATCTGAATGGTTTCCTATGAAAGGACATACCCTTTCACAGGACCTAATAATACAACTATCCCTAAAATGTACATAACAAACCATGACAAATGGTTGTTCAGGAAAAATTTCCCCAATAATTAATTTAATTCTGATGTCCCGTGCATAATAGTTTATCTTTTAGTTTCCTGCACAGACAAAAACACTCAAAATTAGTGCATCTTAAACCTAAAAATAAAAATCATAATGTATGTGATGCATTGATCTTATAAAAACTATTTATTATTTATCAATAATTAATTGAAAATAAATAAGTATCACAAAAAATGAAAATGAAAAAGTAATTATACTTAAGTCACAATAATTATTAAATTATGAAAGATTTATACAATGAGACAAATAAAAACATTACGTTTATAATTATCCTTTTATTTCAAAATAAAACATAATGTATTTATTTAATAATATAATCCATTTAATGAAAAATGAATTTAACCCTAAAAAAGAAATCAATCCACTTTAGGGCTAATACATTAAGTTTGCAAGACTATTACCCAAATGATATAAAATCTTTGTAATACAAAATAATATTATAATTATGAAAAATACATATGATTAAGGAACCCAAAAATTTAACTTTCTAATAATCACCATAAAACATACATATAAAAGAATTAACTAATTCATAAAAGTTAGTAAAATAAAATTATTAACACCCTAAAAATTAAAGTAAATAAAGAAAGAAAAGTTACCCTTTTAGGGATTTGCAATAAATGGCAAACCCTAAAAAAGAATATTACACCTCTTTAAAATTTAATAATAATGTTAAAAAACTTTTCACCTAACTTGGTGAAATATATTAATGTTAAAAATTATTAGGTTAAAATACCAAATGGGAAAGAAAAATAATTAACATTGAAAATATACCAAAACCCTAACAAATCAATATATATTGATTTTAACCTTTTATTCCATCTTTTATTTTTTACTTCTGGGGTTTTGGGGATAAATCAAAATTAAAAATAAAATAATGATCAATAATTATGACACATGAAATTCCTATCTCACAAACCTAATTCATTTTAACATTTAATTCAAAAAGAGATAATGTTTTCTTTAATTTATACATTTATTTACATACACATTCTCGAAGAATAATGTAGAGCAATTGGTAGGGGTAGGGTCAGGTCGAGTGTTCAACTCCCTCTCCCTCTTCTTTTTCCTAAAATTAGAAAAATAAGAAAATATGTAAATAGAATAATAATCACATTATTTAAATTAAAAAGACAATTAGGGAAGAGATAACCTCCAGTGTAAGAAGTTTTTTTTATTTCTCATCTGCACATAAAAACAAAAATAAATAAGTATTTTCTCCTAACTTTGTCGAAGAAAACAAGTAGACTAACTAGTTAGGGGGTGGAAGGGTAGATAGGTAGAAAAAGGTCAGTTTGAGAGGTTGAGGGTTCAACTCCCTCTTGCCACCTTTTTCTACTTAATTTATTTTAAGAAATTTGTTCACCATGTGACGCATTTTTTGACTGTGGGGTATCCTCTTCATAGTCCCGAGAGATTTCATTTATTTCACTGAATGAATTAACACATGGTTCATATCCGAAAAATTCTTCATCCTTTTCAAAACCTTTTATAAACCTATTTCCTTCACCAAATGTTTCACTACTTTGAGATTTTATTATATCAAATATAGCCTGATCATGATTATCACTTGTTTCCACACAGATCTGACCCAGTGGATATGTTTCCTCAATCTGTTCACAATTTTCTTCTTCATATAAAATTTCATTAGGTCTCTCTATAGATTTCTCAATGCATTCATTTTCTCCCATTAAATCATCGTATACAATTTTAAGAAGGAGCTTTACCTGCTCATGAGTCACTCCTAAACTATATATTTTGTTTAAAAAATTCAGCCTGATATCAGAGGGTATTTCACAGAAAATATCCATCATCCTCATAAACAAATTCATCACATTTTCGTTATCATACCGTTCTAAAGTAATGAATGCATTCAAGAGACATGCATGATTCATTCTCCTGGTGTTGATTTGCTTGGTTACCATACTGATCTGTGTGAGCTCGATGATTATAATTTCCATGACCTTGGCTTTGATGCCTCATACTCTACTGGCCTTGTGCATGATGCTAGTATATAGGATTTCCACCATTTTGATTAAGGTTGGTATACCTGTTCTGTATATTATGACAACTTTGCATATTGTCAGATACTTTATAATTTGTAGCATTATGGTCATGAACATTATAATAATTTAAATTATTTTGATCATATGCATCAACATGTTTAGTATTACTTGAAAAATCATGCACTTTATCATTTATTTTATTCTACATATGTACATTATTGCATATATTGAAAGATTGTACTTGTCTTTTACCTTGCATATCATGATTTGATGTTTCATATTATCTTGTGGCAATGTGCAATTCTGTTGATTCATACTTATTTGATTACCCCGGTTAAGTTGCATATCATATTGTTCTTCATGCATGCCATCTTCATAACACAATGCATGTCCAGGCTTTTGTTGTGCAGGATAATACACATTATTTCTTGAATACATGTGGTCTCTGGCACTTCGAATATGATTATTATTTAAATAATCATATTTATTTCCCTCCTCAATGCACTAGCCATATCTTTTATCTCTCCCTGCATTAATGTTTCTATTATATAAATAATCACTTTGTTGTAAATGAAATTCTTTATTACCTTTCATATCCTCAAGGCTGGCGTGAATATTTTTATTATTCTAATCATTTTCCATGTACCCAAGCTGGTAAAAATTATTCGGCTAAAAAAAATCATCATTCAATTGCTCGTTATCCATTTTTCCTTGGTAATAATAGCTTTTATTTTTAATATCGGCTCCCACTATTACGTTGTCACCAATTCCATGTAGATAATTATGCTCATGTTCACTTCTATCTTTGTTTTTAACATGCTGGTCATGTTTTGTCAAATCGAATTGCACATTATCACAACTTATATAATTATTCTTTTTAAAATATTTACTCTCACCTTGCGCAAATTTGTAAATCTCACCTGGCTGCTCAAACTCACACATATTATTCCCAGCCTACTGGATTTGATTCTCTTGTTGAATGTTATTGTGACCACTACACATATCATGTGCATCACGCTGCTGATTAATGTTACTTCTCTGCATATTATTTGTCTAGTAATTGTTAACATGCTGCTCACACACATTTTTTCTTAGCTATGCATCTTTATGTTGTGCATTATATTGGCTTTGCGCAAGCTCTCTGGGCTGCTCATGCACACTTCCATGCTGCTGTGTATAATACTCATGCTGATTATTATTTTTTAAATACTCTTTGCTATTTTGCACAAATACATAACTATTTTCTTGATGTTTATAAAAATATTTATTATTATTTTGCTCATTGTTAATACTCCCCTTCACATAATCCTGTGCAAGTGGATAGGTATCATTTATTTGCTGAGGTGTTTGGTTTTTACAATATATATTATCATTATTTTTATATGTCTCAATATCATCCTCCTGCGCAAGTTTATAATCTTTATTTTGTTGTTTATACAAACTATTAACACCTCTCTCATTTGCATAAATATGAGCTCCAACATGATTAACTTGCACTTTATTGTTTTGACTTACATTATCATTCCTTTGTTTGCAGGTGTCTGGCTACTCACGTGTACCTTTTTGCAGGTTATTATAAGTTTGGTAACACACCTTATCACCCTGTGCGTTTTGTTGTGCAAAATGCATATGTTTGTTGTCTTGCGCATAGTGTTGTGTATTGTGGCCATTTCTTCTGTAATTTTCGTTTGCAAGCTAGTCTTGATTTTGTTGCGCAAGGTATTTGGATAGTTGCTCAAACATCATATTGCCACCGTTGACCATGAGGATAATCTTGAGACTGTATAAAATCTTCATGCTGGACACTTTGGTAGATTTTGTGTTGCATACACAGATTAATATCTAACTCTTCCTCACGTGAAGGCTAGTTATTCTCTTTACTTGGCTGCATATAATATTCATTATTATATTGCTCCCTTGTATATTTTCTTGCGCAGACCCATAAGGCTACTCACGCAAGCCTGTAGAATGCCATTCTTGTTTTTGACAATACATGTTATCAATATGCTGATTATTATTATTTCCCAACGTGATATTTGTTGGGAAATCATTTGTATGCAAATTAAAATAATGTTTATCTTGTATCCACTGGTGTGTAGAAATGTTTTTTGCAACTTCTGGCTGTTCATGTGAATTTCCTACGTGCTGGTGTTGTGAGTTATCAGCATGAGGGTCATCATTCTTCTGCGCAAGTAGGCATAGATTATTTTGTTGCCCTTCATTGTTTTCATGATACACATTCTGTGTATTTGACAATCTACAAAATTTACTATTATATTTTTCATTGTGAATGTTTTTCTCCTCATTCTGCGCAAATTCTGGATTATGTATTTGTTTTTGTAACTCTTGTCTTTGATAATATAGACTATCATTTTGTTGTTTTGCAGGAACATTTAATACATCTTTTTAGCTTTGCGCAAGCTGATAACTCCCTTTTGGTTGCTCATGCAAGCCTCCCAATTGATGCATTTGCCTTTGATAACATATATCATTTATTTGACATTCCTCCCTCCGTACTAGTTGGTGGCTATCATTTTGATGCTCATGTAAATCTTCATATTGCTGATTGTTAATATATCTCAACTTATTATTTACTCCGTAATTTAATTATTAACATACTGCTGATTGTTCTTCTTACGCATGCTATCATGATGCTGGAAATTACTTTGCATGTTTTGTTCAAGCATTTCTTCTATATTTTCATTGCCCCAACCATAAATATACCTAATTGGTTGGTTACATACATAATGCCCATCCTGTGTTTTTTCTCAAGATAGTACACAATAATTATTTTTACCTTCTCTCTGCAAACATTTCGGACCTTGAAAATAATAAGTTTTTTTATTAAAATGACTTGGCTGCAAGATAAAGTCATTATTCCTTTTTTTTGTATAATCATTAAATTTACCCACCATCTCACCACCTTTGTGCTGATTTTGATCATAACCAACATCTTGAAAATATTTATCCTTATTTGATAAACTAAGCACATCATTCTTATTTTTTCTGTAATACTTATCTTCTACATGTAGATATGCTATAATATTTTTATTTCTCTATTCATTTTCATAATGCTTCTCATTATAATTTTGATCAACATTATTAAAATTTTGACCAAAATGATCATTATTTTCCCTCCGCTATTGTGAAATTTCAACATACTGGGGGTGATTGTGTTCACCATTATTAAATAAACTATAGACATTTCCATCATAATGTGCATTATGATTTTGTTCAAAACCATTATAATCATGACCAGAATGATTTGTATTATTATCTCTTTGCTCATATCCAAAGAGAGTCATTCTATTATTTTGATCATGTAGTCCTTTATCACAGCCTTTTCTCCAATGATTTTCATTTCTCTGATCATTTTCACTTCTTGTAACCCTTTCTTCATTGTTTGGTTCAAACATTGGATTAACATAACTGTTGTTAAAAATATGACCGATGTTCTTTAGAGATCTTCTCCTTAACATAGGCTTTATTTGAAACTAAATTTTAGAGTCACCACCTCACCTTCTGTGAGGAATCAATAACTATTTTGAATCCTTCTTCCCAGTAGAGTCTTTACAATACTAACCAGAGATTTTGAAACTGACTTTCAATGATAGGTATTCCCTAGTAGAGTTGCCAATTTGTTGGGGCTTGAAAACGCTAATCATTTTGAGGCCAACTAACAGGCATAATAGATGCCTCTACAATTTTGGTTTGATTGAACCAAGGCTGGTAGGCCTAAATCGGATATACTACCTAACTGCACAAACTACGTGCATAATTAATGAAAACCTTCCAAAGGAGGTACTGATCCTTGGAAGAAAAGAAACCTAATATCCTATATGTCAAATGGCTAAATATTTAGGCTAAAGCTATGAATTAATGCTAACCCTAATTTAATGTTTTGTAAATAAAATAGCAGATTAGAAATATACTCCATAGATAGACCAGTGCCTGATACAATATTGAAAATAGAGTCAAATACATTCAATACTATAAGTAACTGGAGACAATTTTAAGATAACTCATTTCTGTAGAATGAGACCATCACCCTATAAGCTTCTATTTAAACAAAACTTTATGATAATTCGTACAATAGGTCCTATGATTTTTAACTCAGCTTAAGAGCCCAAAAGGAAACAACAACAGGTTCCTAGACCATGATATCATTATTCAAATTGTACAAATTGATCATAAATAAATGCATAAAATAGAAAACATAATAGGACAACCTGGTTAGAGAGTAATCCAATAAACTGACTAAACATAAAAAACTATATAATCAATAGGGTATAAGCACTTATCAGATATCCATGCCTGAGATCTTCAGACATTAAGTTTCAATCCGTGAGAAGGTATATGTTTTTTGGATAAAAAGTTGTGTCCTCTTGCTTACATTTGAATAATTATAAATATGAATCCGAATGGTTTCCTATGAAAGGACATGCCCTTTCACAGGACCTAATAATACAACTAACCCTAAAATATACATAACAAGCCATGACAAATGGTTGTTCGGGAAAAATTTCCCCAATAATTAATTTAATTCTGATGTCCCGTGCATAATAGTTTATCTTTTAGTTTTGTGCACACACAAAAACACTCAACATTAGTGCATCTTAAACCTAAAAATAAAAATCATAATGTATGTGATGCATTGATCTTATAAAAACTATTTATTATTTATCAATAATTAATTGAAAATAAATAAGTATCATAAAAAATGAAAATGAAAAAGTAATTATACTTAAGTCACAATAATTATTAAATTATGAAAGATTTATACAATGAGACAAATAAAAACATTACGTTTATAATTATCCTTTTATTTCAAAATAAAACATAATGTATTTATTTAATAATATAATCCATTTAATGAAAAATGAATTTAACCCTAAAAAAGAAATCAATCCACTTTAGGGCTAATACATTAAGTTTGCAAAACTATTACCCAAATGATATAAAATCTTTGTAATACAAAATAATATTATAATTATGAAAAATACATATGATTAAGGAACCCAAAAATTTAACTTTCTAATAATCACCATAAAACATACATATAAAAGAATTAACTAATTCATAAAAGTTAGTAAAATAAAATTATTAACACCTTAAAAATTAAAGTAAATAAATAAAGAAAAGTTACCCTTTTAGGGATTTGCAATAAATGGCAAACCCTAAAAAAAATATTACACCTCTTTAAAATTTAATAATAACATTAAAAAACTTTTCACCTAACTTGGTGAAATATATTAATGTTAAAAATTATTAGGTTAAAATGACAAATGGGAAAGAAAAATAATTAACATTAAAAATATACCAAAACCCTAACAAATCAATATATATCGATTTTAACCTTTTATACCATCTTTTATTTTTTAATTCTAGGGTTTTGGGGATAAATCAAAATTAAAAATAAAATAATGATCAGTAATTATGACACATGAAATTCCTATCTCACAAACCTAATTCATTTCAACATTTAATTCAAAAAGAGAATGTTTTCTTTAATCTATACATTTATTTACATACACATTCTCGAAGAATAATGTAGAGGAATTGGTAGGGGTAGGGTCGGGTAGTTAGGTAGGAAAAGGAATGGGTCGAGAGGTCGAGTGTTCAACTCCCTCTCCCCATTCTTTTTCCTAAAATTAGAAAAATAGGTAAATATGTAAATAGAATAATAATCACATTATTTAAATTAAAAAGACAATTAGGGAAGAGATATCCCCTAGTGTAAGAAGTTTTTATTTCTCAACTGCACATAAAAACAAAAATAAATATGTATTTTCTCCTAACTCTCTCAAAGAAAACAAGTAGACTAACTGGTTAGGGGGTAGAAGGGTAGATAGGTATAAAAAAGGTCAGCTTGAGAGGTTGAGGGTTCAACTCCCTCTCGCCACCTTGAAACTATATGAAATTGAAATTAAAAATCATACTTCCCTGATGTTTCGTCCATTTAGAACCTGAAATTTTCAGGTGTCAACAGACCTTCTTCTGATGGTTCAACACTTCGCACACTCTGCTCTGCTCTGCTTAATCAACCATGAATCACACTTTAACAATCACAAATGACTACCTATAAATATCTTTCCTACAAATGACATAATCAAGCCAACCTATTAGAACCACCTTGAAATCATATTAGAGAAACCATAATAAACTCCAACAAACATTCTGTCGGCTATATTATGCATGCAACTCATTCTGGGACCTTTCTAATTAAATAATTGTAGACGCACGCCAGAAACTGTCAGCTCTACCAAAACAACTAGAACTTTCTCTGTAAGTTGAATTAACTTATGCACTCTTAACTGAACATCAATAACACTTCTCCAAGTTTAACTCCAAGGGCGCATATCCTCAAGATAGGTGCAACTCAAGAAACAATAAAGTCTCTGTCAGATCTTCTAAACAAACACAGGAAACTGCTACTGGTGAATAGCGATAGCATAACTTCACTTGTGTTCATCATTAGACTATGTGTTCATAACTAAAACATCACTAACATGTCTTCAACATATATCCTAGGGCACATGCCCATAAGACAACTATACAGACAACCATACATAGAACACTGTCTGTAACTCTGTCAAGAACACTATTGACACAAGCTGCTATATAACTGTATGTACTTACAGTTAACCTCTGCGCCCATGATATCATGCTAATATCATATCCATGCATCATATAATGAAGGCTTACTACATAAGACTTCCACACATGCTACTTTCCATATGTTGTCATCAATGACAAGCATACAGTCAGTACTGGCCTGCTGGCAAATCTCCAACAACTATCTTACTAGTGGAGGGTCTAGGTTCTTCTTCAATCATGGGTGAGTAATCATGATATCTTTCTTGAATCATAAACTTTTCATCAATCTTCACATGGGCACTTTTAATGATCTTTTTCAATCTTAAATTAAAACATCTATAAACTTTACTTTTAGTAGAGTAACCAAGGAAAATACCTTCATCACTTCTTGCATCAAACTTGCCTATTGCTTCATCCCTCTTGATGTAGCACTTGCTTCCAAAGATTTTGAAGTATTTTACTATGGGAACATTACCAAACCATAGCTCATAAAGTGTTTTGTTAGCACCTGGCCTTAGCTGAATTCTATTGATTGTGTAGACTATTGTATTGACCATATCTCTCCAATAGGTATGGGCAACTTTTCCTTCTATCATAATGGTGTGCGCTATATCAAGAATGATCCTATTCCTTCTCTCTACAATTCCATTTTGTTGAGGCGTTCTAGGTGCACTTAACTATCTCTTTATGCCATGTTCTTCATAGTACTCATAGAATCTATCAGAGGTGAATTCTCCTCCTGTATCTAATCTCAAACATTTTATATTTAATCCAGATTCATTGTCAACCTTAGCTTTGAATATTTTGAACTTCTCAAAAGCTTTTGACTTATCTTTTAAGAATGCAACCAACATCATCCTAGTATAATCATCAAAAAATAAAATAAAATACCTTTCACCATAGTATGATCTTGTTTGAGTTGGTCCACATAGGTCTGTATGAATTAGATCCAACTTGTTCTATGTTGAATTCTGCTTGCTCCTGAATGAATTTCTCACATGCTTCCCCATCACACATTCCCTGCATATAGTATCAACTGGATTTTCTATGCTAGGTAGATCTCTTACTACTTTAATATTGCTTATCTTTACTATGTTATCAAAATTGATATGACATAGTCTTTTATGCCACAACCAACTATCATCATCTTTAGCATCAAAACAGCTTGCTTTTGAATTGAGTTGAAAAACATTACCTCTTGTCTTTGAGCCTGATGGAATCATAACACCATCCTTGTTGTTAATGATGCATTTTCCATCTTTGAACTCCAATTGATATCCTTTACCAAGTAACTATCCAACACTGAGAAGGTTATGTTTCAAACCATCAACATAGAGAACATTATCAGTACTATTCTTTCCATCCAGAGTGATGACTCCTCTGCCAAGTATCTAACCATACCACCATTTTATTTGTCCAGATGAACAAATCTACCTTTATCACCTGTCATGTGATGTGAACAACCACTGTCTATAATCCAGTCTGTCCTTATATTTTCTTGGGAAATCAATGCTAGCTCTTGATTCACTTTCTTATTTTTAAGAACCGACTTAATATTTGTTTTGTCTACAATAGCAATGAATCCAATTTCTTCTTTTCCTGATTCTTCATCTGAGACTTCATCTCTAGCATAGTAGCATTCCTTAGAATACTTAGGCTTATAATCCTTTTTGAACTTTCTAACTCTAGTAGGACACTTAGATGCAAAGTGACCTATCTTATTACATAAAAAGCACTCGAAAGGCAATTGACCTTCATATTTTCCTTTTCCTTTCTTTTCTCTTTTAGCAACCATAGCAATAAAATCATCTAAATTTTTCTCTTCATCATCATCATCAAAATTACCAGAAGTGTTTGCATATTTCTTACCATGAATTGTTTCTTTGAAAGCTATCTCACTCTTTGGTTCTATCTTCAATCTTGAAATCTCAAAAGCTAAGATTTTGTTGATCAAGATCTCTCTCTTGAAACTTGATGTAAGCTGCATGGTTTCATCAAGGATGTTGATCTTGCTCTCATATTCTAGAGTAAGAGTAGTCATCAACTTGTCCATAATATCTTCTTCTGAGATATCTCCACCATTGTTCCTAATTCTAGCAACTACTTCATTGACCCTTTGATTATAAGATCTGATGTTTTCTTCAGGCAGCATCTCTAATGCATTGAATCTTTTCTTCCATGTCTTTCTACACACATCCCTTACTTTCTTGTCTCCTTCAAATTGGTCTGCAAGTTACTTGCATATCTTGTGGGCAGTGTCTACCTTCTTTATCTCTGAAAACTCACTATCAGATAGTGCACTGATAAGGGCTTCTTTAGCTATAGCATTATGATGAAACAATTCCTTTTGAGTGTCAGTAGCATTATCCTATTCAAGCTCTTCTAAAGTAGGAATCTTGGCTTCTTTGATAGTTACATTGAAAACTTCATAAGCAATACACTACAAATGGGTCATCTTATTGTTCTTCCAATCAAGATAATTTTCTCCATCAAACTTAGGAGTCTCTTTCCCGAAGTATGCCATCTGATCAACCTCAAGCTTTTAAACTTCTCTCCAAGGCACTTGGCTCTGATACCAATTGTTAGGAATAGTCCTAAGAGATAACTAAGAGGGGGGGGGGTGAATTAGTTATCTACAAGTTTCAATTCTTTATACAATTAAGTATACTTAAACATAAAGCATAAACACAATGAAATAACACTTAAACACAGTACTAATATTTTGGTTACGGGGAAACCCAAATGGGTAAAAACCCCGGTGGGACTTGATACCCACTAATATTCTATTCTAGTGTATAATGATCCTTGCTAGAAGATCCTTTACCCTTTTAGGAGTAGCTTTACAATATATTAAGTACAGTAGACCTGGTTAAAGGTCAGACCCTGTTAGGAGTCTTTTACAATTGTCCCTATTAGGGGAGAGGACCCACTATCCAAGAACTCATTGCTCAAATGGGTGAAGGCTACAACCTTCTGAGTAACAGATACACACTATATCTAAATCTTGGTGAGCTACACTTTGACCTATTGTCTGGATCAATTCCAATGAATAGCACACATACTCTACTTGGTCACATACACCTTCTTCTGATGGTTCAACACTTCGCACACTCTGCTCTGCTCTGCTTAATCAACCATGAACCACACTTCAACAATCACAAATGACTGCCTATAAATATCTTTCCTCCAAATGATATAATCAAGTCAGCCTGTTAGAACCACCTTGAAATCATATTAGAGAAACCATAATAAACTCCAACAAACATTCTATCAGCTCTATTATGCATGCAACTCATTCTGGGACCTATCTAATAAAATAATTATAGACGCACACCACACACTGTCGACTCTACCAAAATAACTAGAACTTTCTCTATAAGCTAAATTAACTTATGCGCTCTTAACCAAACATCAATAACACTTCTCCAAGCTTAACTCCAAGGGTGCATATCCTCAAGATGGAAGCAACTCAAGAAACAATAAAATCTCTGTCGACTCTTCTGAACAAACACAGGAAACTTCTACTGGTGAATAGTGACTGCATAACTTCACTTGCATTCATCATTAGACTATGCATTCATAATTGAAACATCACTAACATGTCTTCAACATATATCCTAGGGTGCATGCCCATAAGACAACTATACAGACAACCATACACAGAACACTACCTGTAACTATGTCAGGAACACTGCTAACACAAGCTGCTATATAACTATTTCTACTTACAGTTAACATCTGCACCCATGATATCATGCTGATATCATGTCCATGCATCATATACTGAAGGCTTATTGTATAAGACTTCCATGCATGCTACTTCCCATATGTTGTCATCAATGACAAACATACAGTCAGTACTGGCCTACTGGCAAATCTTTGACAACTTTGACCTTTCATATCTTGAGAAGAGAGGCTCCATTTTTCAAGATTCAATGTGTTTTTTGGTTCATCTTGATGAGATATTCAATTTGAGACCACTTTCACCAGATTTGGAAATGGTTAAATTTTTAGCTACGAACACTTTGTTAACTTCCTTGCTTTGACCAAATTTTGACCATCCGTATCTTGAGAAGAGTAGCTCCATTTTTTAATATTCAAGGTGTTGTTTGGTTCATGTCACTGAGATCTTCGATTTGAGACCACTTTAACTAAATTTGGAAATGGTCAAATTTTTAGCTACGAACACTGTACTAACTTCCTTATTTTAACCAAACTTTGACCATCTATATCTTGAGAAGAGAGGCTCCGTATTTCAAGATTCAAGGTGTTTTTTGCTTCATGTGGATGAGATCTTTGATTTGAGACCACTTTCAACAGATTTGGAAATGGTCATATTTTTAGCTACGAACACTACAATGACTTCCTTTTTTTACCAAACTTTGACAATCCGTATCTTCAGAATAAAAGCTCTATTTTTCAAGATTCAAGATATTTTTTTATTCATCTCGACAAGATCTTTGATTTGAGACAACTTTCATTAGATTTGGAAATGGTCAAATTTTTAGCTATTGACATTGTACTGACTTCCTTGGTTTGATGAAACTTTGACCGTCCCTATCTTGAGAACAGAGGCTCCATTTTTCAAGAATCAAGGTGTTTTTTGGTTCACCTCAAGGAGATCTTTAATTTGAGAACACTTTGACCAGTTTTGGAAATGGTCAAATTTTTAGATACAAACACTATACTGACTTCCTTGCTTTGACCAAACTTTGGTTGTCCATATCTTGAGAAGAAGCTCTATTTTCGAAGATTCAAAATTTTTTTTTGGTTCATCTCAATGAGAACTTTGATTTGAGACCATTTTCACTAGATTTGGAAATAATCAAATTTTTACCTGCAAACACTATATTGACTTCATTGCTTTGACCAAACTTTGACTATTTGTGTCATGAGAAGAGAGTTTTTATTTTTCAAGATTGAAAGTGTTTTTTAGTTCAGCTCAATGGGATCTTTGATTTGAGATCACTTTCACCAGATTTGGAAATTATCAAATTTTTAGCTGCAAACATTGTACTGACTTCCTTGCTTTGACCAAACTTTGATCATTCGTATCTTGGGAAGAGAGGCTCCATTTTTCAAGACTCAAGGTGTTTTTTCATTCATCTCGACAAGATCTTTGATTTGAGAACACTTTCACCAGATTTGGAAATGGTCAAATTTTTAGCTATGAACACTATACTGACTTCCTTGGTTTGAGAAAAATTTGACAGTCTGTATCTTGAGAAGAGAGGCTCTGTTTTTCAAGATGTAAGGTGTTTTTTGGTTGATCTCGATGAGATCTTCGATTTGAGACCACTTTCACCAGATTTAGAAATAGACAAACTTTTAGCTACGAACATTGTACTAACTTCTTTGCTTGAATAAAACTTTGACCATCTGTATCTTGAGAAGAGGCTCCATTTTTCAAGATTCAAGGTATTTTTTGGTTCATCTCAACGAGATCTTTGATTTGAGACCACTTTCACCAGATTTTGCAATGGTAAAATTTTTAGCTACGAACATGGTACTGACTTCTTTGCTTTGACAAAACTTTGACTGTTTGTATCTTAATAAGAGAGACTCTATTTTTCAAGATTCAAAGTGTTTTTATGTTCATCTCGATGAGATCTTTGGTTTGATACCACTTTCACCCAATTTGGAAATGGTCAAACTTTTAACCACGAACATTGTATTGACTTCCTTGCTTTGGCCAAACTTTAACCATCCTATCTTGAGAAGAGGGGATCCATTTTTAAGGATTGAAGGTGTTTTTTGGTTCATCTCGACGAGATCTTTGATTTGAGACTAATTTCACCAAATTTGGAAATGGTTTGATTTTTAGCTACGAACACTGTACTGACTTCCTTGATTTGACAAAACTTTAACCGTCCATATCTTGAGAAGAGGCTCCATTTTTTAAGATTCAAGGTGTTTTTTGGTTCATCTTGATGAGATCTTTGATTTGAGACCACTTTCACTAGATTTGGAAACACTCAAATTTTAAGCTATGAACATTGTACAAACTTCCTTTCTCTGACCAAACTTTGACCATCCGTATCTTGAGAAGAGGCTCCATTTTTTAAGATTCAAGGTGTTTTTGGGTTCATCTTGACGAGATCTTTTATTTGAGACCACTTTCACCAGATTTGGAAATGGTCAAATTTTTAACTACGAACACTGGGCTAACTTCCTTGTTTTGAACAAACTTTGACCATCTGTATCTTAAGAAGACAGTCTCCATTTTTCAAGATTCAAGGTTTTTTTAGGTTTATCTCAACGAGATCTTCGATTTGAGGCCACTTTCACCATATTTAAAAATAGTCAAATATTTAACTATGAACACTGTATTGAATTCTTTTCTTTGACCAAACTTTAACATCCGTATCTTGAGAAGAGAGGCTCCATTTTTCAAAATTCAAGCTATTTTTTTAGTTCATCTCGATGAGATCTTCAATTTGAGACCACTTTCACCAGATTTAGAAATGATCAAATTTTTAGCTACAAACACTGTACTGACTTCCTTGCTTTGACCAAACATTAACCATTTGTATCTTGAGAACAGAGGCTCCATTTTTCAAGGTTCAAGGTGTTTCTTGGTTCATGTCGATGAGATCTTTGATTTAGACCATTTTAACTAGATTTGGAAATGGTCAAATTTTTAGCTACGAAAACTATACTAACTTCCTTACTTTGACTAAACTTTGACCATTCGTATCTTGAGAAGAGAGGCTCCATTTTTTAAGATTCAAGGTTTTTTTGGTTCATCTTGACGAGATCTTTGATTTGAAAACTGTTTCACCAAATTTGGAAATGGTGAAATTTTTAGCTACGAACACTGTATTGACTTCCTTGCTTTGGCCAAACTTTGACCTTCTGTATCTTAAGAAGAGAGGCTATATTTTTCAAGATTAAAGGAGTTTTTTGGTTCATCTCGACAAGTTCTTTGATTTGAGGCCACTTTCACCAAAATTGGGAACAAATAAATTTTTAGCTACGAACACTGTATTGACTTCGTTACTTTGACCAAACTTTGACCAACCATATCTTGAGAAGAGAGGCTCCATTTTTCAAGATTCAAGGTGTTTTCGATTCATCTCAACGAGATCTTCAATTTGAGACCGATTTCACAAGATTTTGAAATGGTCAAATTTTTAGCTACAAACATTATACTGACTTCCTTGCTTTGACTAAACTTTGACCATTTGTATCTTGAGAAGAGAGCTATATTTTTCAAGATTCAAAGTGTTTTTTGGTTCATCTTGACAAGTTCTTTGATTTGAGACCACTTTCACCAGATTTGGAAATGGTCAAATTTTTACCTATGAATAGTTTACTGATTTCCTTTCTTTGTTGAAACTTTGACTATCCATATCTTTAGTAGAGAGGCTCCATTTTTCAAGATTCAAGGTGTTTTTTTGTTCATCTAAACAAGATCTTCAATTTGAGACCTCTTTCACAAGATTTGTAAACTATCAAACTTTTAGCTAAGAATACTGTATTGAATTCCTTTCTTTGACCAAACTATGATCTTCCGTATCTTCAAAAGAGAGGCTCTATTTTTCAAGATTCAAGGTATTTTTTGGTTCATCTCGATGAGATCTTTTATTTGAGATGACTTTCACCATATTTGGAAATGGTTAAATTTTTTGCTACTAAAATTGTACTGACTTCCTTTCTTTGACCAAACTTTGACTGACTGTATCATGAAAAAAGAGGCTACATTTTTTAAGATTCAAGGTGTTTTTCTGTTCATCTCGACTAGATCTTTGATTTGAGACCACTTTCACTAGATTTGGAAAAGTTCAAATTTTTAGCTACTAACACTATACTAACTTCTTTGCTTTGAGCAAACTTTGATCTTTCATATCTTGAGAAACGAGGCTCCATTTTAAAAGATTCAAAGTTTTTTTTTGTTCATCTTGATGATATCTTCGATTTGAGACTGTTTTCACCAGATTTAGAAATAGTCAAATTTTTAGCTATGAACATCATACTGACTTCGTTGCTTTGACCAAATTTTGACCATTCGTATCTTGAGAAGAGAGGCTCTATTTTTCAAGATTCAAGGTGTTTTTTTGTTCATCTCAACGAGATCTTGGATTTGCGACCACTTTCACCAGATTAAAAAATTGTCAAATTTTTAGCTACGAACACTATATTGACTTCCTTGCTTTAACCAAATTTTGACCATCTGTATCTTGAGAAGAGAGGCTCCTTTCTTCAAGATTCAAGGTGTTTTTTGGTTCATTTTGATGAGATCTTTGATTTGAGACCATCTTCGCCAAATTTAGAAATGGTAAAATTTTTAGCTACAAACACTGTACTAATTTTCTTGCTTTGACCAATCTTTGACCATTTGTATCTTGAGAAATGAGGCTCTATTTTTTAAGATTCAAAGTTTTTTTTGGTTCATCTCGACAAGATCTTCAATTTGAGACCACTTTCACCAAACTTTGAAATGGACAAATTTTTAGCTACGTACACTATACTGACTTCCTTGCTTTGACCAAACTTTGACTGTTTGTATCTTGAGAAGAGAAGCTTGATTTTTCAAGATTCAAGGTGTTTTTTGGTTCATCTCAATGAGATCTTCAATTTGAGACCACTATCAACAAATTTTGAAATGCTCAAATTTTTTGCTACGAACACTGTATAGACTTCCTTGCTTTGACAAACTTTGACCATCCGTATCTTAAGAAGAGAGGCTCCATTTTTCAAATTCAAGTTGCATTTTGGTTCATCTCAAGTAGATCTTTTATTTGAGACAATTTTCACGAGATTTGGAAACAGTCAAATTTTTAGCTATGAACACTATACTGACTTTCTTGTTTTGACCAAATATTGACTGTTTGTATCTTGAGAACAGAGGCTCAGTATTTCAAGATTCAAGGTGTTTTTTGGTTCATCTCGATGAGATTATTAATTGGAGACTGCTTTCACTAGGTTTGAAAATGGTCAAATTTTTAGCTACGAACACTGTATTGACTTCCTTGATTTGACCAAATTTTATCCATCCATATCTTGATAATAGAGGCTCCATTTTTAAAGATTCAAGGTGTTTTATGGTTCATCATGATTGGATCTTTGATTTGAGACCACTTTCACCAGATTTAGAAATGGTAAAATTTTTAGCTACGAACACTGTAATGATTTCCATGCTTGGACCAAACTTTGACCATCTGTATCTTGAGAAGAGAGGATCCATTTTTTAAGATTCAAGGTGTTTTTATGATTATCTCGATGAGATCTTTCATTTGAGACCACTATCACCAGATATTGAAACTGTCAAATTTTTAGCTATGAACATTTTACTGACTTCCTTGCTTTGACCAAACTTTGGCCATTCATATCTTGAGAAGATAGGCTCCATTTTTCAAGATTCAAAGTATTTTTTGGTTCATCTTGATGAGATCTTTGATTTGAGGCCACTTTCACAAAATTTGGAAATGGTCAAATTTTTAGCTACGAACACAGTACTGACTTCTTTGCTTTGACCAAACTTTCCAAATCTGTCTCTTGAGTAGAGATGTTTTATTTTTCAAGCTTCAAGGTATTTTTTGGTTCATCTCAATGAGATCTTCTATTTGAGACAACTTTCACCAAATTTGGAAATGGTCAAATTTTTAGCTACGAATACTATACTAACTTCCTTGCTTTGACTAAACTTTGACCGCTCACATCTTGAGAAGAAGAGAGGCTCTATTTTTACAGATTCAAGGTGTTTTTGGTTAATCTCGATGAGATCTTTGATTTGAGACCACTTTCAGTAGATTTGGAAATAGTCAAAGTTTTAGCTACAAACATTGTACTGACTTCCTTGCTTTTTGATTTTTGATTTGAAAACACTTTCACTGTATTTGGAAAGGGTTAAATTTTTATCTACGAATATTGTACTAACTTCATTGCTTTAACCAAACTATGAGCATTTGTATCTTGAGATGAAAGACTCCCTTTTTAAATATTGTAGGTGTTTTTTGGTTCATCTTAGTGAGATCTTGTATTTGAGACCACTTTCACCAGATTTGGAAATGGTCAAATTTTTAGCGATGAACACTATCATGACTTCCTTGCTTTGTCCAAATTTTGACCATCCATATCTTGAGAAAAGAAGCTCTATTTTTCAAGATTCAAGGTGTTTTTTGGTTCATCGACGAGATCTTCAATTTAAGACCACTTTCACTAGATTTAAAAACGGTCAAATTTTTACCTACGAACACTATTCTACCTTCCTTGCTTTGACCAAACTTTGACCATTTGTATCTTGAGAAGAGATGCTCTATTTTTCAAGATTCAAGATTTTTTTGGGTTCATCTTGATGAGTCTTGAATTTGAGACCACTTTCACCAGATTTAGAAATGGTCAAATTTTAAGCTACGAACACTCTACTAACTTTCTTACTTTGACTAAAATTTGACCATCTGTATCTTGAGAAGAGAAGCTTTATTTTTAAAAATTTAAGGTGTTTTCTGGTTCATCTCGATAAGATCTTTGATTTGAGACTGCTTTCACCAAATTTGAAAATGGTTAAATTTTTAGTTACGAATATTGTACTAATTTCTTTGCTTTGACCAAACTTTGACTGTCCATATCTTGAGAAGAGAGACTCCATTTTTTAATATTCAATGTGTTTTTTGGTTCATCTTGACAAGATTTTTGATTTGAGACCACTTTCTTAAAATTAGGAAACAGTCAAATTTTTAGGTACGAACAATGTACTAACTTCCTTGCTTTGATCAAACTTTTACCGTATATATCTTTAGAGGAGAGGTTCCATTTTTCAAGATTCAGGGTGTTTTTTGGTTCATCTTGATGAGATCTTTGATTTGAGACCCACTTTCATGACATCTAGAAACAATCAAATTTTTAGCTATAAACACTATAGTGACTTCCTTACTTTGACCTAACTTTGACTATTTGTATCTTGATAAGAGAGGCTCCATTTGTCAAGATTAAAGGTGTTTTTTGGTTCATCTTGACGAGATATTCAATTTGAGAGAACTTTCATTAGATTTGGAAACGGTGAAATTTTTAGCTACGAACACTATATTGACCTTCTTGCTTTGACCAAACTTTGACCGTCTGTATCTTGAGAAGAGAGGCTTCATTTTTTAAGATTCTAGGTATTTTTTGGTTCATCTCAGTGAGATCCTCAATTTGAGACCACTTTGACCAGATTTGGAAATAGTCAAATTTTTAATTACGAACACTATATTGATTTCCTTGCTTTGACCAAACTTTGACCATCCGTATCTTGAGAAGAGAGGTTTAATTTTTCAAGATCCAAGGTGTTTCTTGGTTCATCTTGATGAGATCTTTGATTTGAGACCAGTTTCACCAGATTTGGTAATAGACAAATTTTTGGCTACGAACATTGTATTGACTTCCTTGCTTTGACAAAACTTTGATCATTCATATCTTGAGAAGAGATGCTCTGTTTTTCAAGATTCATGGTGTTTTTTGGCTAATCTTGATGAGATCTTTGATTGGAGACCACTTTTGTGAGATTTGTAAATGGTCAAATTTTTAGCTACGAATATTTTACTGAATTCCTTCATTTGACCAAATGTTGACCATGCTTATCTTGAGAAGAGAGGCTTCATTTTTCAAGATTCAAGGTGTTTTTTGGTTCATCTCGATGAGATCTACGATTTGAGACCACTTTCACCATATTTAAAAATGGTCAAATTTTTAGCTATGAACACTATACTTTCTTTCTTTGACCAAACTTTGACTATGCGTATCTTGAGAAGAGAGGCTCTATTTTTCAATATTCAAGGTGGTTTTTGGTTCATCTCAATCAGATCTTCGATTTGAGACAACTTTGACCAGATTTGGAAACCCTCAAAGTTTTAGCTACGAACACTCTACTGACATTCTAGCTTTGACCAAACTTTGACCATTCTTATCTTGAGAAGAGAGGCTCCATTTTTTAAGATTTGAGGTGTTTTTTAGTTCATCTCAATGAGATCATCGATTTGAGACCACTTTCACCAGATTTGGAAATGGTCAAATTTTTAGATACAAACACTATACTGACTTCTTTTTTTTGACCAAGCTTTGACCATTTGTATCTTGATAAGAGAGGCTCCATTTTTCAAGATTCAAGTTATTTTTTGGTTCATCTCGATGAGATCTTCAATTTGAGACCACTTTCACCAGATTTGGAAGTGGTAAAATTTTTAGGTATGAACATTGTACTGACATCCTTGCATTGACCAAACTTTGAATATCCATATCTTGGATGGAGAGGCTCTATTTTTTAAGATTCAAGGTGTTTTTATGTTCACCGAGATGAGATCTTCAATTTTAGACCACTTTCACTAGATTTGGAAATAGTCAAATTTTTAGCTACAAACACTTTACTAGCTTCCTTGCTTTGACAAAACTTTGACCATCTATATCTTGAGAAGAGAAGCTCTATTTTTAAAGATTGAAGGTGTTTATTTGTTCATCTCGATAAGATCTTCAATTTGAGACCAATTTCCCTAGATTTGGAAATGGTCAAATGTTTAGCTACAAACATTGTACTGATTTCCTTGCTTTCACCAAATTTAGACCGTCTGTATCTTGAGAAGAGAGGCTGTATTTTTCAAGATTCAAGGTGTTTTTTGGTTCATCTCGATGAGATCTTTGATTTGAAACCACTTTCACCAAATTTGGAAATGGTTAAATTTTTAGCTATGAACACTGTATTGATTTCTTTGCTTTGACCAAACTTTGATTGTCGTATCTTGAGAAGAAACGCTCCATTTTTTTAAGATTCAAAATTTTTTTTTGTTCATCTTGATGAGATCTTCGATTTGAGCCCAGTTTCACCAGATTTGGAAATGGTCAAATTTTTAGCTACGAACACTATATTGACTTCCTTGCTTTGACTAAACTTTGACCATCTTTATCCTTAGAAGAGAGGTTCCATTTTTCAAGATTCAAGGTTATTTTTTGGTTCATCTCGATGAGATGTTTGATTTGAGACAACTTTCACCAGATTTGGAAACACTCAAAGTTTTAGCTATGAACACTCTACTAACATTCTAGCTTTGACCAAACTTTGACCATTCTTATCTTGAGAAGAGAGTCCCCATTTTTCAAGATTCGTGGTTTTTTTAGTTCATCTCAATGAGTTCGTCGATTTGAGACCACATTCACTAGATTTGGAAATGGTCAAATTTTTAGATACGAACACTATAATGACTTCCTTTCTTTGACCAAACTTTGACCATTTGTATCTTGATAAGAGAGGCTCTATTTTTCAAGATTCAAGGTGTTTTTTGGTTCATCTCGATGAGATCTTCAATTTGAGACCACTTTCACCAGATTTGGAAACGGTCAAATTTTTAGGTATGAACATTGTACCGACATCCTTGCTTTGACCAAACTTTGAATATCCATATCTTGAATAGAGAAGCTCTATTTTTCAAGATTCAATGTGTTTTTACGTTTACCGAGATGAGATCTTCAATTTTAGACCACTTTCACTAGATTTGGAAATGGTCAAATTTTTAGCTACAAACACTTTATTGGCTTCCTTGCTTTGACAAAACTTTGACCATGCATATCTTGAGAAGAGAAGCCCTATTTTTAAAGATTAAAGATGTTTATTTGTTCATCTTGATAAGATCTTCGATTTGAGACCACTTTCGCTAGATTTGGAAGTGGTCAAATATTTAGCTACAAACACTGTACTAATTTTCTTTTTTTGACAAAACTTAGATTATCCGTATCTTGTGAAGAGAGGCTATATTTTTCAAGATTCAAGGTGTTTTTTGGTTCATCTCGACGATATCTTCAATTTGAAACCACTTTCACCAAATTTGAAAATGGTCAAATTTTTAGATACGAACACTGTAATGACTACCAGATTTGATAATAGTTAAATTTTTAGCTACGACCACTGTGATGACTACCTTTCTTTGACCAAACTTTGACCGTCTGTATCTTGAGAAGAGTGGCTCTATTTTTCAAGATTCAAGGTGTTTTTACATTCATCTTGACAAGACCTTTGATTTGAGACCGCTTTCACCAGATTTAAAAATAACCTAATTTTTAGCTACGAACACTGTACTAACTTCCTTGCTTTGACCAAATTTTGACTGTCTGTATCTTGAGAAGAGAGGCTCCATTTTTTAAGATTCAAGGTGTTTTTTTATTCATCTCAATGAGCTTTTTGATTTTAGACCACTTTCACGAGATTTTGAAACAGTCAAATTTTTAGCTACAAACAGTGTACTGACTTCTTGCTTTAACCAAACTTTGACCGTCTGTATCTTGAGAAGAGAGGCTCCATCTTTGTAGATTCGAGGTATTTTTTGGTTCATATCAATGAGATCTTCAATTTGAGACCACTTCACCATATTTGGAAATGATCAAATTTTTAGCTATCAACACTATAGTGACTTCCTTTCTTTGACCAAAGTTTGACCCTTCCTATCTTGAGAAGAAAGGCTCTATTTTTAAAGATTCAAGATTTTTTTGGTTCATCTCGATGAGATATTTGATTTGAGACCACCTTCACCAGATTTGGAAATGATCAAATTTTTAACTAAGAACACTGTACTGACTTCCTTGCTTTGACCAAAGTTTTACTCTCTATATCTTGAGAAGATAGGCTCTATTTTTCAAGATTCAAGATGTTTTTTGGTTCATCTCGATGAGATCTTTGATTTGAGACCACTTTCCCAAATTTGGAAATTGTCAAATTTTTAGCTATGAATACTATACTGACTTCCTTTCTTTGACCAAAGTTTGATCGTTTGTATCTTGAGAAGAGAGGCTCCATTTTTCGAGATTCAAGGTGTTTTTAAGATCATCTCAATGAGATTTTTGATTTGACATCACTTTCACCATATTTGGAAATGATCAAATTTTTAGCTACAAATACTGTATTGAGTTCTTTGCTTTGACCAAACTTTGACAGTTCATATCTTGAGAAGAGAGGCTCCATTTTTCAATATTCAAGATATTTTTTTGTTCATCACGATGAGATCTTTGATTTGAAACCACTTTAGACAGATTTGGAAATAGTGAAATTTTTAGCTACGAACACTATACTGACTTTCTTGCTTTGACCAAAATTTGATCATCTGTATCTGGAGAAGAGAGGCTCCAATTTTCAAAATTCAAGGTGTTTTTTGGTTCATCTCGACGAGATCTTCGATTTGAGACCACTTTCACCATATTTGGAAATGGTCAAATTTTTAGCTATGAACACTGTATTGAGTTCTTTGCTTTGACCAAATTTTGATTGTTTGTATCTTGAGAAAAGAGGCTCCATTTTTCAAGATTCAATTTATTTTTTGGTTCATCTTGACGAGATCTCTTATTTGGGACCACTTTCACTTGATTTCAAAATGGTCAAATTTTTAGGTACAAATATTGTATTGACTTCCTTTCTTTGACCAAACTTTGACCGTCTGTATCTTGAGAACAAAGGGTTAGTTTTTCAAGATTTAAGGTGTTTCTTGATGTATTTTGACCAGATCTTCAATTTCAAACCACTTCACCAAATTTGGAAATGGTAAAATTTTTAGCTACAAACACTCTACTGACTTCCTTACTTTAACCAAACTTTGACTATCTGTATCTTGCGAAGAGAGGCTTCATTTTTTAAGATTCAAGGTGTTTTTTGGTTCATCTCGATGAGATCTTTGATTTAAGACCACTTTTACTAGATTTGGAAATGGTCAAATTTTTAGCTACGAACACTGTACTGACTTCCTTACTTTGACCAAACTTTTATAGTCCGTACCTTGAGAAGAGAGGGTCCATTTTTTCAAGATTCAAGTTATTTTTTTGTTTATGTCAACGAGATCTTTGATTTGAGACCAATTTCACCAAATTTAGAAATGTTCAAATTTTTAGCTATGAACACTGTATTGACTTCCTTGCTTTGACAAAACTTTGACCATTCGTATCTTGAGATGAGAGGCTCGATTTTTCAAGATTCAAACTATTTTTTGGTTCATCTTGATGAGATCTTCGATTTGACACCACTTTCACCAGATTTGGAAATGATCAAATTTTTTGATAAGAATAGTGTACTGACTTCCTTGCTTTGACCAAACTTTAACCATCTATATCTTGAGAAGAGAGGCTTCATCTTGAAATGATGAAATTTTAGCTACGAATAATTTAATGACTTTCTTTCTTTGACCAAACTTTTACCATCTCTATCTTGAGAAGAGAGGTTCTATTTTTAAAGATTCAAGGTGGTTTTTGGTTCATCTCGATAAGATCTTTGATTTGAGACCATTTTCACCAGATTTGAAAATATTGAAATTTTTAGCTACAAACACTATACTTACTTCCTTTCTTTGACCAAACTTTGGCCGTACTTAACTTGAGAAGAGAGGCTCCATTTTTAAAGATTTAAGGTGTTTTTTGGTTCATCTCGATGAGATCTTCGATTTGAGACCACTTTCACTAAATTTAAAAATGGTGAAATTTTTAGCTATGAACACTTTATTAACTTCCTTGCTTCGACCAAACTTTGATCATTCGTATCTTGAAAAAAGAGGCTTCATTTTTTAAGATTCAAGGTGTTTTTTGGTTCATCTCAACTAGATCTTCGATTTCAGATGACTTTCACCCGATTTGGAAATAGTCAAATTTTTAGCTACAAACACTGTACTGACTTCATTACTTTGACCAAACTTTCACCTTCTGTATCTTGAGAAGAGAGGCTCCATTTTTCAAGATAGAAGGTGTTTTTTGGTTCATCTCAATGAGATCTTTGATATGAAACCACTTTCACTATATTTGGAAATGGTCAAATTTTTAGCTACAAACACTGTACTAACTTCCTTGGTTTTACCAAAGTTTGAAAGTCTTTATCTTGACAAGAGAGACTCTATTTTTCAAGATTCAAAGTATTTTTTCATTCATCTCGATGAGATCTTCGATTTGAGACCACTTTCACCAGATTTGGATTTGGTCAAAGTTTTAGCTACGATCACTGTATTGACTTCCTTGCTTTGACCAAACTTTGACCATTTGTATCTTGAAAAGAGAGGCTCCATTTTTCAAGATTCAAGGTGTTTTTTTGTTCATCTCGAGAAGATTTTCTATTTGAGAGCACTTTCACCAGATTTGAAAATGGCCAAATTTTAGGCTACAAACACTGTACTGTCTTCCTTGCTTTGACCAAACTTTATCTATCTGTATCTTGAGAAGAGGCTCCATTTTTTAAGACTCAAGGTGGTTTTTGGTTCATCACAATGAGATCTTTGATTTGAGACCACTTTCACTAGATTTGTTAACTGTCAAATTTTTCTACGAACACTGTATTGACTTCCTTTGTTTGACCAAACTTTGACTGTCTATATCTTGAGAAGAGAGGCTCTATTTTTGAAGATTCAAGGTGTTTTTTTATTCATCTCAATGAGATCTTCGATTTGAGACCAGTTTCAGTAGATTTGGAAATGATCAAATTGTTAGGTAAGAACACTGAACTGACTTCCTTGCTTTGACCAAACTTTGACCATCCGTATCTTGAGAAGAGAGGTTCAATTTTTCAAGATTGAAGGTGTTTTTTGGTTAATCTCATCGAGATCTTTGATTTTAGACCACTTTCACTAGATTTTGAAATAGTCAAATTTTTAGCTACTAACACTGTACTGACTTCCTTGCTTTGAGAAAACTTTGATCGTCTGTATCTTGAGAATAGAGGCTCCATTTTACAAGATTCAATGTGTTTTTTTGTTCATCTCTATGAGACCTTTGATTTGAGATGACTTTCAGTAGATTTAGAAATGATCAAATTTTTAGATACGAATAATGTATGGACTTCCTTTCTTTGACCAAACTTTGATCATCCGTATCTTGAGAAGAGAGGCTTTGTTTTTTAACATTTAAAGTTTTTTTGGTTCATCTCAACGAGACCTTCGATTTGAGACCACTTTCACCAAATTTGGAAATGATTAAATTTTTAGCTATGAACACTGTACTCACTTCCTTGCCTTGACCAAAATTTGACCGTGTATCTTGAGAAGAGAGGCTTGATTTTTCAAGATTCAAGCTTCTTTTTGGTTCATCTCAATGAGATCATCGATTTTAGACCACTTTCACTAAATTTTGAAATGGTAAAATTTTTAGCTATGAACATTGTATTGACTTCCTTGTGATGACCAAACTTTGACCATCTGTATTTTAAGAGAGGCTCCTTTCTTCAAGATTCAAGGTGTTTTTTGCTTCATCTCGATGAGATCTTTGATTTCAGACAACTTTCAACAGATTTGGAAATGTTTAAATGTTTAGCTACAAACACTGTACTGGCTTCTTTGCTTTGACCATACTTTGACCATCCATATCTTTTGAAGAGAGGCTCTATTTTTCAAGACTCAAGGTGTTTTTTGGTTCATCTCAATGAGATCTTTTATTTATGACCACATTCACTAGATTTGGAAATGATCAAATTTTTAGCTTAGAAGACTATACTAACTTCCTTTGACCAACCTTTGACCATCTGTATCTTGAGAAGAGAGGCTCCATTTTTCAAGATTCAAGGTGTTTTCTGGTTCATCTCGATGAGATGTTTGATTTGGGACCACTTTCACTAGATTTGGAAATAGTTAAATATTTAGCTACGAACACTTTACTGACTTCTTTTATTTGACCAAGCTTTGACCATTAATAGCTTGAGAAGAGAGGCTCTATTTTTCAAGATTCAAAGTATTTTTTGGTTCATCTCGACAAGATCTTCAATTTGAGAATTCTTTCAGTAGATTTAGAAATGTTTAAATTTTTAGCTATGAACATTGTACTGACTTCCTTTCTTTGACCAAACTTTGACCATCTTTATCTTGAGAAGAGAGGCTCAATTTTTCATGATTCAAAGTTTTTTTTTATTTATCTCGATGAGATCTTTGATTTGAGACCACTTTCATGAAATTTGGAAATGGTCAAATTTGTAGCTATGAACACTATACTGACTTCCTTTCTTTGACCATCCATATCTTGAAAAAAGAGGCTTCATTTTTTAAGATTCAATGTGTTTTTTTGTTCATCTCGACAAGATCTTCGATTTGAGAACACTTTCACTAGATTTAGAAATGGTCAAACTTTTAGCTACGAACACTGTAGTGACTTCCTTTGTTTGACCAAACTTTAACCTTTTATCCCTTGAGAAAAGAGGCTCCATTTTTTTAAGATTCAAGTTGTTTTTTTGTTCATCTCGATGAGATCTTTTATTTGAGACCACTTTCACCAGATTTGCAAATGGTCAAATTTTTAGCTATGAACACTGTACTGACTTCCTTTCTTTGATCAAACTTTAACCATCCATATCTTGAGCATAGAGGGTCCATTTTTCAACATTCAAGTTATTTTTTAGTTCATCTTGACGAGATCTTTGATTGCACACCACTTTCACCAGATTTGGAAATGATCAAATTTTTAGCTACGAACATTGTACTGACTTCCTTGCTTTGACCAAATTTTGACCCTTCATATCTTGAGAAGATAGGTTCCATTTTTTAGGATTCAAGATGTTTTTTGGTTCATCTAGATGAGATGTTCGATTGGAGACCACTTTAGCCAGATTTGAAAATAGTGAAATTTTTAGCTACTAACACTTTAATGACTTCCCTTCTTTAACTAAACTTTGACTGTCTATATCCTGATAAGAGAGGCTCTATTTTTCAAGATTAAAGGTGTTTTTTAGTTCATCTCGATGAGATATTTGATTTGAGACCACTTTTACCACAGTTGGAAATGGTGAAATTTTTAGCTACAAACACTGTATTAATTTCCTTGCTTTGACCAAACTTTGACCGTCTATATCTTGAGAAGAGAGGCTCCATTTTTCAAAATTCAAGTTATTTTTTGGTTCATCTCGACAAGATCTTCGATTTGAGACCACTTTCACTAGATTTAGAAGTGGTCAAATTTTTTGCTACGAACACTGTACTAACTTCCTTGGTTTGACCAAACTTTGACCATTCGTATCTTGAGAAGAGAGGCTCCATTTTTCAAGTTTCAAGGTGTTTTTTGGTTCATCTCGATGAGATCTTCAATTTGGGACCACTTTCACCAAATTTGGAAAGGGTCAAATTTTTAGCTAGGAATACTGTATTGACTTCCATACTATGACCAAAATTTGACCATCTATATCTTGAGAACAAAGGTTTCATTTTTCAAGATTTAAGGTTTTTTTGATTCATTTTGACGAGATCTTCGATTTCAGACCACTTTCACCAGATTTGGAAATGGTCAGATTTTTAGCTATGAATATTGTACTGACTTCCTTACTTTGACCTAATTTTGACCATCCATATCTTGCAAAGAGAGGCTCTATTTTTTAGGATTCAAAGTATTTTTTGGTTCATCTCGATGAGATCTTTGATCTAAGACCATTTTCACCAAATTTGGGAATAGAGAAATTTTTAGCTATGAACACTGTACTGACTTCCTTTTACCAAACTTTGATTGTGATTATCTTAAGAAGAGAGTCTCCATGTTTCAAGATTCAAGGTGTTTTTTGGTTCATCTCGATGAGATCTTCGATTTGAGACCACTTTCACAAGATTTGGAAACTGTCAAATTTTTAGCTATGAACATGATACTAACTTCTTTGCTTCAACCAAACTTTTATCTTCCATATCTTGAGAAGTGAGTTTTGATTTTTCAAGATTCAATGTGTTTTTTAGTTCATCTCAATGAGATCTTTGATTTGAGACAACTTTCACCAGATTTAGAAATAGTCAAAGTTTTAGGTACAAACAATGTAATGACTTTCTTCCTTTGACCAAACTTTGACCTTCTGTAGCTTGAGAAGAGAGGCTCCATTTTTCAAGATTCAAGGTGTTTTTTGGTTCATCTCGACGAGATCTTTGATTTGAGATGACTTTCACCAGATTTGAAAATGGTCAAATTTTTAGCTATGAACATTGTATTGACATCCTTGCTTTGACCAAAATTTGACAGTCTGTATCTTGACAAGAGAGGGTCTACTTTTCAAGATTCAAAGTGTTTTTTTGTTCATCTCGATGAGATCTTTGATTTGAGACCACTTTCACTAGATTGGAAAATGGTCAAATTTTTAGCTATGAACACTATACTGACTGATGAGACAATTTATTGTCTCAATTTTGTTATAATGTTTATACTTTTTTGACACTCTTTATGCTCTGATAAGACATTTCTAAAACATCTATGAACCTATACCTATGTGAACTTCTTATAATTACAACTAGAGCCGCAAAGACTATGAGTAGTTAGAATGACATATTTTGCTGACCATTATATATATAATGCAGTACTTCATATAGCTAATTTAAGCTATGTTCTAACATTTGAGTAGGAGTTAAAATGTTGACTTGTATATATGTACACTAAATGCTACTAACCTACCAGGTAAGCAAGGAGTAGTATAAAGAGTGGTGCAACCGCATTAAAGGAGCGTTAGAAGACTAGCCTTGGCGGAAGAATCTAGCACAGTTCCAAGGGTTATGCCGCTACTTAAAAGGAGTTTTCATTTCCAAAATATATATGAAATAGTTCTGCTATATTCCCTCAATGTTGTTATTTTGTTATCTGCACTTATTGTAATATGTCATGGTTATTATATCTCCTTATTTGGAGAGATTTGATCAAACTTTTCTGTTATGTTTTCAATAAGTGTCAATCCTCTTTATAAAGGGATTCGATTTACTTAGTTAGGTAATGAGAAAATATAGAATGTTGTGTTCAGTGTAACAAAGTTACTCTTTTATGTTCTTCATGAATTGTTTAGTTGTTATGTAACCAGTTAAGAAGAATATAAGGGAAGAGTAATTTTGGAGTATCTTCTATGTTAGTAGTTAGTAGAAGCCAACCAAGGGGGCCCACTTGGGAGGTGGATTAGATTAAGTTGGAGTAGAATTTTTTACTGTATTTTATGTACTTTCAAGTACAAGTTAATTTTTTTTTCAAGCAGCATTACTACTATGGATGTTCTTGCAACACTTGTAGATATAGACATAGTGAATTCTTTGAGTTTCTAGATAGGTTTAGAATAAGTTCATAAGCTTTCTACAATAATTCCATTGATTAGTCAAGTGTGTTTAATTTCTTGTAGCAATAGCGTAGGTTTCTTGCATGCATTTTATCTACCTACAACATAGGTGTTATGACTCTTAGAGGAACTTAGTGCACAAACTTTACTGTCCCATTTCAAGTCTATGTCCCTGGGTTGACAATCTAAATGCATTTCATGATGGGAAAAGTAATCCTTAGCATAGATGTATTATTCCTAAGAGAGACAATGGCATGATTATCTTTACCTATTGTGAGACTGTTCATTTTTGGCGTTGTTTCTGGGGATGGTGTCAAACTAGGAACCTTAATGAGTCATTTTATTTTGATTAGTTTCTTTTTTTAGCCAACACCAAGTTGTTGTGAGATTGCTTCACAAGTTCATTAACTTACTTGCATGCATTGAAGAAGGCGAGATGTTCATGGAAAATTTCTTCTGAAAGAACCTGTTAAACTGAAAGAAGAATTTGAAGAACTTGAGTTGCCATTTCTTGACATGAGCCCTGAGTTTTTTGCATCATCTTCAATAGAAGGAGAGCTTCATGATCCATTTGACCTTCATCCTTTTGTAGAAATATTAGCCAGTTTCCTCAATAATTCTAATCTAGAACCACGTGTTGACCAGAATCCTTTAGTTAATAATACTTTCCAGCTGCAGTTTCATTATCCAACACCTCCAGTAATAGCAGCTCCTACATTTCCATTTCCTATTACAAGTCTTATTAACAATCCTAACCTCAAGAACATACCTGCTTCAGCACTTCCAAAGTTCTATGGCCTTATTATAGAGGATCCTGAGACCTTTTTGTTCGAGTTTGACATACTATGTTGAATTTTTTACTATAATACTGATAGCCATAAGCTCAAGTTGTTTCTGGTGACACTAAAGGAGTGAGCTCTCAGATGGTTCATGGGCTTAGGAGAAAATGTAGTAACTAATTGGGATGGAATGAGAGATTTTTTTCTAAGGAAGTATAAGGAATACTGCAAATGAGGTGATTCAAAAGGAGATGACATCTTCTATATGTCACAAAAAGAAGATGAGACATTGGATGACTACTTATCATGCTTCTTATACAACTTGCAAAAGAACCCTCAACATGCACTACATGAGGATTCATAGAAGCTAATGTTTCTAAGAGGAGTGAATGACAACTACGTGGAAGCATTGGACCTCATGGCTAGAGGAGATATATCTCAATCTTCTTAGGATGACCTTAAGAAGATTTGTTTGAACTATTCCAGAGTAGTAGTAAAGAAAGGAAGGGGATTTCATTTGACATTGGCAAAAGGAAGCGGCTCTAGTATTTCAAAGATGGAAATTTCAAACCTGTTGTCATACTTCAAGAAAGACATCATTAATGATGTTGTTACACACCTTGACATGATGACTACCAAGAAGAAGCATGCAGATGTGGAGGCACATCTAGCCAAATATTGTCCCCATTACCATAAGAAAAAGAAGGATTGTTAATGCAAGTTGTTCACAAACCTGGAGAATCAACATCTTCCAACTGAATACTTATAGATAGAAGAAGAAGATGAGCAAGTGTTCTTTGTTGCTCAATGCTGGCCATGGTCACATGACAAGGTATGCCTCAAGACCCATTACAAATTTTAAATCCTTATAATAGTCAGTGGCAAAGCTAGAATAACCAAAGTCTTCCCTAGTATAATCAACCTATTTGGAATAATGTCTGGCCCAATAATCAATAGAATCAATGGTATCCTCCACAAAAACCCCAATGGCCACAACTTCCAAACCAATGGCAATAACCACAAGGGAATTGGCAGTCCACTAACTAGTGGAGAGGACCTCAACAATGGCCTAATCTGAATCCTAGATATCCACCTTTACCACCTTCAATGAACACACTTGCAATAATGCCACCACCTACAAACATAGGTCCTCAAAAGAAAACATAGTTACCTGCTCAGCCATAGCCAAATCACAATAGTCAACAACCATAGTAGCAAATGTATGCTACTGATGCTTAGCAATACCCTACCTATGCACTCAATATAGCCAATATACACCTAATATTGGGTACTACCTTGCCTACACCTAAACCACCTCTTATTACTGAAGTGCCAGACCTTCTTGTAGCATCAGTACCAATTCTAGAGGATGCTTTGCCAAATATTGTTGCTCCAGATAATGTTTCCAATTTAGCTAATGTTCAGACATTAGTTAAACCTCCTTTTCCTTAGAGGCTCAGCCTGGACAAACCCATACCAAAAGAAGACCAACCATTTGACATCCTTGACTAATTAAAGAACATGCATGTCCAAATACCCTTGTTTTAAGCAATAAAAAGAAATAAAAGAAGCTTGTCTTAAAAAGCCTAGAAGGAAGAAAAAGGATCCTACAATAGTTCATATTATAGGACAATTAGATGATATTATGCTGGGAAAATTAGTAATTCCAAAAATATTCATATCCAGGAAGTCTAGTTGTTAACAACATCATTAATGTCCAGTCTATCAAAAACACATTAATAGATTTGGGTGATGCCATTAATGTGATGACTAAGGATACTATGAATAAAATAAGTATAGAAGGGTTACAAGATACTCCAACAATATTGCAATTAGTAGATAGCTCTATTATTACCTCAGATGGAATGATAGAAGACATAATAGTTGCCCTAGATTCTAGGGAATATCCTATTGATTTCATGATTCTATTTGTATCATCTTAAAATAGAAGTACTTCTATGTTAAGAGCATTTAGCCCTCTAAGTGAGTGATTTGGGGTCATGTTAAGCACCTTGATCAGGTCTTTGCATGTATCTATCTATTTCCCCCCTATTCTACTTCTCTCCTTATTTCTAGCCTTTTCTGAACAATTTTCTCTGAGAATCTAGAGTTTTTGACTGCCTGGGTCAAAGACAACCTAGTAGGGTCAAGGATGACCTAGACCCTAACCTAGGTTAAAGATGACCTCAACCCTAACCTAGGGTGGTTTCTACCTTATCCTTGACCCCAGGTCCAATTTTTAGATTTTTGGGAATTACAGGATGTTGGGTTTTAGAAATATTTCTTTTCCCACTTCCGAGTCGGCCATTTCGGGTTTCAGAATGGTAAATCCTTAAATTTCATTTAATGTGGATCCATTTCTAGGGGTTAAGGTTAATTGGGATTTAATTCTCTAATGTCAACCTTCTCTAGAGGTTTGTGCCCTAGATCACTATAAAAGGAAGCTTTCCTCTCTCATTTTCTCCATCAAGTTTTGGAGATCACTTTTTGGCAATCAAGCATCCATTATCAACTAAGCTCTCAAGTTCAAGAAAGCAAGAATTTATTCATCTTGAAGCCTAGTATTCAAGCATTCAAGCATTCAAGCATTCATCAAGGAGATCCATTGGTAGCCATTGAAGGATTCATCTTTGGAGCCCCCTTGAAGATCTCTCCATCCACATTCATCCAAGCCTATTCCTATGAAAAGATCCATTCAAGATTGGTGTTGAAGATCTAATGCCATTAATTTGAGACATCCTACATTTCATTTCCATATTCATTTGGGCCATCCCTCCTTGTGGATTCGAGGATTCGAATCCTCTACAAGGACTTCAACATAAGCAAGGTGAATAGTTCCATTTACTTTGTTTATGCATATTACTATTTCAATTCAATTTCAAGGTTAATTCCTAAATTGGGGTTTAACTGAGGCAAACCCCCCATCCAAACAACAAAAAACCTCTTTTTCTTGTAGGTATAGGTGCAGGACTACGGATCAGAGCTTGGATCTGGATACCCTTTTTGGTGAACTTCCAAGATCCATGAAAAAAGTCAAGGATGACCTAAAAAATTCCAAAGTAGTCTTTGACCTTTTATTGGGTTCAAAGACTACCTACTACCAAAAAGACAAAAGTTTTCTTGGTTTTCTCCATCTCGGCATTTCCAGTCCGAAACAGGTTGCAGAATTTCCCAAAACTATGCATAGACATTAGAAATTAGCATTTTCCATATCTACCCTATTTTGAGGTTAGTATTTTCCTTTCATTTATTTCATATTTTAAGCATATACTCTTCATAGTGAAATATAAGGTTTTTGCCTTCATTCATATTCTCCATAGATTGATTGTTTTGTGTATTGACCTTTTGGTTGATCAATTTGGATCTCTCCTTTGGGAATTTGGATTTAGAAGTAGATCTCATATTTCCCTCTTTTCATATCACACTATTCATTCTACACATATACTACTATTTTACCCTATTCATTTTGGTGAGCCCGATGTACTTACTCTCCTTTATTTTATGGAATTAGATGACCTATTATGTTTTGTGGTGTTAGATTTCCTTTTAATTTATCTTGTTGATGTTAGATTTGTCATTTGTGTTAAATCTTGCATGGTAATTAGATTTCAAAAATACAAAAAAATTCATACTTTATGTGTTCTTAGTTTAGTTCATTTGGATTGTATTGGTTTATGAGCTTTACTACTTCTAGTCCTACTCATAATATTCTGGTTAGATGAAGTCATAGACTTATGGGTGCCTTTGATCCTGAGTCTTCCTCTCCTTTCCTTAGGATCCCAGATGATAATTTGATTCTTCATGATTCTAATCCTATTATGGAGAAAAACTCTTCTCACTCATCTCATGATGAGGATGATGCTTTAAGAGTTCCTCCTGAACAAGTCCAAAAAATTTCAACTAAACTTGATAAAATGGGTAATTGGATTCTTCAAGAAAACCATAATCAAGATTCCATTCAAGCTATAGAGTCTCTTTAGAAAGTTCTTCATGATAGTGATCAAGGTGTTAACCTCTTGCATGGTATTACTCACCTCATGCATTCAATAAACCTTTAGCTCAAGAAGCTCAAGATTTAGGGTTGATTCCTCCCATCACTAGTGTAGAACCTTCTTCTAATCCTTTACCAAGTGTTCCTACCTATACTCCTTCTTTGGTGACTATGACAGTTCCCTCTATTCCTATGAGTGTTCCTCCTATGTCCCTTCCTATATCAAAACCTTCATATCATAATGTTCCTTTTACTTATTCCAATTGACTTCCAACTGTAGTTCCAAGTGTTCCTCTAGTTGTATCTTCCATTCCTGGGGCTTCTTACACTTTACCTAGTGTTTCTAATATTTTTATTCCTCCTATTTCCTCTAATAATTCAACAATCATCAATTTGGCTCAAATTGTGTCATCCTTACAACAACAACTTGCTTCCTTAACTCAAAACAAGTTTAGTATTTCTACATGTGACATGGGAAGTCCTTTTTCCCTAGATATCATTCGTACTCATGTCCCTCAACAAGTTGATGTATGTGACTGAATGTGACCTCTAAATCAGGCACAACACAACATGGTCATTATTCACTTGATAGAATTTGGGAGAGAGTATGAAGAACTCAATCCAAATTCCATGGTGAGGCAACCTGTTGCCTCCTATGTGAATGGGGTGTTTGAATACTCTCAGAATGAGAGCCAACAGTCGGGAGACCAATTCAACAATGGAGGATTTGAAAGCAAATATGAGCAAAATGAAACTAAGCTAAGAATGAATGCAATTAATCTAGAAAACTTTGAAAGAAATATGAAATGCAGATTTTTATTTAATTTTGAAATAAAGATGATATTAGACTAAGAACAAGTAAGCAAATTTAATCTAAATGTGAAATGCAATTACACTAATATGAGAAATTAAACTAGATAATGCAATAAAAGAGCTTTGAAAATAATGAGATATGAGACTAAAAAATGCTATAGTGAGGATGCTCTCAAAAATTGTTCTCTTTTGAATGAGAAAAAGAGGTTCATTAAATAGACCAAGCCAGAAGAGGAATGAAGAGTTTCTTGATTCGAAACGGTGGACTCTTCATTCCCATATTGAGACAAAAATGCAAGAATTACTTAATAAAAAGAATGGAAAATGCCACACAGGTGACCTTTCGAATATCAAGAATTATCAATTCAAAAAAGTGTGTCCATTCGAATATCAAGTAATTATTAATTCCTTTCAAGGGTATTTAGCTAAAGGGGGTGGAGTTTAATTTAATTAAAAGTACTTAGGACTTCATAATTAAATTAACTTATCATAGAGATTATTTAGCCAAATAAAGTCTAGGACTTAGGAATTATTTTAGCATTTGATTATTGCAATTTATGGTCTTTGCAATTGACATCAAGTCAAATCAAGTCAGGTATGAGAGAGAAAATTGCCTAGGGAACTAGGACTTTGGTGATGTAAAATTGAGATAATGCACCAAAATTGATGCAATTAAATAGGTGCCAATTTTGGGGTATTACATTTGCCCCTCTTTGAATTGATGTGCGAACAGCGCGTTGATTCAAAGAATAGTCTGAAGTGACAGATGATGAGAATTTTTGAAGTCTAAGTTAGATTGCGAAGACAACGGTCTTAGAAGAGAACCGGAATCAGGGTTAGATTGCCCCAATACCAATTGATAAAGATGTAGATTTAGGACTATCTCCGAATCAGGGTTAGATTGCCCCAATACGAAGCTTAGTCCTCCGAGACCCAGGTTAGATTGCCCAGATAACGGTCTAAAAGAGATTTTGAGAGTCATCTCTAGAATGAAGCTTAACTCCCAGGAATTAGGGTTAGATTGCCCCAATACCCAAAAGATTTCAAGAACCATCTCCAGAATGAAGAATGATCCTCGAGGATCTGAGTTAGATTGCTCAGATACCTAAGAGATAGATTTCCAGATAACAAGATGCGAGGCGCGAAGATGCCCCTAGCAATGAGGACTGATGATTCAAATCAGACTGATTCAAGAATAGATTTGACAAGATTCAAATGATGTAATCATCCTGCCCCCTCGGGAGTGAAATTGAAAGATGACATGTCAGAAGGATGATAAACAACAAGAGATTGCAGAGCAAAAGCAATTAGACTAGATTCGCGAAGCTATAGAAGTGAAACAGAGCAAAGCAGAGGTCCTGTTGACCAAGTTTGACCATAGTTGACCAAATTTTGACTAGGGTTGACTTGATGAAAAGAGCAAAGATCTCAAGAACATGATGCAAAGATGAGGAGCTGGCAGGAAGATGACACCAGAAGGCTGACTGCACAAGCATCCCATCCAGAAGGAGTCCAATATTTAAAATGCGATTTCGAGCCACTTAGAGATGTTAGATTTCAATTTCGATCCCGAAAAAGGATGCAGCCAAGATGAGATTGGGACAGAAGATGAGAACCTTTGATGAGCAGATCTAGAAGAAAGCAATCAAGAGAGAAACAAGAAAGCGCTCCAAATGCAAGCCTAGAATGAAAGATGCAAGTCTAAATGCAGGCCTAGGATGAACAAATGCAATCCTCCGAACTCGGCTGTTGGACTCATTGTATTTATCATCATTGAGTTCTTTTAAGCATGGGACAATCACAAGATGCCATACAATTCTCCCCAACATGAGAATATGAATATGACATAAGTCTTAAATTTGTCGGAATGAGGTGTAAGCATTAAGGCACAAGAAGCTAGAATGACCTGAACACCTATTCCTTTTAATTTAGCAAGTTAACATAAGCATCAAAGCACATTTTCTAGAATGACCTGAATGTCTCTTGTGAACAAACACACCAAGCATGCAGGAGTTCCTTCTTTTTCCAAAGATTGCTCGCAGTGACCCTTACGTTCACTTAACAGGACGAGCGTTTACAATTTCATCAGTAGCAGAAAGAAGTCACTCAAAACAAACAAGGAGAAGAACCAACCTCACCAAAGCATCCATATAAAAGGAGTCAAGGTACGCATGGCCATCCAATATGAGATAGAGGCTCTTACAGACGGACACCCCTCTTAAATGAATTCTTTGGATCATTGGAACTAAACCAACAAGCAGAAAGCAAAGAAAGCAAACAAACAAACACTCAAAGAAAATAAAGCTCAACATGCCTCAAAGGAACACACATTTAGTTTTAGTTTCAGTTTAAGTTCATGTTCAAGCGGATTGAAGTCAATTCAGAAAGATAATGTTCAAAGTCTCAATGAAATAATGATAGTAGGCAGACATAGTGAGAATCACTGGTGATTGATAAAAGGGAGAAATCCCGAAGAAGAGAGATCGAACGAAAGCTAGGTATCTGCAGGCAGGCATAGTGGGAACCACTGGTGACCAGTGCTCAAAAGAGTTTCTGAAAGTGATAGGACAATGCCCCCTAGACCAGGCAAGTGCCCCCAAGTGTGAACCAGTTCCAATCCATGAAGAGTCTAGTAAAATCTCGAAGACACTGAAAGCAAGGCATGAGCTAGCAAACCAAAGCAGGAAACAAACTAAAGCAGGAAAGCGGGAAAACAAACTAAAGCAGGAAAGGAAGGAAACTAAAGCAGGAAACTAAGAGCCAAGCGACGCTGAGATGAGATGTTACTTCAGGAAAACAAGAGGCGCCTGTTTACCAGGTTTTCACCATCTTGGCAGAGATTCTATTTTTGCTACCATGACGCCTGTTTACCAGGTTTTCATCAATGGCACATTTTTCTCTTTTTCAATTTTTTTGTACTTTTCTCTTTTTTTTCTTTTTTTTGTATTTTTTTGATATTTCATTTTTTTGTATTTTGTATTTTTTCATTTTTTCGTATTTTTCACATTTTCTTTTTTTTTTTTTATATTTTTGAAATTTTCTATTTTTTTTGTATTATCAAGGCGCCTGTTTGCCAAGTTTTCACCAGGATAATAGATACATCAAAGCGCCTGTTTACCAGGTTTTCACTAAGATGATCATTTTTTTAGGACATTTTGCAATTTTTAGGATTTTTTGCAATATATCAATTTTTAGGATTTTTTCAGGACCAATAAGTATGTACATGAGCATACTAAGAATGTCAGCTATAGAACTTCTTAGATGAAGAGCGTTGATGGGCTCTTTGAGTTTCTCTCCTTTAGTAGGAATCTCTGAGAACACGGTCATTTGTAGTAGTAGCCAACTTAGAAGTTGCAGAATCAGAACCAAATGTTGTAGCAGTAACAAGAGAGCCAACCAGTAGTGTCCAATAGTCAAGAGATCCATAGTCAAGGAAAGATCACTTAAGTGAGACCCACAAATATCCTCATAGACACACCTTAACTCTTTTTTGGATTTCCCACGCTCTAAATGCTTAGGGAGAGTACATTCTAGATTTCTCTTAGTCATGTCATTAGCAATGAGGAGATGCTGATATGCACTTTGGGAAAAGGCAAGATGGAGTGAATAGGGTAAAGTATGAGAGGCAAGGGTGATGGAATGGAGGGAAACATGAGAATTTTGGAAGCTCGAATGACAACTTTGATTTTTTCTTTCTTTGGAATCCACATAGCTTTTGAATTTTTTCTTCTTTACTTTGAGGTGCTTTTGATGACAATGCCTATAGAATGGATTTCGAGATCCATTTTTTATTTTATTTTTTGGCTTTTGATTGTCTTCTTCTTTTTGAGGACCTTTGCGGTCTTTTGAACACCTTTGTTGATTTCCTTTCATCGTAGTCACATGTCGATTAGATGGGACATGGTGACCTTGAGATATAAGTGGATTCTCATTATTTTTATTTTTATATTGCACATCCAAGTTACTTCCAAAAGACTCAGGAATGATGGATGAAAGAGGCTTATATGACTGGTTCAGGTGGAGAGGTGGAAATGGAAGTGGACGGGCCACTTTTCTGGGAGATGAAGGGGGAAGAGAAATCGATGGGATGGGCTCAAGTGAAAATATATCAGTATCATCCTCATCATTCATGAATGCATCAGGTAGATCAAGAAAGTAATCTTCCATAGAGCATTGTTGATTGTGAGTCATCTTAGAAGAGTCAGATAAGTTTGGAGGAATATTATGTGAGCCTAACCAAGATAACCTATTCCAAGAGTCAGGTCCCCTTTCAGGTGGTAAGAGTGCACGAATAGGAACCATTTCAATTCTGGATCTACCAATATTCCATGAAGCTGTAACAGAATGGGATCTTACATACCCATGATTTGCTGGAGTAGTAGGAGTATAGCTTGGAGTAGATGGCCTAGGAGCCATAGGAATGATCTCAATATGAGGGTGGAAAGGATCATCATCAATAGCTTGATCTGGAGGATCATAGCTTTCTCCTCTTTCTGAGTTGTTAAGACTAGCATATAAGTGCATAGCATCAACTGGTATTTCTGTAGTAGCATCTGATATGGAGTCCCATTCAGCTAGAGACATAGTTGGAGGCATATTTTCTTCATCACTATCATCTGTCAAAGGAAATGTTTCTTCAACAACAGGATCTTGTTCAGTAGTAGAAGCAACAGAGTAATCTGAAATAGGCATACCCAAGAGGAGGGAAGCATCCAATAGTTTCTCCCAGTCAGTATGTGTACCATTGGAGTTGGCAGTAGTAGGATTTTGTTCAATAGCAGAAGTGGTGGAACAATCTAGAGTAGGCATACCCCAGGGCATACCCAAGATAAGGGAAGCATCCAACAGTTTCTCCCAATCAGTGTGTGTGCCATTAGAGGCAGTGACATATTCAGTAGTAGCTATAATAGTAGAAATCTGTTCAGTAGAGTGTATAAAATCCTCCTGGTGAGGACCAAGATCATGTTCTTGAAGCACTTGAGAAGGTAGATAAGACTCTTTCTGGTAGTCTGAATTAGAATTTTGATCATTCAAGGGTCTCTCATGTGTCATAGGCTGAATCTATGTTTCTTCATCATCTAAATCTGCATGTGAGTGCAAGCTGCAGCTAGGTTGGTCAAGCTCATAGCTCTGATAGCTAATACCAAATCCATCTTCAGAAGGTTCCTCATAGGAACATGGAGATGGAGGGAGAGTTGTCAAAGACAAGATGGACTCAATCTAATATTCCCCCATGCCAATATCTTTGATCTTCAAGGTCTTTTCTATTTCTTTTAGCTTAGCATCATAGAACTCAATGGACTCTCTATTGGCAGGAACAAAGCTGTCTGTTGTTTGGGTAAGCATCTTTGCAGAGCAAGTATTTTGGTTAGCACTATTTTCAATGAGGACGCGGGGGATATGCTTGGGGCCTGTCATAACTTCAGTGTGCAGGAGAGCATTACGCGGGTGCCTTAGCAAGTGATCGTCTTCCTCAGAGAATGATAAATAATGAGGCGAGGTCAAATGACCCACCATAGATTGAAACTGGTCGAGATCAAGATCTTTGGGGACATTTTCCTTAGTGAGGGCTTTATCCATAGATAGTTTTGGTCTGGATGTCAAAGGTTCGGGACCTTTGAGAACAATCTTTGCATGAGATCGTGGGATAGCATTCGCACAAGCTGGAGATTTTGTGTAGTTATAAGAGGGAGGTGCAGGGCCTCGCAAGACAAAGGGAGTTTTGGGTTTAGGAGTATCCTCACTCCCTGGAGCAATGATCTTGTCATAGTGAGAGATCCAAGGTTTGTTTCTAGCAAATCAGGAAGGTGGTTGAGCTTCTGTCGTAGCCTTCTCAGTGGCATTGACTATTTGCATGCTAGAGCTAAGATTAAAGACAGACTTTGAGGGTTTTGGCATGTTAGAGCTGAGATTGAAAACCAACTTTGAAGGTTTTGGCATGTTAGAGCTGAGATTGAAAACCAACTTTGAAGGTTTTGGATCTCCCATCTTGTTGGTAGTATTATGAGAGATCGTGAAAGAGTTGATAGGTTCAAAAGAATCAATAGGTTTAATTTTAGAAAGTGACCCTTCATAGTCTTGCTGGTCTTCAAACAATGGGTTATAATATTCTTGAAATAATAAGTCAGACTGTATCTGAAATAATGGATTGTAATACTCTTGGAATGACGAAGAATGTGAGGATTCCTCACGAAGTTTAGATTTTGCAATAGATTCAAGATGACCTATGTCTCGATTACAAGGTTTACTTTGATCTTGATCAGCGTTCTGAATGGAATAAGTCTTGCCACTTCGAGTCGTGACAGTCATAGACAAAGATGTAATGAGAAAAGATTCAGGATAAAGCTAGACTCTGTCTCAAAGATAACGAAAAGGAGATAAATGGCTAGAACAACCAAGATGCAAGATGAACCTGGTACGAATTGTCAAAAAGAGATGGCTAGAACAGACGAGATAAGACAATTGCAATGCAAGGTACAAGAGCACAATGAGATAAGGTAGACTAATGAGAGACAATACGAGTCAAAGTAAAGATCGATCGATTCCTAACTCAAGACAACTAGTTTCTGACGGTGAACGACAGGAAAATAGAAAAACAAATCATGGACAAAAGGCAGATTAGATTTATGTCATTGATCAAGCACATAAGACAGCAATCAAGGAGTTCAAGCAAACAGTCTTCAAGAAATGGGCAAGGGACAAGGCAACCTTGCGCATGAACATGAATAGTGACTTAGTATTTCTACTCCCTAAGGACTCTACTTGTGTATGTTCTTGAGAATGTTTTAGCAGACACTTAAAACACAACAACATCCTAGCAAGTTGTCTACAAGGATATACATGGCTTTTCTAAAAGGAGTCCTCGATATACGCAAAGTACGTGAGGCACAAATCCGTAGATGAGAAGAATTAGAAATCACACAGCCGGGGGGAGACGGTAACCCAAATCTCCTCCTTCACTTCTCAAAGGTATAAAGTTCTTTGAGGCTTAGCCAAGAGTGAAATCTAACTCATTCCCAAGAGAGGTGTCTTTGGATTCACCTCCCGATATTTATACTCTGCCAGAACACGGGAGTTAAGGTCGTCCCTTGAGGTGATGAAATCCCCAAGCAGGCCTTCTAAAAAAAATGAAAAGTAAGTAATTCTCTATCAAAAAGTATTGAAAAGCACTAAAGGTGGTGCATTTAACCCTTCAAGTAAATGTGAGGTGAGTCCACAAAGTGGTGCATTTAACTCCTCACACAAACTCAAAGTGAGTCCACACCCTAGAAAACAAGTGAGTTCCAAAAAGCACAAAAGGGTTGCCAAGTGGAACAATTAACGCTTCTTTCCTATAGACCCATCCCCTTTAATGTGGCGCTGGGATTGCAACCACAGGGTAGAAATGAGGGGCCAGCGGATTAGCGAGTCCAATAATCCAAGATAGCAATCTAGATCAATCACAAGTAATCTAAGACTGCTAATCAATACTACTCATAAGTGCAAGAGGGTTTGAATCATGGAATATTTAACTTTCCAAGTAAACATGAAGTGAGTCCACAAAGTGGTGCATTTAACTCTTCATGTAAACAAGGAATGAATCCATGCCCTCAATTACTCAATGAGATATTTTGATATTTGAAACCAAGAATTACTTAATGTGTAAACACAAGCATTCACTTACACAAACTTGTATGAAAGCAAATCTATGTTCATTCATTTCCCATTAAGAGCATCAATTAAAATGTGTTTTATGAAAGCATGTAAACACTCAAGCCAAACACATGAGATGTTCAATTTTATGCCCAAACCAAGTGTTATAGAGATTTTAAGAACTCACCTTAGGTCCAAAGATCTGCAATCCAGCATTTAGCACACATTCGAAAGTATAGAATCAAGACAAATCAATGACAAACCGTAAGATATGTAACATTGCTGTCTTCAAGACAGTCTTTAAAGATTGATTTATTTGACTCATAAAATCACAATATTAAAATTTTTGGAAAGAATGAAGTTTTTATCTAACATCAAGAACTACCATTTCCCAAAATTATAAGGTCTTATGATTCAATTTGGTTCCTCAACCATTAACCTTTTTAGACTGCAATTGTTCTGTCATAAATCAGATTTAAAACATCAAACCCTGCCTAGGGAATATCATATCTTTCTCAAAATGAATCCAAATGAAATCAAACTAATTTTACATTAACTATTCATGAATCTAGTTTCCAAATATGTAAGCCATTTATTTTTTCCATTTATAAATTATTTTCTAATAATAAATCATTGCCTGCAACTCCAATACAAATTGTTAAAAACTAGTTTTCACTCAAATGCCCATAACTTTCACAAATCTGCATAAAAATGACTAAAATCAAAAGGAAATGAAAGATAATTCACATATCTTTCCAATAAATATTATTAGAGATCATGATTCTTCATAATTTTTCTGTACCAGACGTTTCAATCTGACTATATTCAGAGAATCTCAAATCTGCAAATACCCACTTTCACCAAAATGATCATAACTTATTCATTTCTCAATAAAAATCAACCAAAACAAAAACATGAGAAAGAATATTAATCATTATATCCATCCATTACTATATTATAGGATTTTAAGACTGTAAATTGCCGTACAAAACCTGAAATCAACACTAAAACTAAAAAATTAATCAAGAATGAGGCCAGAAATTGATCTTTTTCTGCCCCATGGTGGGCGCCAAAATGTATGTGACTGAATGTGACCTCTAAATTAGACACAACACAACATGGTCATTATTCACTTGATAGAATTTGGGAGAGAGTATGAAGAACTCAATCCAAATTCTATGGTGAGGCGACCTGTTGCCTCCTATGTGAATGGGGTGTTTGAATACTCTCAGAACGAGAGCCAACAGCCGGGAGACCAATTCAACAATGGAGGATTTGAAAGAAAATATGAGCAAAATGAAACTAAGCTAAGAATGAATGCAATTAATCTAGAAAACTTTGAAAGAAATATGAAATGCAGATTTTTATTTAATTTTGAAATAAAGATGATATTAGACTAAGAACAAGTAAACAAATTTAATCTAAATGTGAAATGCAATTACACTAATATGAAAAATTAAACTAGATAATGCAATAAAAGAGCTTTGAAAATAATGAGATATGAGACTAAAAAATGCTATAGTGAGGATGCTCTCAAAAATTGTTCTCTTTTGAATGAGAAAAAGAGGTTCATTAAATAGACCAAGCCAGAAGAGGAATGAAGAGTTTCTTGATTCGAAACGGTGGACTCTTCATTCCCATATTGAGACAAAAATGCAAGAATTACTTAATAAAAAGAATGGAAAATGCCACATAGGTGACCTTTCGAATATCAAGAATTATCAATTCAAAAAAGTGTGTCCATTCGAATATCAAGTAATTATTAATTCCTTTCAAGGGTATTTAGCTAAAGGGGGTGGAGTTTAATTTAATTAAAAGTACTTAGGACTTCATAATTAAATTAACTTATCATAGAGATTATTTAGCCAAATAAAGTCTAGGACTTAGGAATTATTTTAGCATTTGATTATTGCAATTTATGGTCTTTGCAATTGACATCAAGTCAAATTAAGTCAGGTATGAGAGAGAAAATTGCCTAGGGAACTAGGACTTTGGTGATGTAAAATCGAGATAATGCACCAAAATTGATGCAATTAAATAGGTGCCAATTTTGGGGTATTACAGTTGATATGTCTCATCTTGAGAATTACAATAGAAAAGGAGATCCCTTTCATCATGTTAAAACATTTCAAATCCTTTGTAGTGATTATGCTCATGACCATAGGATTTTAGCCAAACTGTTTGCTAGAACTTTCCATGACAAGGCCTTACAATGGTATTGTTCCTTGCTCCTTATTCTATTGATTCATTTCCAAAACTTGCTAATGCCTTTATTCAAAAATTTCAAAATAACATTGGCTCGCAAGTGTCTTTGATTGATTTGATGCATTGTAAACAAAGTGCTAAGGAAAAATTGACTGAATTTATTGGTAGATTTAAGCATTTACATGCTCAAATTTCCTATCATGTTCCTAATATTGATATTCAACGTATGTTTATTTCAAATTTGCAAAAGGATATTAGAGATAAGATTCTGCTTACTAAATTTACCTCTTTTCAACAACTTTGTGTAGCACTTCATCATTATCAATTACAAGTGAGTCAATTTGAGAGAAACACTCCAATGGATCCTATTCTAGTTGATAAAAGTGATGTTGCTCCTAATCCAAACAAATTTAAAAAATTCAACAACTATGTCAAGATAAACAAACAAGCGAATGCAGTTGCTGGTCAAGTTATTGTTGCATCTCACAATGCCACTTCTACATCCACTACTTTTTTATTAAATCATAGGTTTACTCCTCTTTCTGAATCTTTACATGCTATTATGAATAGGTTTTTAACTGCTAATATGATTACTTTACCTCCTATTCGACCTCTTTTACTTTCTATGATTTCATCTAAATTTTTTGATCCTAAAGCTTTTTGTCAATATCATCGTGAGAATGGTCATGAGACTGAGAAGTATTATTCTTTAAAACATAAGGTTCAAGACTAATTGATTTTAATGCCTTATATGTTGATATTCTTGATGGTAGTGGGAACAAATTTGTTTCTACTCCTAATCAAAATGTTCAAATCTATACAAATCCTTTACCTGCGCATGATACTAATACCATTACTTAACCATCTTCTATGGAAATTGTGTATGGTTCAAAGATAGATGATCTCAATCACATTGTTAATCAAGTGAAGCATGTTGGTCAATCTATATCTCCAGCTCAACCTTAACCTCAGCTTCAACCTCAACCAAAACCTAAGCCTAAATTGAAAACTCAACCTAAACCTCGACAAAAACCTAAGAATAAAATACCTTGGGAACTTTTAATTACCTTTGATGATTCTGAGACTATTAAAGCTCCTAATGGTCCCCTTTATATTTATGCTAGGATTTCACAGAAACCTACTCATGGTTGTCTTATTGATCCTACATCCTTAGTCAATGTTATTACTGAAGAAAATATTTTTATGAAAAACTTGCAACGTGATTCTTATGATACATCTAATGTGTGGATTCAAACTTGTAATGGTTTTATTTATCCATCATTTTGTTTTATTAACTTGTCGGTTGAACTTTGTGGAAAAATTGTGAACACTACCTTTGTTGTTGTTCCTACTTCTTATCAGTTTTAAGTTAAGCTTGGTTTGCCTTGGTTGAAGGCCACACATGTTGTTGCTTCACCTATCCATAAATGTCTTAAATTTTTTCATGATGAAGAAGTGAAGATGGTTAATCATAGTTTATATCAACCTTCTAGGCCTAGAGGTTGTGTTTCTCTTGATTTCTTTTGGCCTTCATTACCTAATTCATGTCCTCCTTGACTTGATAATATTTTCCATTCATATCAAGCTTATAAGCATCATAAAATTCTTGAATTAATCATGCCTCCTATGGATCTTAATCATGTTCTTTTTCCTACACCTTCCATACCTCCTTTAACTATGACTTCTAGTTCTGTTAATCAAGTTCCTACTATTGCTAATAATCCTATTGATCTTCCTAATGAACCTATGAAGGATCATGTGGTTGTTCCTCCTAGTTCTCAACCTATTTCAAGTAAATCAAAGTGTAATCTATCTGCTAATGAACATCATAAGAAGCATTGTGCTCAAGCTAAAGCTTGTAATTCTTCTCTTAAAAAATCTCTACCTTCTTTGGACAAACCTATGCATGATGTGTTATAAGAAGTTGTTACTAATAATGATATTAAGATGCATGATTATGATGATTCTATTCATATCTTAGATCCTATTTTCATTAATGTGTATGAAGAAGATACTCTTGATGATCCTAATGGTGTTTATAATGATGAATATGAGACTATTGACATTGACATTGATTTACCTAATATGATTTCATTACAATTAACACTTTCACCTAGTATCAAACATTATGATTCTCAAGAGGATCCTTGTTTGGAACTGGCTATCATTCCTAATGTGTTGGATGTAGTCCCTCTTGTGATTTACCCACCTTCCCTAAATAATATACAACAAGATGGAGATATTAGGTGGAATACTTGATCGACTTGTCCTTTATGGTAGCTTTGTTGTGTGTTTTCCTATTGTACTATGCTTCTCCCATGATGTGTTTGCTAAATGTTGTTAGATTCTTCTATATGACCTTGTAACTTAGTTGGTGCAAGGTGATAAAGGAATCAAACTTTTCATATATTTCCTCTATATGTATCTCTATTCTTCTATATGTTGTTTCATGTTATGTTGTACTTTTTCTATTGTTCATAAATGTTTCCTTGTATAATTTGCTTGATTTCAAGTCATGGTGGCACTAATTATTTTTGGTCTCCATGTCATGGTCCAAAAAGGTTCTTCTTCATATATCTTATGTGATCTTTCCTCCTTTGTGATTGTAGTTCTAATTTCTTTGGGGAATTATGTCAATTCATTTGCAATAACATCATATATATATATTATCTTATGACCATACTGACCTCACGATAGGTAGATCCCTTGTGTGTTCTCTATATGTTTTTGTGGTATTTTCCTTGATTTTTCTTCATCTAGGGGCATCTTGTAGTGGAAACGTAATCAGTGTAGTTGTTTATGTTTCCATTAAAGCCATTTCTCCTATTAAAGTGTTAGCAATGACTTTAACATGGGGGCATACACTCTTCTCACCTATTGCACACACACACTTTTTGATATACACACATATTATTTTTCAAGATACCTTTTCTCTTTTTTTGGATTAGTGACTAATCCTTAAAGCATGGATTTATATTTTAGGATCTCTTGATCTTGCCAGTTTCAAATTTTCTATCCCTTAAGGTTGGAGGTGTCCTTAAGAATGGATCTCTTTTTATTTTGGTTTTATTCTTATGGAATAGAATATTCCTAAGGGTGAATCCTTGATGGGTTGACTAGTGTGTAGCCACATTCACTAGGTGGTTCAATTCCATCTTTCTAGTTGTGTTGTTTCCTTGTGTGGTTCACAATGGGACATAAGTTCTCATTGGGTGAGATAATCACACACACACACACACTCTCTCTCTCTCTCTCTAGAGATGTCTCTCTTATTGTGATCTTGGAGTTGATGAAGACTTGAGTCCCTAGGGCCTTGAGGTTTTCTTTGTCCTTTTGATTATGATAAGATTATCTTTTCATTTTGATCTCCTTTACTAAGAGTTTGCATCGATTCCATACTCTTGCTAACGTGGGGGCTTAATATATAATCTTAAAATGGAAGCACTTCCATGTTAAGAGAATTTAGCCCTCTGAGTGAGTGGTCCAGGGTCATGTTAAGTGCCTTGACTAGGCCTTTTCATGTATCTAGTTGTTTTCCCCTTGTTATGCTTCTCTCCTTATTTCCAACCTTTTTCTGGACAGTTTTCTCTAAGAATCTGGAGTTTCTAACTGTCTGGGTCAAAGAAAACTTGGTAGGGTCAAGGATGACCTAGACCCTGACATATGTTAGGGACAACCTCAACCCTAACCTAGGGTGGTGTCTACCTCATCTCTGACCCTAGGTCCAATTTTTTAGATTTCCAAGAATTATGGGATGTCAGGTTTCAAAAATATTTCTTTTCCCGCTTTTGGGTCGGCCATTTCGAGCTTTGGAATGGTAAATCCTTAAATTGAATTTAATGTGGGTCCATTTCTAGGGGTTAAGGTTAATTGAGATTTAATTCTCCAATGTCAACCTTCTCTAGAGGTTTGTGCCCTAGATCACTATAAAAGGAAGCCTTCCTCTCTCATTTTCTCCATCAAGTTTTGGAGATCACTTTTTGGCAATCAAACATCCATTGTCAAGTAATATCTCAAGTGCAAGAAAGAAAGAAGGAGAAGGAAATCAAGAAAGCATTCATTCATCTTCAAGCCTATCATTCAAGCATTCATCAAGGAGATCCTTTAGTAGCCATTGAAGGATTCAATCTCTTTGGAGCCCCCTTGAAGATCTCTGCAACCACATTCATCCAAGCCTATTCCTATGCAAAGATCCATTCAAGATTGGTTTTGAAGATCTAAGTCCATTGATTTGAGGCATCCTACATTTCATTTCTATATTCATTTGGGGCATCCCTACTTTTGGATTCAAGGATTTGAATCCTCTACAAAGACTTCAACATAAGCAAGGTGAATAGTTCCATTTACTTTGTTTATGCATATTACTATATCAATTCAATTTCAAGGTTAATTCCTAAATTGGGGTTTGACCAAGGAAAACCCCCCATCTAAACAAAAAAAACCCTCTTTTTCTTGTAGGTACAGGTGCAAGACTATGGATCAGAGCTTGGATCTGGATACCCTTTTCGGTGAGCTTTTGAGATCCATGAACAAAGTCAAGGATGACCTTCAAAATTCTGAAGTAGTCTTTGACCTTTTATTGGGGTCAAAGACTCGTTTCCAGAAAGACAAAATTTTTCTAGGTTTTCTCCATCTTAGCATTTCCAGTTTGAAACAAGTTGCAGAATTGCCCAAAACTATGCACAGTCATAAGAAATTAGCATTTTCCAGATCTACCCTATTTTGAGGTTAGTATTTGCCTTTCATTTATTTCAGATTTCAAGCATATACTCTTCATAGTGAAATATAAGGTATTCTCCTTCATTCATATTCTCCATAGATTGATTCTTTTGTGTATTGACCTTTGGGTTGAGCAATTTGGATCTCTCCTTTGGGAATTTGGATTTAGAAGTAGATCTCATATTTCCCTCTTTTCATATCACACTATTCATTCTACACACATACTACTATTTTACCCTATTCACTATCACTAAAGGTTAATCTTGCTGATTATCCTATCATTTTAGGATGTCCATGGTTGGTAACAGATGATGCAAATATTAGTTATAGATCAGGGAACATGATAATTTTAGATGGGTAAGCCACTAAGAAACTAGCATTGTATCCTCCCACTCAACCTTAGCCAAATTTAAGTACCCCTATATGGCTAGATTTAGGAGACTGGGAAGAGGAATTGAAATCTATGGTTCAACTCATGATGTTACATGGGCAGTATTTTCTAAAGTTGCAGGAGGAAGATGAAGTAATTCAGAGCATTCTAATAATCATTGTGTTGAAATCAAAGACATATCTAAGAGCTCTCTGTTGGAGTTAACTACATATGAGGACCATTTTGAGAGCTATTTTTTTCCTTCAGAACCCAATATTATTCATCATCTCCTACCCTATGAAGTAAATAAAATTCCTATCACTAATGTATCCGTGCTTGACCTTACAACTACTGTTGAGCTTTCCAAGGGTCACAATCTCGATGTAAATAATAAGCCGCCTTCACAACAGATGGAGCAATTAACTAAACTTCTACAAACACATGAGAAAGCCTTTGCATGGGATTATGGGGACATGAAGGGACTAAGACCAACAATTTGTACCCATAGGATTTATATCAATGAAGGAAGTCTAGCACTCTGTCAACCTCAAAGGAGGATTAACCCATCACTAAGAGAGATAGTCAAAACATAATTACAAAAATTGCTTGATGATAGCTTTATCTATCCTATATCTAATAGTAAATGGGTGTCACCTCTGGTTATAGTGCCCAAAAAGGGGGCTAAATGGAGAATCTATGTAGATTATAGAGAGTTAAACAAAGCTATCAAGAAAGATCATTTCCCATTACCATTCAGTGATCAAGTACTTGATACTTTAGCCAGTAAAAAGTATTTTTCCTTTCTTGATGGATATAGTGGATACAATAAAATTACTATTGCTCTAGAGGACCAAGAGAAGAATACATTCACATGTCCATGGGGGACATATGCATATTTTGTCCTACCATTTGGCTTTTGCAATGCTTTAGCAACATTTCAGAGATTTGTAATTAGTATTTTTGCGAACATATCACATGATTGTATAGAGATATATATGGATGACTTTACAACATTTGGAGTAACATTTGAAGAGGCTTTATAGAATCTTGAAAAGGTGTTGATCCAATGCAAGGAACACAATCTCTCCCTTAATAGTAAGAAATGATTCATGATGATGCAAGGAGTGGTACTTGGGCATTTTATTTCAGCAGTAGGAATCCAAGTGGACCCAGCCAAAGTAGAGGTAATACTTACACTACCTACACCTACTAAGCAAAAGATGTAAGATCATTCTTAGGAAATGCTAGCTACTATAAGAACTTTATTCATAATTTCAATCAAGTAGCTAGTCCTCTATACACATTGCTAACAAAAGAGGTTGAGTTTATATGGACACAAGCATGTGATGAGTCCTTCCTACAGCTCAAGACACTTTTAACAACTACACTAGTCCTTAAAGGACCAGATTGGTCTACCCCATTTCACATCCATATAGATGCATCAAATTATGCCATAGGAGTTGTGCTAGGACAAAATCCTAGTAACCTTGAGAATGCAATTTACTATATCATTAAAAGCCTCAATGGACCAGAATTAAACTACACAGTTATTGAAAAGGAACTGCTAGCTGTAGTTTATGCATTAAACACATTCCACCACTATGTAACAGGCTATCCTATCTTTATTCACACTAATCACTCAATAATTAATATTTGATGAACAAACCTACTATAAAGGAAGATTAGCAAGGTGGCTACTACTATTGCAGGAGTTTGATATAATAATTGTTGATAAGCTAGGGAAAGTAAATGTAGTAGTTGACTATTTGTGTAGACTTCAAAATGCTGATGTAGACACTACTTTGATTGAAGATGCATTCCCTGATGAAAACCTATTCCATATAGCAATCAAAAACCCATGGTATGATGACATAGCCAATTATCTTGTAGAAAATAAGATGCCCCCACATTTCTCCTAGAAGGACAGAAAAAACTTGCAAAGAAAAGTTTCCAATTTTCATGGATTGATAACAATTTATTTTACACTGGTCTAGATTAGATCATGAGGAGGTGTGTGAGAGAAGATGAAATATATGATATACTCCATGCTTATCATGATGAGCCATGTGGAGGTCACTTTGTAGCAAAGAGAACAGCTCTAAAAATCTTAACAATAGGTTATTATTGGCCAACACTACACAAGGATGCAACCAGTTATACAAATAAATGTGATAAATATCAGAGGATGGGACGCCCAACAAAATCAATTGAGATGCCACTCAATCCACAAGTGGTAATAACACCATTTGAAAAATGGGGTATGGATTTCATAGGACCAATAGATCCTCCCTCAAATGGAAAATCTTACATCCAGGTATGCATGGACTATCTAACAAAATGGGTAGAAGTGAGAGCTATGCAGAATGCCAGAGATCAAAAAGTAGCAAAATTCTTGTATGATGATATTTTTACCCATTATGGAGTTCCAAGAGAGCTTGTAATAGACCAAGGACCACATTTCAATTCAAATATAATCAATGAGCTAATGAAGGAATATAGTATAAGGCATCAAAAATCTAGCCCTTACCATCTGTAGGCAAATGGACAGGCAAAAGTCACAAAAAGAGAAATTGAGGCCATATTAACAAAGACAGTGCAATTGCATCAAAGGGATTAGAGTAGTAGATTAACTAAAGCAATATGGGCCTATTGCACAACTTGGAAGACAACTATAGGGTTCAAACCATTTGAATTGGTGTATGGGAAGGCAACAATGTTACCCATAGAATTTGAACACAAAACATTGCACACAACTCTGGAATTGAATATCAATCTTCCTGCAGCACAATCAGAATGCCTTCTCCACCTCAACTCCTTGGATGAAATGCAAAAGTTAGCATTTGAATGGAAAGAGCTAATCCAAAACCAAAGAAAGAGGTGGCATGATTCACACATAAAAAATAAGCACTTTCAAGTGGGTGATTGGACTTTGTTATATGATTCTTGATTCAAGGAGATTCCAGGAAAGCTGCAGACCAGATGGTTGGGACCATATGAAATTCAATACGTCTTTGACAATGGAGTAGTCCAATTAACCACACTAGATCCAGTCTAATTCAAAATACTTGTCAATGGGAATGCTTGCACCTGTACCACAAGCCTCAAACTAAGGAAGAATTCCTACAATAGTTCAACATGCATAGTTTAATAACAACTCAGGTACTAGTTCCTACAACAGAAGGTGAAATCCTTCCTCCTACAGCTTCACCATAACATGCCTTCGAAAACCAACCATAATAAAGCTTCATTTAATATGAGGTACATTTCTTCATTCTTCTCTCTAATTCATCTCATTTCTCTTTCTTCCACCCATTCACCATCCATGTCACCCACAATGTCTATTTTTAATGCTTTCAATAAACACCACATCAACACTCACATGCGGCCACCGAAATCAACAAAATCTCATCAACTTGAATTCTTGTGTACAGTAAATAAATCCTAGGTACAACTCCCTCAATCCTTACTTTTAGCACACAGGTTTTAATAATTATATATAGTACTGCACTAAATATATAATATAGGTTTTACACTAGTTTCCCATTCTCATGCTAAAATATATCAAGTGAGGACACTTGTCAATGTTTGGTAGGGGACAGGGGAAGTGTAATAAATTCCAAGTGTTATTACTAAATTATCCCAGTCACATCCTTGTCACTACAACATTGTACTTAGGCTTTGTTCTATTAATTTCTTTTATTCCCATACATTCACCATACTTGCAAAATTTTGTTTTTCTGAAATTGATATGACTTGAAAGGACTATGATTAAATTGTGTGGTAACTCACACTTAAATTTGTGATGTCCTCTATAATCAATGTCATTAATATCACTTATGTTAAGCATAGCAAAGGAAATAAAAGTGAGAAAATTGGTGTTTTCAAGAAATGCAATTGAAATTCAAGAAGGTATTTGTAGAGCATAAAAGACTGAAGGGTTAACAGTGAAATTGGAGAGAATAAAATTGTTAATTAAATGGGTGGACAGTTGCAAAGGCATGAACCAGTTAACCATGACATTTTATTGGGAGATGTCAAGACAATTCATAGGTTTAACGCATGTGGCTAGTTGGGATATTTTCTTCAATTAACAGAGTTTAATGAGGAAGTAGTAGCAGAATTTATGAGTACTTTTGAGGAGGAGCAAATGACTGTGTGGGGTTTAATAGTTGTTGCCACTAAGGAAAGAATTGTAGAGGTCACCGAGTTTCCAGCCCTTGTGGAAAACTATCCTAATGAGCATGATGCTAGGTCATCTCGAGCTCAATTATCCCGACTAGCTAATCCTCCTCTTGAAGTTACCAAGCAGGGATGCAAGAGGCTAACTCTTCCTCCACCATTTCCAAAATTGGTAACCCACATTATTAGGTACTTAACTTGTGAAGGGATATTTTCAAACTTGCATGCCCATTATTTCAAATTGCTTAGTTGTATAAGGCATAATCTTTAGGTTAATATCCCTATTTTTCTCTATAATATGTTAAGCATTAGTGCCAAGGAGACACAAAAGGGGAATGCAAATTATATAAGCCACCATGCCCTAATAAAACTTCTAGTTGAGAAATCTCTTAGGGATGTTTCTCCCCTTTCATGGGAAGAATTTTTTCAGTTTAAAACTTTGCAACCCTAGGTTAACCCAATTGCTCAACCTCTAGGGAATGAAGTAGAGTCTTCTAAGCCTACTGAAGAAATAGCAACAAAAGAAAAAGAGCTAGAATTATCCCAAGAAAATAAGTCTTTTGAGCCTACTCTAGAAAGTAACATTCCTACTTCTTTCGTAAAGAAAGGAAAACAAAAGGTTGGAGAAGAAACCCCTAACTTAGAAGAGGAAATTCAAAATCCTGCAGTTCAAATAAACAAAAGAAAGAGGTCAAATCCTCCAGCATCTGTTCCTGCTACATCTACTCCTACAACACAAAAGCCAAAAAGATCCCACCAAAAGAAAACTATAGTGGTTGAAGAACCAACAATGCAAAGAAGTTCTCACATGCAAGAGTGAGTGTCTCCACCTTCTCTAGGAAATCCAATTGTTCCAGCATCGAAACCTCCCCTAGAACCTTTTGTTGAGTACATTCCTGATGACTCTCCCATGAAAACAAACGTGACTTCTCCCAAAAACATGGAGGAATCCAAAAATGTGCAAGAAGTTGATGATAACATACCAAATGATGATCAAGGTATGCCTAATCCAAGCCCTAATGTAGCACAAGAGAGCATTCCCGAGGATGTTCAGATGACTCCTCTGCAGTACCCTATATATTCCAATGTCTCCACTATGCCCTACAAATCAACATGGTTCATTGAGTATTTTCAGAAAGTTTCCAAAGAAAAGAGAAAGAAAGCTCAGCTGCAAGAATTTCCTTCAATAAAAATATAGTCTATACTCTTCAATTTATATAAACAATTTTTTTTTTAGAAGACCTCATGGAAACAAGAAAGAAACAAAATGCAAAAAGAAATATTTGATACGAAAGAGGAGATTGAAGATCTTAAGGAGCGGTTAAAGAAGTAGAAACAACAAATGGACCAAGCTCTTAAATTAGTTGATTAGGTCATAGCCTGTAGACCACCACCCAGGGTGTATGCCATTTGTTTGAAAGAACAATTCCTCTTGTTTTAGTTCATGATGACTATGAAGGGTATAGATTGTGAATTCAAATCAGCCAAAGAATTCTATAAATTATATCAAACTCTTCCCCCATGGTAGAAAAATTTACTATGTGAACTATATTTGCATAACTTTATCATTCCACATAAAACAGAATGTAATCCTTTTCTCTATATAGGGGATATCCATTTGTGGGCTTTGATGTCATGGATGCACAATGATGGAAACTATGATAGGTAGTTGAACATTTACAAAGATTTAGAGAAATCTGAACCCTTACCTCTAAGGGCTGAATCACATAAGCTTGATGTCCTCTTGAGAAATTGGCTCAATTTAACCTATGGAAAATAGAAGCTTGAAATCAGGAAAAAGATCTTTGCATTAATAGATAGGGTCTACAGAGAATACTAGGGATTTCCCTACTTCTCATTTCAAAGAGGTCTTAAAGGGGTAAGAAGCTAGTGGAATAGATTACCAGAGGCCTTTAAGAAAATAGAGCCACATAGCCCAATCAACTTTGAGACAACAACAAACAGAGCAACCAGATATATGCAGTTGGGGCATGAGATCAGAAGTGAATTATGGATGCCTTTGTCTTTCTAGCCACCTACACTCCTATGGCCCCTATATGACATCAACACCACCAGATTGGATAATTTGTAGGATGAGCATCGAGGAGATTAGTTGGAAATAATAAGAGGATTTTATTACACTTTCAAGAGTGGAAAGAAGGGAAAGATAACTGTTAGTGATTTCAATTCAATAGCCAAAAAATATAATGCTTGAAGACAAGCATTATTTTTAGTAGGTGGTAGATGATGAGACAATTTATTGTCTCTATTTTGTTATAATCTTTATACTTTGTTGACACTCTTTATGCTCTAATAAGACATTTCTAAAACATCTATGAACCTATACGTGTGTGAACTTCTTATAAGTACAATTAGAGCCGCAAAGACTATGGGTAGTTAGAATGACATGTTTTGCTAACTATTATATATATAATGCAGTACTCATATAGCTATTTTAAGCTATGTTCTAGCATTTGAGTAGGAGTTGAAATGTTGACTTGTATATATGTACACCAAATGATACTAACTTGCTAGGTAAGCAAGGAGTAGTACAAAGAGTGGTGCAATCGCATTAATGGAGTGTTAGAAGACTAGCCTTGGTGGAAGAATCCAACATGATTCTGAGGGTTATGCTGCTTCTTAAGAGGAGTTGTCATTTCAAGAAGATATAGGATGCTGCACTTATTGTAATATGTCATGGTTATTATATCTCCTTATTTGGCAAGATTTAATCAGACTTTTCTATTATGTTTTCAATAAGTGTCAATCCTCTTTATAAAAGGATTGGATTGAATTAGTTAGGTAATGAGAAAATATCAAATGTTGTGTTCAGCATAACAGAGTTACTCTTTTCTGTTCTTCATGAATTGTTCAGTTGTTATGTGACCAGTTAAGAAGAATATAATGGAAGAGTAATTTTGGAGTATCTTCTGTGTTTGTAGTTAGTTGAAGCCAACCAAGGGGACCTACTTGGGGGGTGGATTAGATTATGTTAGAGTAGAATTGCTTATTGTATTTTCTATACTTTCAAGTAGAAGTTATTATTTTATTCCTGCAGCATTACTACTATGGATGTTCCTACAACACTTGCAGAGATAGACATAGTGAATGTTTTGAGTTGCTAGATAGGTTTAGAATAAGTTCATAAGCTTTCTCCAATAATTCCATTAAGTAGTCAAGTGTTTTTACTTTCCTACAGTAATAGCGAAGGTTTCTTGCATGCATTTTATCTTCCTACAACAAAGGTGTTATGACTCTTAGTGGAACTTAGTGCACAAACTGCGTTGTCCCATTTTAAGTCTACGTCTATGGATTGACAATCTAAATACATTTCATGATGGGAAAAGTAATCCTTAGCATAGATGTACTATTCCTAAGAGAGAAAACGGCATGATTATCTTTACCTATTGTGACACTGTTCATTTTTGGCTATGAACACTATATTGACTTCCTTACTTTCACCAAACTTTGACCATCTGTACCATGAGAAGAGAGGCTCAAATTTTTCAAGATTCAAGGTGTTTTTTGGTTCATCTCAATGAGATCTTTGATTTGAGACCACTTTTAATAGATTTGGAAATAGTCAAATTTTTAGCTATGAACACTTTACTAACTTCCTTGCTTTGACCAAACTTTGACCATCCATACATTGAGAAGAGAGGATCTATTTTTAAAGATTCAAGGTGTTTTTTGGTTCATCTCGACGAGATATTTGATTTGAGACTACTTTAAAAAGATTTAGAAATGGTCAAATTTTTAGCTACAAACACTATACTGACTTCCTTGCTTTGACCAAACTTTGACCATCTGTATCTTCAGAAGAGAGACTCCATTTTTCAAGATTCAAGGTATTTTTTGGTTCATTTGGATGAGATCTTCAATTTGAGACCAATTTCACCAGATTTGGAAATGGTCAAATTTTTAGCATTGTACTGACTTCCTTGCTTTGATTAAACTTTGACTGTCTATATCTTGAAAAGAGAGGCTTCATTTTTCAAGATTCATGGTGTTTTTTGGTTCATCTCGACGAGATCTTCGATTTCAAACCACTTTCACTAGATTTGGAAATGGTCAAATTTTTAGCTATGAACATTGTATTGACTTCCTTGCTTCGACCAAACTTTGGATGTCTGTATCTTGAGAAGAGAGGCTCCATTTTTAAAGATAAAAGGTGTTTCTTGGTTCATCTCGATGAGATCTTCAATTTCAAACCACTTTCATGAGATTTAGAAATAGTCACACTTTTAGCTACAAACACTGTACTGACTTCCTTGCCTTGACCAAACTTTGACCATCCGTATCTTGAGAAGAGAGGATCCATTTTTCAAGATTCAAGGTGTTTTTTGGTTCATCTCGATGAGATCTTTGATTTAAGACCACTTTCACCAGATTTGGAAATGGTCAAATTTTTAGCTACGAACACTGTACTGACTTCCTTGCTTTGATCAAACTTTGACAATCTGTATCTTGACAAGAGAGGCTCCATTTTTCAAGATTCAAAATGTTTTTTGGTTCATCTAGATGAGGTCTTAGATTTGAGACCACTTTCACTAGATCTGGAAATGGTCAAATTATTAGCTGCAAACACTGTATTGATGTCCTTGCTTTGATGAAACTTTGACCATTCGTATCTTGAGAAGAGAGGCTTTGTTTTGCAAGATTCAAGGTGTTTTTGGGTTCATCTCAAATGAGACCACTTTGAACAGATTTGGAAATGGTCAAATTTTTAGCTATGAACACTGTACTAACTTCCTTGCTTTGACCAAACTTTATTTGTCTATATCTTGAGAAGAGAGGCTCCATTTTTCAAGATTCAAGGTGGTTTTTGGTTCATCTCAATGAGATGTTTGATTTGATACCACTTTCACCAGATTTGGAAATGGCAAAATTTTTAGCTACAAACACTGTATAGACATCCATGCTTTGACCAAACTTTGACCATCCTCATCTTTAGAAGAGAGGCTCTATTTTTTAAGATTCAAGGTGTTTTTTGGTCCATCTCGATGAGATCTTCAATTTGAGACTACTTTCACGAGTTTTGGAAATGGTCAAATTTTTAGCTAAGAAGAATGTATTAACTTCCTCACTTTGACCAACCTTTGACCGTCCATATCTTGAGAAGAGAGGCTCCATTTTTTAAGACTCAAGATATTTTTTGGTTCATCTCGATGAGATCTTCGATTTTAGAGCACTTTCACCAGATTTGGAAATAGGCAAATTTTTAGCTATGAACACTATACCGACTTCCTTGCTTTGACCAAACTTTGACTATCTATATCTTGAGAAGAGAGGCTATGTTTTTCAAGATTCAAGGTGTATTTGGTTCATCTCAACAAGATCTTCGATTTGAGACCACTTTCACTAGATTTGGAAACATATAAATGTTTAACTACAAACACTATACTAGCTTCCTTGCTTTGACCAAACTTTGACTGTTCGTATCTTGAGAAGAGAGGCTCCATTTTTCAAGATTCAATGTGTTTTTTGGTTTATCTTGATGAGATCTTTGATTTGAGACTACTTTCACCAGATTTGAAAATGGTCAAATTTTTAGCTATGAACACTGTACTGACTTTCTTGCTTTGACCAAACTTTGACCATCTATATCTTGAGAAGAGAGGCTTCATTTTTCTAGATTCAAGGTGTTTTTTCATTTTTCTCGATGAGATCTTTGATTTGAGACAACTTTTACCATATTTGGAAGTGATCAAATTTTTAGCTACAAATACTATACTGACTTCCTTACTTTGACCTGTAATACCCCAAAAATGGGCTTTAGGTTCATTAACCTCTTACATCAACAATTCGATTGAAATCAAGTTAAAAGTCCTAACCTAAGACACATCTGCACATCAGTTTATCAAAAACCTAATTGATTATCTTAATTCTGCATCGGGGAATATTCCTTGAATATGCCTAATTTATCACAATTATCTTTAATTGAATATTATTTAGTGATAATATTATTATTTATCCTAAAGTTGATTAATTGAATATGATGAATATTTAATTAATTAATTTTATTCTGCCACTTAAGTATTTAATTAGATTTAAATGCATTTATTCCTAATTGATATTGTTTTTATTTTTACAATAAATCAAAATTCCTACAAACAATCAATTGAATATTTATTTAGTTGATTTAAAATCAAAGTTTTCAAATTTAATGATTTAATTAGAATAAAGTTTTATTTAATAATTGATTAACCCATAAATCAATTATTTTAATTCAAAATGAGTTAAGTGGAAAATAAATCACTTTATTTATTAAATTAATTAATATTAAATCATGCACAATCATAAAAGCAGTTAACTTTAAATCAATTTTCAATTTCAATTTGTTGAAATTGAGTTGAAAAAGAGAACTAAACTCAACATCTAATGACGATTTGAAAAAGAGAACTAAACTCTATTTTGAGATTTTATGAGTTTATTTATTCTTAATTTCTTGTTAACTCAAAAATCAACCTGAGTTTATCAAGAGTGATTTATGGCTTTTCTTCTGCATCCTAAAACCCTAGATTTCTATAAAAACAAGGCTCATCTCTTCACAATTGATCTCTCAAGCTCTCAATATATCCCTCGAATTTGCATACTTACTCTGGCAAATTGACATCTAAAGAATCAAGCTCTTGCACACAAGGCGATTGTGAGAACTTTGTTATTGTTTTTGAGGGTTCATAGCATTCATTCATAGCATATCATTGTTAGATTAATTTGCATATCATTTTAATTCATTCTAGACTAGTTTCATATCAATTTTTTCATCTTATTGCATTCAAAATCCAAAACAATAGATTAATTTGCATTCATATTTCATTTTTTTCAATCAATTAAATCCTTCATTTAGGTGTTGCATTGTCACTGATCTCGGTCTAATATGAGAATACCATACTCGCACATACTAGAAGGCAATAAATTGTCTGGTTAGCTTAGTTTCATTTATTTACAGATTTCTTTAATTTTGTAACGTCTAATATTTTACTAAAGTGTTGTGTCCATAGCTAGGTACAATTTTCACACAAACATGACCAACCTTTGACCATCCATATCTTGAGAAGAAAGGCTCCATTTTTTAAGATTCAAGGAGTTTTTTGGTTCATCTCAATGAGATATTCAATTTGAGGCCACTTTCACCAGATTTTGAAATGGTGAAAGTTTTAGCTACGAATACTGTACTGACTTCCTTGCTTTGACCAAACTTTTACTATTTGTATCTTGAGAAGAGAGGCTCCGTTTTTCAATATTCAAGGTGTTTTTTAGTTCATCTCAATGAGATCTTTGATTTCAAACCACTTGCACCAGATTTTGAAATGATCAAATTTTTAGCTATGAACACTATACTGACTTCTTTTCTTTGACCAAACTTTGACCATCTGTATCTTGAGAAGAGATGCTTTGTTTTTTAAGATTCAAGGTGTTTTTTGGTTCATCTCGAGGAGATCTTCGATTTGAGATCACTTTCACCAGATTTGGAAATAGTCAAATTTTTAGTTACGAACACTGTATTATCTTCCTTACTTTGACCAAACTTTCATCATCTGTATCTTTAGAAGAGAGGCTCCATTTTTCAAGATTCAAGGTGTTTTTTAGTTCATCTCGATGAAATTTTTAATTTCAGACCACTTTCACCAAATCTGGAAATGGTCAAATTTTTAGCTATGAACAGTGTACTGACTTCCTTGCTTTGACCAAACTTTGACCATATATCTTGACAAGAGAGGCTCTATTTTTCAAGATTCAATATGTTTTTTGGTTCATCTAGACGAGATCTTCAATTTAGACCACTTTCACTAGATTTGTAAATGGTCAAATTTTTAGCTACGAAAATTGTACAGACTTTCTTACTTTGACTAAACTTTGATCATCTATATCTTGAGAAGAGAGGCTCCACTTTACAAGATTCAAGGTGTTTTTGGTTCATCTCGATGCGATTTTTGATTTGAGACTAATTTAACCAGAGTTGCAAATGGTCAAATTTTTAGCTACAAACACAGTACTGACTTTCTTACTTTGACCAAACTTTGATATCCATATCTTGAGAAGAGAGGCTCTATTTTTCAAGATTCAAGGTGTTTTTTGGTTCATCTCAAAGAGATCTTCGATTTGAGACCACTTTCACCAGATTTGGAAATAGTCAAATTTTTAGCTCCGAACACTGTACTGACTTCCTTGATTTTACCAAATTTTAACCATCCGTATCTTGAGAAGAGAAGCTCCATTTTTTAAGATTCAATTTGTTTTTTGGTTCATCTCAATGAGATCTTTGATTTGAGACCATTTTCACTAGATTTGGAAATGATCAAATGTTTATCTGTGAACTCTGTATTGACTTCCTTGCTTTGACCAAATTTTTACCATCTGTATCTTGAGAAGAGACACTTCATTTTTCAAGATTCAACATGTTTTTTGGTTCATCTCAACAACATCTTCAATTTGAGACCACTTTCACTAGATTTGGAAATGGTCATATTTTTAGCTACGAATATTATACTGACTTCCTTGCTTTGACCAAACTTTGACCATCCATATCTTGAGAAGAGAGGCTCTACTTTCAAGATTCAAGGCATTTTTTGGTTCATCTCAATGAGATCTTCAATTTGAGTCCACTTTTACCAAATTTAGAAATGGAAAATTTTTAGATACGAACACTGTATTGACTTTCTTTCTTTGACCAAACTTTGACCGTCTGTATCTTGAGAATAGAGGCTCTATTTTTCAATGTTCAAGGTATTTTTTGGTTCATCTCGATGAGATCTTTGATTTGAGACCACTTGCATTAGATTCAGAAATAGTTAAATTTTTAGCTAGGAACACTGTACTAACTTCCTTTCTTTGACCAAATTTTGACCATCTATATCTTGAGAAGAGAGGCTGCATTTTTCAAGATTCAAGGTATTTTTTGGTTCATCTTCCTGAGATCTTTGATTTGAGACCACTTTCAGTAGATTTGGAAATGGTCAAATTCTTTGTTAGAAACACTGTACTAACTTCCTTGCTTTCACCAAACTTTGACCATTTGTATATTGAGAAGAGAGGCTCTAGTTTTCAAGATTAAAAGTGTTTTTTGGTTCATCTCAACGAGATCTTCGATTTGACACCACTTTCACTAGATTTGGAAATGGTCAAATTTTTTGCTATGAACATTTTACTGAGTTCCTTATGTTGACTAAACTTTGACCATCTGTATCTTGAGAAGAGAGGCTCCATTTTTAAAGATTAAAGGTGTTTTTAGTTCATCTCAATAAGTCTTCGATTTGAGACCACTTTCACCAGATTTGGAAATAATCAAATTTTTAGCTATGAACACTATACTGACTTCCTTACTTTGATGAAACTTTGACCATCTGTATCGTGAGAAGAGAGGCTCCATTTTTCAAGATTCAAGGTTTTTTTTGGTTCATCTTGATGAGATATTTGATTTCAGACTTCTTTCACCATATTTGGAAATGGTCAAATTTTTAGTTACAAATAGTGTACTGACTCCCTTTCTTTGACCAAACTTTGACCATTTGTATCTTGACAAGAGAGGCTCCATCATTCAAGATTAAAGGTATTTTTTGGTTCATCTCAACAAGCTCTTTGATTTGAGACAATGTTCACCATATTTGTAAAATGTCAAATTTTTAGCTGTGATCACTGTACTGACTTCCTTGCTTTGACCAAACTTTAACCTTCAGTATCTTGAGAAGAGATGTTCCATTTTTCATGATTGAAGTTGTTTTTTGGTTCATCTCAATGGGATCTTCGATTTGAAACCACTTTCACCATATTTGGAAATGGTGAAATTTTTAGCTACGAACACTCTATTGACTTCCTTTCTTTAACCAAACTTTGACCATTTGTATCTTGAGGAGAGAGGCTCCATTTTTTAAGATTCAAAGTGTTTTTTGGTTCATCTTAACAAGATCTTTAATTTCAGACTACTTTCTCCAGATTCAGAAACTGTCAAAGTTTTAGCTACAAACACTGTAATAATTTCCATGGAAAAAAAATTGATTGTTCATATCTTGAGATGGCTCCAGTTTTCAAGATTCAAGGTGTTTTTTAGTTCATCTTGACAAGATCTACAATTTGAGACAACTTTCACCAAATTTGAAAATGGTCAAATTTTTAGATAAGAACATTGTACTAACTTCCTTGCTTTGACCAAACTTTGACCATCCTTATCTTGAGAAGAGAGGCTTCATTTTTCATGATTCAAGGTGTTTTTGGGTTCATCTCAACGAGATCTTCGATTTGAGACAACTTTCAGTAGATTTAGAAATGGTCAAATCTTTAGCTACGAACACTTGACTGACTTCCTTGCTTTCACCAAACTTTGACCATCTGTATCTTGAGAAGAGAGGCTCTATTTCTCAAGATTCAAGGTGTTTTTTGGTTCATCTTGACGAGATCTTTGGTTTGAGACCACTTTCACCAGATTTGGAAATGGTCAAATTTTTAGCTATGAACACTGTACTAACTTCCTTGCTTTGACCAAACTTTGATCATCCGTATCTTGAGAAGAGAGGCTCTATTTTTCAAGAATCAAGGTGTTTTTTGGTTCATCTTGATGAGATCTTCGATTTGACACCACTTTCACTAGATTTGGGAATGAACAAAGTTTTAGCTACGAACATTATATTGACTTCCTTACTTTGACCAAACTTGTACCATCTCTATCTTGAGAAGAGAGGCTCTATTTTCAAGATTCAAGGTGTTTTTTAGTTCATCACGATGAGATCTTTTATTTGAGACTACTTTCACCAAATTTGGAAACGGTCAATTTTTTTAGCTACAAATACTGTACTGACTTCTTTTCTTTGACCAAACTTTCACCATCCATATCTTGTGAAGAGAGGCTCCATTTTTCAAGATTCAAGGTGTTTTTTGGTTCATCTCAATGACATCTTTGATTTGAGACTACTGTCACCAGATTTGGAAACGGTCAAATTTTTAGCTATGAACATTGTATTAACTTCCTTGCTTTCACAAAACTTTGACCATTTGTGTCTTGAGAAGAGAGGCTCCATTTTTCAAGATTCAAGGCATTTTTTAGTTCATCTCATTGAGATCTTTGATTTGAGACCACTTTCACTAGATTTCAAAATGATCAAATTTTTAGCTCCGAACACTATACTAATTTCCTTTGCTTTTACCAAAGTTTGACTGTCCATAGCTTGAGAAGAGAGGCTCTGGTTTTCAAGATTCAAGGTGTTTTCTTGTTCATCTCGATAAGATCTCTGATTTGAGACCACTTTCACCAGATTTGGAAAATGTAAAATGTTTAGCTAGGAACACTATACTGACTTCCTTGCTTTGACCAAACTTTGACCATCTGTATCTTGAGAAGATGATGCAGGAGCATCTCGAGTCCTTGGTAATCCTTTGTCACCAAAAAGAATTTGGAGTTTTTGTCTATATTGCTCAGTTTCTACTTTGACCGAGTTGTTCGGTAGTTGGTCAGTAGTTGGTCAATTTCCTTTGGTTACCAAGTGTGGTCGATTATCTCCTAGGTGATCAGTTATTTCATTGGCACTCAACATTGTCTGTGTGTTGCTCGGTTATCTTGCTTACTGACGGGTCTAATTTTGTTTCTTGTTGTGGCTGACTTGTGCATTTATATTGTATCATGAAATTAATGTTGGAATCTATCATTGGGAAGTGTGTGCTCCTAGATTTGACTATTACTTCCATTAATTTTGGATCTAAAGGCTGACTCAGCTCGGTAGCTTGTTGTATAAATGTAAATGTTTGGTGGTAGTTTAGAAAAGGATAGTTTTTATAGAAGTGAGAAGGCATTAGAATTGTGATTGGTAGCAGATCCTTGCATGTTTGAGGACTTCTATAATTCATTCTAATATCAGGCCCTAATCGAGAAGGCCTTACAACCTAGCATGTATGATTCAAATTGATGATAATATATGACAGATCTGGCATTCTCTCTCTCACTCTTGTTGTTTTTTGCTTCTACATGTGTGTTGCAGGCTTGGATCATTAGAGTGCACCATCCTTTGGCACCTCTTGACCCCTACCTTCTGTTAGGTGGTATCATAGCCAGGTTAGATCTTGATCTAGTTCTATGGATCTAGGTTTGTAGGTTCCTCTTGAAGCCCTAGTTGATTGTTGTGGGGTAGTAGATTGTGATCTAACCTGCAATTGCAAAGGGTTGTCAAGATGGTTTGTGGGAGGTGAGATGTAGATCTAGGATTGGCAGATATGCTAAGACAAATTGTTGCTAGATTAGAAGTAGTGGAAATAACTCAAAGAAGAGGCAAACATCTTGAAGATATTAGTGATGATGAAATTGAAGAAGAATAGGCGAAAGCAGAACCTTCTCTTGTTATGGATCAAGGTGAAGAAAGATTTTTGAAGGCTTTGACAAGTCTAAAGTCAACACCACATTTTAACGCTCCTGAGTATGGTGGAAAGCTAGATTTTGATGAATTGGTGGATTGGATCACCGAGATGGAAAAGTATTTTGAGTATGAAAATATCCTTGAGGATAAGAAGGTGAAGATTGCAAGCACAAAGTTGAAAAGTCATGCATCCTTATGGTGGGAACATCTGCAATTGGATCGGAAGAGGAAAGGAAAAGAAAAAATCAAGGTATGGAGTAAAATGGTGAACAAATTGAAAAGGAAGTTCTTACCCTTTGATTATTAGATTAACCTAGTTCGGTGAATGCAGAGCTTGAGATAAAAAGATAGCTTAGTAAAAGAGTATACTGAGGAATTGTATAGATTAGATATTAGATTTGGACATGATGAAGATGATGTTGAAAGAATTGGTAGATACCTGAATGGTTTGAGGGTTTCCATCCAAGAGGAAATTAGTATGGTCAAATTGGAGAACATTGAAGAGCCTTATTAATTTTCTTTGAAGGCCGAGGAGAAATTTAACAAGAGACATGAGAAAAGGCAGAGAGGTCGAGGTGGTAGATTCCCTAGAAGAAGAGGTAGATCTAATGGTGAAAATGGTAGATCTGACCCAGAAAAGACAAATCTGGACAAAGGCAAGACTGAGTGGAAAGGTGAAATTTCTAGAGGCAAAAGCAGTAACGACTGAGGTGGTTATGGCAGAGGAAGTTTTTGAGGAACTTGTTATAACTGTGGAGAAGAAGGACATAGATCTTTTGAATGTACACAAGCTAGTAAGAAGGCTAGTAGTAGTAGAAATACTTTAGTGCAAGAAGAGTCACTGAATGAACCTAAGAAACAAAATAACTTGATGGTAAGGAGAGCACTGTAGAATGAAAGCAAGAAGGAATATCTGATAAGGAAAAGTTTGTTCAAGACTATATGTAGAGTTTCTGAAAAATTTTGGAAGGTAATCATTGATAGTGGTAGTTCAGAGAAATTGGCATCTAAAGAGATGGTCACAAAATTGTAGTTGGAAAGGTTGGTACATCCGAAACCCTATCAAATTTCATGGATCAAAGATGAGCATACACTCCTAGTAAGTGAACAATGTTATGTGAATTTGAAGATTGGAAAATATTATGATAAGGTGTTGTGTCATATCATGCCTATGGATTGTTGTCATATTTTGTTGGGTAGACCTTGGCAATATGATAGACATGCTATATATGATGGGAGATTACATAAGTATACTATTGTGGCTGATGGAAAGAAACAAATCTTGTTACCATTGATGGAAGAACCTATTAGTAATGTTTGCACATCTATGAAAGTTTTCTTGATGGAAGGAAGGAAGTTTGTTAATTCTTTGAAGAGGAATGATGTATATTTTGCTGTGATTCCTATTAAGCCAAGTAAGAAAATAGAGGATAATGTCCCTGAGGATATTGATAAGTTACTTACCAAGTATAGTGATATCATTTATAATAATGTACCTCATGGTTTTCCACTGAAAAGAAGCATTAATCATTGTATGGATCTAATCCCTAGAGCTAGTTTACTGAATAAGGCACCTCATCAGCTGACACCTACTGAGAATCAAGAATTAAACCAAGAGATTCAAGAGTTATTGGAGAAAGGTTTGATAAAAGAAAGTTTGCATCCTTGTGTAGTACCTTCTGTATTGGCACTGAAGAAGAATGGAGAATGGAGAATGTGTACTTATTCCAGAGCAATCAATAAGATAATAGTGAAGTATAGGTTTCCTATACCAAGAATGGATAATATAATGGATAGTTTGACTAGACCAAAGTATTTCCCAAAGATTGATTTGAAAAGTGGGTATCATTAGATCAAAATGAGAGAAGGCGATGAATGGAAGACTGCTTTCAAGAAAAAAGAAGGTTTGTATGAGTGGTAGGTTATGCCTTTTGGTTTAACTAATGTACTGAGTACTTTTATGAGATTGATGAATGAAGTTTTGAAGAAATTCTTGGGTAAGTTTGTGATTGTATATCTTGATGATATTTTGATATTCAGTAAGACCAAAGAAGAACATTTGTTGCATGTTAGACAAGTTTTGCAGAGATTGAAAGAGAAAAAGTTGTTGATAAATCTGAAAAAGTTTTCTTTCATGAAGGAAGAGATTGTGTATTTGGGATTTGTTATCTCAATTGATGGTTTGAAGATGGATCCTGAAAAGGTTGAAGCTATTTTGAATTGGCCTACACCTATGAATGCTAGTGAGGTAAGATCATTTCATGGTTTGGAAAGTTTTTACCAAAAGATCATAAGGAATTTTAGTTCAATTTGTAATGCTATGACTGAGACTATGAGAGGAGACAAAAGAGAATTCAAATGGACACATGGAGCTGACAGAAGTTTTGAGACCCTAAAGCAGAAGGTTGCTAAATTACCTGTAATGGCATTACCTAATTTCAGTAAAGTATTTCAAGTAGAATGTGATGCAAGTGGAAGTGCAATTGGAGCTGTATTGAGTCAAGAAGGTAAACCTGTTGCTTTCTTTAGTGAAAAGTTGAATGATTCTAGAAGGAAATATTTTGTGTATGACCAAGAATTCTATTCTATGTTCAAGCACTGAAGAAATGGAGACATTATTTGATGCCGAGTGAATTTGTGTTGTATATTGATCATAAGGCTTTACAATATTTGAGTAGTCAGAATAAGTTGAATTAGAGACATGAAATGGGTTGAGAATTTGAAGAGTTATACATTTTTTATAAAGCATAAGATTGGAGTCACTAACCGAGTTGTTGATGCATTGAGTAGAAGAAGATCCTTGATGACTGAGATGAAAATTGAAGTTCTTGGTTTTGATGAGATGAGAGGTTTGTATGAAAATAACCTTGATTTTTCTGAGCCATGGAGAAAGTGCAGAGCACCTATTCAAGATCAACAAGATACTAAATGGGATGAATATTTTATTCAAGAAGGTATGTTGTTTAAAGGTATTCAGTTGTGTATACCGAAGGGAGTAATGAGATCTAATTTGATAAAGGAGAAACATAGTAGTGGTTTGGCTAGACATTTTGGTATTGATAAAACATGGAATTTTCTTAAGGAGAAGTATTATCAGCCACAGTTATATAAAGATGTTCAAAAATTTGTGAAAAGTTGTGGCATTTGTCAAGTTACAAAAGGAGTAAGTTAGAATATTGGATTGTATACACCCATTGTTGTTCCTGAGAAACCTTGGATTGATATCAGTATGGATTTTGTTCTTGGCTTACTGAAGACAGTAAGAGGAAATGATTCCATATTTGTTGTTGTGGATAGATTCTCTAAGATGACACATTTTATACCTTGTAGAAAGACATTAGATGTAGTACATGTAGCAGATCTTTTCTTTAAGGAAATTGTCAGATTGCATGGATTACCAAGGAGTATTATGTCTAATTGAGATGGTAAATTTGTTGGTTATTTTTGGAAAACACTTTGGAAGAAATTTGGCACTAAATTGAAATATAGTTCTACATTTCACCCACAAACTAATGGATAGACTGAAGTTGTGAATAGAAGTTTGGGAAATATTTTGAGATGTTTAGTTAGAGACACACCGAGTAATTGGGATTCTATGTTGGCACAAGCAGAGTTTGAAAATTATAATTCAATGAATAGGAGTACTAGAAAAACATCATTTGAGATTGTGAATGGCACACAACCAAGAGGAAAATCTGATTTGAGAGACATTGCTGATGAGAAAAAGAGAAGTGCTGAAGGAGTAAAGTTTGCTAAGTATATGAAGACATTTAATGAAGATGTGAAGCTAAAGTTGGAAGACAGTAATTATAAATACAAAGATAGATTTGATAGATCAAGAAGACATAAAACTTTTGATATTGGTGATGAAGTAATGGTTCATTTGAAGAAAGGTCGATTTCCTATTGGAACATATGGAAAGTTAAAGATGAAGAAGTTTGGACTTTGCAAGATTCTGAAGAAATTTGACAGTGGAAATGCATATGAGATTGAGTTACCTGATGACATGGACATATCATTGATTTTCAACATTGCTGATTTGTACAAGTATCATGAACCTTATGAAGAAGTAACAGTACTGACAGAATATCCTAAGAAGAAAAATGATGAAGTTGAATAGATTTTGAAGGAAAGAGCTAGAAAAATTACAAGAGGAAAATAGTACATGGAATATCTGGTTAAGTGGAAGAATAGACCGATGGAAGATAGTTCATGGATTTCACAGTCTAAGTTAGATGTAGCTCGGATCATACCTACCAAATGATTCAAAGAATCATTTCAAAATAACCCTAGGTGTCTGATGCAGGAGCATCTCGGGTCCTTGGAAATCCCGTGTCACCAAAAAGTATTTGTAGTTTTTATCTATGTTGCTCAGTTTCTGCTTTGACCGAGTTAGTCATTACTTGGTCGGTTTCCTTTGGTTACTGAGTGTGGTCGATTATCTCTTGGGTAGTCGGTTATTTCACTAGCACTTGGCGTTGTCTGTCTGCTACTCGGTTATCTTGCTTACCAACGAGTTTAATTTTGTTTCCTATTGTGGCCGACTTGTGCATTTATATTAGATTACAGAATTAATGTTGGAATCCATCATTGGGAAGCGTGTGGTCCTAGATTTGACTGTTACTTTTGTTAATTGTGGATCTAAAGGCTAACTTAGCTTGGTAGCTTCTTGTATAAATGTAGATGTTTGGTGGTAGTTTACAAAAGGGCAATTTTGATAGAAGTGAGAAGGCATTAGAATTGTGATTTGTAGCAAATCCTCGCATGTTTGAGGACTTATGTAATTCATTGTAATATCAGGCCCAAATCGGGAAGGCCTTACAACTTGACATGTATGATTCAAATTCATGATAATATATGACAGATCTAGCATTCTCTCTCTCACTCTTGTTGTTTGTTGCTTCTGCATGTGTGTTGTAGGCTTGGATCATTAGGGTGCACCATCTTTTGGCCTCTCTTGACCCCTACCTTGTGTCATAAGAGAGGATCCATTTTTCAAGATTCAAGGTGTTCTTTGGTTCATCTTGACATGGTCTCCGATTTGAGACCACTTTCACCAGATTTGGAAATGGTAAATTTTTTAGCAACGAATACTATACTGACTTCCTTGCTTTGACCAAACTTTGACCACCCATATCTTGAGATGACAGGCTCCATTTTTCAAGATTCAAGGTGTTCTTTGGTTCATCTCGATGAGATCTTTGATTTGAGACAACTTTCACCAGATTTGGAAATGGTCAAATTTTTAGATAGGAACACTATACTAACTTCCTTGCTTTGACCAAACTTTAACCATTTGTATCTTGAGAAGAGAGGCTCCATATTTCAAGATTCAAGGTGTTTTTTGGTTCATCTTGATGAGATCTTTGATTTGAGACTAATTTCACTAGATTTGGAAATGGTTAAATTTTTAGCTAAAAACATTATACTAACTTTATTGCTTTGACCAAACTTTGACCATCCATATCTTGAGAAGAGAGGCTCCATTTTTCAAGATTCAAGGTGTTTTTTTGGTTCATCTTGACAAGGTCTTTGCTTTGAGACCACTTTCACTAGATGTGGAAATGGTCAAATTTTTAGCTACGAACACTACTGACTTCCCTGCTTTGACCATACTTTGACCATTTGTATCTTGAGAAGAGAGGCTCCATTTTTCATTATTCAAGGTTTTTTTTGGTTCATCTCGATGAGATCTTCGATATAAGACCACTTTCACCAGATTTGGAAATGGTCAAATTTATAGCTATGAACATTGTACTGAATTACTTTCTCTAACCAAACTTTGACCATTCGTATCTTGAGAAGAGAGGCTCTATTTTTCAAGATTCAAGGTGTTTTTTGGTTCATCTTGATGAGATCTTTGATTTGAGACCACTTTCACAAGATTTAGAAATGGTCAATTTTTTAGCTACGAACATTGTATTGACTTCCTTGCTCTAACCAAACTTTGACCATCCATATCTTGAAAAGAGAGGCTCTATTTTTCAAGATTCATGGTATTTTTGTGTTCATCTCGACAAGATCTTCAATTTGAGACCACTTTCACCAAATTTGGAAATGGTCAAAATTTTAGATACAAACACTATAATGATTTCCTTGTTTTGACCAAAATTTGACCATCCATATCTTGAGAGGAGAGGCTTTATTATTCAAGATTCAAGGTGTTCATTGGTTCATCTTGACGAGATCATCGATTTGAGACCACATTCACTAGATTTGGAAATGGTCAATTTTTTTAGCTATGAACACTGTACTGACTTCGTTTCTTTGACCAAACTTTAACTGTTTGTATCTTGAGAAGAGAGGCTCCATTTTTCAAGGTTCAAGGTGTTTTTAGGTTAATCTTAATGAGTTCTTCAATTTGAGACCACTTTCGCCAGATTTGGAAATGGTCAAATTTTTAGCTACAAACACTATACTGACTTCCTTACTTTTACCAAACTTTGACCATCTATATCTTGAGAAGAGAGTCTCCATTTTTCATGATTCAAGGTTTTTTTTGGTTCATCTCGATGGAGCCTAGGGATTGGGTTTACCACGTTAAATCTTTGTGTCTTGTGTTCTCTTCTGTGTGGTTTATTATTTTCTAATATTGGTTATATTTGCATGTAATTATTATTTATACCTTGTTAATCCTAACAAGTTGTATCAGAGTGAGGTTATTTCATTCATTCTTTCATCTATTCTCTAAAGTAGGCCTCATGAGTCAGTGGGAGAGTCTCTCGGTTAAGTGGGAGAAATGGTAGATGAGGGTAGGCTGAAGGTTGAAAAGTTTAATGGGTAGAACTTCAAGTTATGGAAGATGCAATGGAGGACTATCTCTATCAGAAGGATCTATGGTGGCCATTAGAGGGAATAGCCAAGAAAGAGGCAACAATGTCTTAGGAAGAATGGGATATTTTGGACAGGAAGGCACTAGGGAGTATTCGTTTATGTCTGGCACAATCGGTGGCATTCAATATTACTAGAGCAATGAAAGCTAAAGATCTGATGGATACCCTAGCGAAGTTGTATGAAAAGCCTTCAGCTTCAAACAAGGTTTTTCTTATGAAGTGTTTATTTAATATGAAAATGGTAGAAGGTGGATTAGTCACTGATCATTTGAATGAGTTTAATATAGTTACAAGTCAATTAGCCTTAGTTAAAATTACTTTTGATGAAGAGGTTAGGGTTCTCTTGATTTTGTGTTCTTTGCTAGAAAGTTGGAATGGCTTGGTAATGGCTGTTAGTAATTCTGTTTCTAGTTCTAATACCCTAAAGTTTGATGATGTTATTAGTGTTATATTGAGTGAGAAAATTCATAGGAAAAACTTAGGGCTATCCACATCAGGTAGAGTATTGAATGCAGAAAGCAAAGGCAAAACTAGAGATAGAGGAAACAACTCTGGAAATCATGGGAAATCAAGAGGAAAATCAAAGGGAAAGAGGTTTGAATTGAAAGGGCCAAATGATTTTCGGTAATGTGGAAAACTAGGTCATAAGAAGAAAGATTGTTGGTCTCAGAAGAAAGATCAAGGAGACAAACATGATGGAAACAAGGAGGCAAATGTGGTAAGTAACAAATCCAAAGAGGATGCTTTGCTCTTGTCTTTAGAAAATGTTGATGATTCATGGGTGTTAGATTCGGGGGCTTCATTTCATGCTACACCCCATAGAGGTTATTTTGTTGATTATGTCCAAGGGGATTTTGGGCTAGTTTATTTGGGAGATAATGAACCCTGTCAAATTGTTGGAAAAGGGAAAATCAAGATTAAGTTGCACAATGAGAATCATTGGCTACTATAAGAAGTAAGACATGTTCCAAGGCTGAGTAGGAATTTAATTTTAGCAAGGCAACTGGGTGATGAGGGTTGCATAGTTATTTTTAATGATAAAAATTGGAAGGTTTCAAAAGGTTCCTTAGTAGTAGCAAAAGGTGTGAAAGTAGGAACCTTATATCTTTGTACAAGTCATACTGTTCCTTCTACTTTAATTGTTTCAGAAGATAATGAATGTTCAGGAATAGTGGTTGTAGTTGAGCAGGAAGAACATCAAACCATTGTTATAGATTCTGACATAGCACTATGGCACAATAGACTCGGGCAAATGAGTGAGAGAGGTATGAAATTACTTCATTCAAAGAAAGTTTTACCTAGTCTGAAATGTGTCAATATGGATTTCTGTGAAAGTTGTGTTTATGGAAAACAAAAGAGAGTTAGTTTTGTGAAGAGTGGGAAGGAAAAGAAAAATGAGAGATTAGAGCTTGTGCATACAGATGTATGGGGACTAGCTTAGGTATCTTCCCTTGGTGGCTCCTTGTATTATGTTACATTTATAGATGATGCAACAAGAAAAGTATGGATTTATTTCCTTAGAGAAAAATCTAATGTATTCCAAACTTTTAAGAAATGGAAATGCTTGGTTGAGAATGAGACTGGTAAAAGGTTAAAATGTCTCAGATCTGATAATGGTGGTGAGTATTGCAGCATAGAATTTGAAGATTATTGTTCCTCTAATGGTATTCATAGGCAAAAAACTATACCAAGGACTCCACAAGAAAATGGAGTGGCTGAACACATGAACAAGACAATAATGGAGTGTGTAAGGAGTATGAGGTTGCATGCTAGGCTGCCCAAAAATATGTGGGCAGAGGCTGTGAGCACTACTGTTTATTTAATCAATAGAGGCCCCTCTACTCCTTTAGACTATGGTATTCCAGAGGAAGCATGGAGTGGTAAGAAGGTGAGTTATTCTTTTCTCAAAACCTTTGGTTGTGAAGCTTTTGCACTTATAGATTCTAAAAATAGAACCAAGCTAGAAGCTAAGTCAAAGAAATGTGTATTTGTTGGATATGGCATTGATGAATTTGGTTATAGGCTTTGGGATTTTGAAAATCATAAAATTGTAAGAAGGGATGTCATATTCAATGAGAAAGTATTGTACAAAGATCTATTGTAGCAGCATGAGAAGAAAGAAAATGACTATGTAGTACTGGATGATACTCAAAAACTTGATGTTCTAGTAGTTCCTTATGCTTCACAACAATAGCAACAACAAATACCACACACCCCAGTGAATGTTAGATGGTCAACAAGGCTAAGTAGACCTCTAGAAAGATTTTCTCCATCTTTGTATTCTATTTTATTAACAGATGCTAGTGAACCTGAATGTTCTAATGAAGTTGTGCAAGTGGATGCAAAGCTTCAGTGGGAGTCTGCAATGATAGATGAAATGGACTCCTTGTTCAAAAATCACACTTGAGATTTATGAAAGTTACCTACAGGTAAAAGGGCTTTACAGAATAAATGGGTTTATAGGATAAAAGAAGAGGATGGAGGTAAGCAAAGATTTAAAGCTAGATTAGTCGTAAAAAGATTTTCATAGAAACATGGTATTGATTTTGATGAGATTTTTTCTCCAGTTGTTAAAATGAATTCTATTCGTATTGTTTTAAGTATTGTGGCTACTGAAGATTTGCATTTAGAGCAACTTGATGTTAAAACCACCTTTCTTCATGGTGATTTGAATGAAGAAATCTATATGGTATAGCCACAGGGATTTGAGGTCAAGGGTAAGGAGAGTTTAGTGTGCAAATTGTAGAAAAGTTTATATGGCTTGAAGCAAGCACCTCGGCAATGGTATATTAAATTTGATACTTTTATGAACAAGAATGGATACACTCAATGCAATTCTGACCATTGTGTTTATTTTAAGAGGTTGGATGATGATAGCTACATTATTTTATGTTTATATGTTGATGATATGCTTGTAGCTGGATCTAACATGGATCATATTAAGGGGTTAAAACAATAGTTAGCAAAAAAAATTTCTATGAAGGATTTGGGCGTAGCAAAACAAATCCTTGGTATGGAAATTTGTAGGGATAGGAAAAGTAGGAAATTGTCTCTATCTCAGGTTGATTAATTGAGAAGGTATTGCAACATTTCTCTATGGAGAATGCCAAAGCTATCAGCACACCTTTGCCTGATCATTTGGAATTAACTAAGGATATGTGTCCCAAGACACCAGAAGAAGTGACTAAAATGTCTAAGCTACCTTATGCTTCATTTGTAGGGAGCTTAATGTATGCTATGGTATGTACTAGGCTAGATATTGCACATGCAGTGGGAGTCATTAGCCGGTATATGAGTAACCCTAGTATTGAGCATTGGAATGCAATCAAATGGATTCTCAGATATTTGAGAGGTACATCAAGTAAGTGTTTACACTTTGGGGGTTTTACTACTATTGTACAAGGCTATGTTGACTCAGATTTGGTAGGAGATATAGATAGCAGGAGGAGTACTACATGTTATGTATTTACTGTTGGTGGGACAACAATGAGTTGGATTTCTTGACTACAAAAGGTGGTTACTTTATCCACTACAGAGGCAGAGTATGTTGCTACTACAGAGGCAGCCAAGGAGATGAAATGGCTTCAATTCTTCATGGAAGAATTGGGACATCTAGAGAAGGATAATTTTCTACATACAGATAGCCAAAGTGTCATTCATCTTGCGAAGAATTCTTCTTTGAACTCAAAGACAAAACACATACAGTTGTAGTACCATTTCATTTGGTCAGTTTTGGATGATGGGAAGTTAAAGTTGGAAAAGATTCATATAGATGATAATCCAACAAATATGTTTACAAAGGTAGTAACAAGGGAGAAGTTGAACTCGTGTTTAGCTTCAGTTGGTCTTCTAGTTTGAACAGAATAAAGAAATAGCTAAGTCCAGGCTAGTTTGATCTAGTGGGAGCCTCATATGGTAGTGGTATTGCTACAGGATCAGTCTCCAAGTGGGATATTTTTTAGTGTGGATACTGATCAATCACCAAATGGGAGATTGTTAGCTTGTGGTGATTGATCAGGAAAGTACTGTACACTAAATTTTTTTGAGGTTGACATGTTTTCGATTATTTTGGGCTGACATATTGTAACTCATTCTAACCCTAAAGTGGAAAAAATATTGTATAGTATGGCTTAGGGTTAGGGATTTTTTTAAATTATGTATGAGCTTAGTAATTATGGCAAAATTGAGCTATAAGGGATTACGGATTGTAATTAGATTTTAATCACTGCATAATAAAATATTGGACTCACTGTTGGTGGACGTAGCCTAGGGATTGGGTGAACCACATTAAATCTTTGTGTCTTGTGTTCTCTTCTGTGTGGTTTATTGTTTTTTGATATTAGTTATATTTGCATGTAACTGTTATTTTTGCCTTGTTAATCCTAATAGATGAAATCTTTGATTTGAGACCACTTTCACCAAATTTGGAAATGGTCAAATTTTTAGCTACAAACACTGTATTGACTTCCTTACTTTGACCAAACTTTGACCATCTATATCTTGAGAAGAGAGGCTCCAATTTTCAAGATTTAAGGTTATTTTTGGTTCATCTTGATGAGATCTTTGATTTAAGACCACTTGCACAAGATTTGGAAATGGTTAAATTTTTAGCTACAAACACTGTATTGACTTCCTTTCTTTGACCAAAATTTGACCATCTGTATCTTGAGAAGAGAGGCTCGATTGTTCAAGATTCAAGGTGTTCTTTGGTTCATCTCGATGAGATCTTTGTTTTGGTCAAATTTTTAGCTACGAACACTTACTAACTTATTTGCTTTGACCAAACTTTGACCATCTGTATCTTGAGAAGAGAGGCTCCAATTTTCAAGATTCAAGTTATTCTTTAGCTCATCTCGACGAGATCTTTGATTTGAGACCACTTTCACTAGATTTGGAAATGTGTAAATTTTTATCTATGAACACTGTACTGACTTTCTTTCTTTCTTGCATTTATGTTTCATGTAGTAATTAGGATCTATGAACACTATTTGTGGCATTCTTGAGAGAGTGGGCTTCATTCACTTGTCTTACATGTGAAGCTCTTCTCTATGATAGATCCCCTTATAGGTAGGGAAGGACTTTTTATCATCTCATTGTCCCACTTGGTTTAGTCTTCAACATTTGATGGTACATTCTCTCTTGGTCCCATTTAGAGAGGTCAGTAGTCATTGTTGTTGGCATACAAACCTTGGTGAGGTGATTCCCACTTAGCATGTCAATTTATCTACTTGCTATGTTTGGGTAAGGTGAAGAGGCTAGAGGAGTATGTCCTATTACCTTTTGGGCACATCAGAAACTTAGAACCCTTGAATCCAAGCTAAGTCCTCATGTGGTCCATATTGTGAGTCTTCCTTGTTTAAAAGGTTTAACCATAGTGGACACTCCCTTTATTTTATAAACCACGTGGATGGAACCTCAAGTGGTATTAGCCATTCATATCATGGAGAAACAACTGCTATATAAATGTCCTAGTGGAAGAAATATCCATAGGTATGGTCTCTTGTTGGGCTGTCAGATCTTCTCAGCAACTCCTAATTAATTAAATTCTTAGACTATGTCAAAACCTCAGTATGCCAAGATTGTATTTTTCCCACTTGAGAATATAAGAGTTGTAGAGTTGACCATTACTAGGAACCATAGTGAAACCAACTTTTTCTTTTCTAGGACTATGTGCATGACTGAATTTTTTTTTGAGAACATACACAAGTAGAGTCCTTAGGGAGTATAATACTATGTCACTATTCTTTTTCATGCATAAGGTTTCTTTGTCCCTTGCTCATTGTTTGAAGATAATTGTTTGCTTGAACTCCCTAATTGTTGTCTTTTGTGCCTAATTAATGATAAGAATCAATTAATGCATCTAGTTGGTCAATTCAAACAAATAAAAACTGAGTTCCTGAGTAAAAAAAACAACTTTTTACAGCTTGCTGTCAGCACCTGTCACCTGTCCTTAGAGTGAGCTATCACCCAGTGCTAATTCATTATCATTTGAAACTTTCAACTTTCTTGATTTTCTATCCTATCATTTCCAGTCTTCCTCAGTTGATTTAGGTCAGATTGGGTCACTTACCCCACTGTTAGAAGCCTATTTGCACCTTGGATTCTTGCATTTTGACCTCTTGAACTAGTAATCTTTGATTTCATGAGTGACCTTGCTTGGAGTCAATGAGATAGAAATTGTCCATGTTGAGAAGGTAAACCTTTGGATCCTTTGATAACACGCTTGGAGAGTTTTAGTAATCTCTAGTCCACTTCCATACAAATTCAAATTCAATCAATATAACTTGGGTAAATCATCCTCCTAATCCATATGTGTTAGGGTATTCACTTGTTCATTAGGAACCTCTATGGTAGTGTTGGTTTATGCCTCTTGCAAAATTCTATCTTATCACCTCTCTTTTGGACAAGTGAGTGCTTTTACTATCATAATTTGGTACCAATGTTTCTTAGGGTCATCCTATCACCTAGTACCTTTTCTTTCATGTTGGTTACAACAAGATATCAAGTAAATCAAGGAAAGTGACCTCAAGTAGTCTTTAACCAATTACCCTTAGTTCAAAATCACAAAAAATGTAAGGGAAAGGTGCCTATATTTGATCAATCACCCAGGAACAAATTAGAATTTTGGTTTGATCCCAAGAGTAACCTTAGTGAGTTGAGTACACCCTTATCATCTTCTCACTTGGATATAGATATGAGTTACACAATGACTCAAAGAGAGAGGGAAGGAATGGATAAATTCCTTGATGAAATATTTGAAAAACATAGAGAAACCATTTTTTTTGGCAATTCCTCTCATGAAAATTGACCAATCTCACCCCTTATCTCAACTAGATATCTGGAAGCACACCAAAGGGCTGAAAGAGATAAGAGGCAAGCCTATCAAAAAGAACAATCACAACATGAACACCGAGGTGATGAACCTTATGACATTCATGTGGATGTAAAATACACCAATGCCTTGTTTAGACATTCAAGACCAAGTTCACCACTCAAAACACCTTCAAGATACATGAGTGAAACACTTAAGAGAATTGAGCATGAAAAGAAAGCCTTCCTATATGAACAAGCTAAAAAGGAAGAGTGATTTAGACTCCTAGAGTTGGAGAGGAAAACCTTGTTGGAGATAGAAAAGAGATCCTTCCTGGAAGAGAAATATAGACTCTTGGCTCAACAACTTAATGATCAATTCAACAACATGTGTGTTGGTGGTGGAAACAACTCTCCTCCATCCACCCCTCCTAAGACTCCATGAAGTGGAAGATGCTCAAGAACACCTTCATGATCTCCTAGCCCTAGAGGAAGAAGGGCTTCATGACATGATCATTATAGGAGACGAACACCTCTTAGGAACTCAAGACAACCTTCACAACATGCTCACCATGGTTCACAATATGGGGGTAGTAGCTCAAGTTTTGACCTCAACTCCCAAGACTTAATGAAGATACAACAAGAACCACTCTTCCAAAAGTATGTGGAGAGATAATTAGAGAAAAACAAAGACAAGTTCCTAGAGAGTTTAATTAACAAGGGCACTAGAGTCCCCTACAACTTTGATGTGGACAAAAAGATTAAGAAGAAAGGTCCATCTCAAGAAGAAGAGATCAAACAAATTAAGAGTATGATGGAAAATATGTTGGCACCCAAGAGCTCATTCTCACTTGATTTAATTTTTCCTAATTCTTTTGAAAAAAGTGTTAGCATGAAAGACTTCCCTAGAAAGGTTGAGATTCCTCAATATGACAAGTATGATGGGAATAGAGATCCACATGATCATGTGCATCAATTCTATACCACAAGTTTTGAGTTCCATCAAGATGACTCATACCTCATGAGATTGTTCCCAAGGAGCCTTAAGGGTCAATTGATGGAATGGTTTACCAACATAACTCCCCTCATTAAGACTTCCAAAGAGCTCATTCATAGATTTATCCAAAACTTTGCATACAACCTTTCAAGATCTATCACCATGTTGGACTTATGCAACTTAAAGAAAAATCAAGGGGAATCCTTTCTCACTTTCTTGTAAAGGTGGAGATGACAATTCTCTTGCTACTCTAGGACCATCCTTGAAAATGAGAAGATTGACATCCTTGTTAGCAACTTGGTTCTTGAAATGTGGTATGAAGTTAGGAAGATGGTTTTTTATTCCTTTGACACCATGGTTGAAATTGCATGTAGGATTGAGGATGTTTTGAGAGAATAAGGAATTTTGACCAAATATGGAAACAACAACAACAATAATGGTAAAAATAACAACAACCCTAACAAGGATAAAGGAAAGAACTCACATTAGAATAGGAACAAACAAGTGGTCAATGATGGAGTTGTGGATTCCTCTAAACCCAAAGATCAAGTTGTTCTCCACTTGTCTAGTGTTATTCAAGCCATGAAAATCAATGCATCAAATCAACAAGAGAACAAGCCAAGATACCAAGATAAGCCTAAGAAAGAGAGATGCCAGTTTTCAAAACTTGGTGATTCATATGAGGATGTCTTGAAAACACTCATTGCCAACAACCTTGTGCATCCTCAAGATCTTGTAAAGAATTATATACCTAATGTTAAGCCACATTGGTGGGATGAGAAAGCCTTTTGCAAGTTTCACAATGACATTGGACATGATATTGAAATTTTTTGGAAACTAAAACATATCATCCAAGATATCATTGAGAATGGAAAACTTAAGGTGGATGGATTGAACACCAACTCTGATCATAAGGCATTCAAAGAACCTTTGCCCAAGTATGAGAAGGGGGAACCTCTAAACCTAGGAATGGCAAGGCTGAGGTCAATTACACTTACACAGATGTAGAGAATGTTGTCAACATGCTTGAAGTTGTAGAAGAGAATGTCAACATGATGAGAGATAAAGATCCCTATGGTTATGATCTAAACATGGACTCTCCTCCTATCTTTGATGAAGAACCCATCCTGGTGCTAAGAGGTCCTAGCTCTAGAGTGTCATCTCAAACTCTTAATGTTGTCACACAAATTTAAGGTCCCCTTGTCATTAGAGGACCCAGTTAAAGTCAACCAAGTAAACTAAAGCAAGTGGCATCCAAGAATGTCACCTCAAAACTAGTAGTCAATCCCAAGTCACGCTATAATCTTTTTGATCAATTGAAAATAACCCCAGCTCATATTTTGATCTTTGAGCTCTTAGAATTGTCCCCAAGACACAAGAAATTTCTTGAGGATTCTTTGCGTGCAACGAACATTCCCAACAACTTAGACATTGATCAATTCCAAAACATAGTTAACCATATTGCTGGCCCTCATTACCTTACATTTTTAGAGGATAATGATAAAGCTTTGAGCCACCTACACAATCTCACTCTTCATATTGAGTTCATGATCCACAAAACCCATGTTAGGAGCATGTTGATAGATGAGGGTGTTGGGATTAATATTTGTTCCTTGAGTCTTTTGAAGATGTTGAGTTATTCTGAAAAAGTTATAGATACCATAAAAAAGATCACTATCAAAGCCTATGATGAGGCGAAAAGAAGTCCAAAGGGGTTGGCTGTCCTTCCTATTAGGATTGGCCCTATTGAAAAATATATTTTCTTCCAAATAGTTGATGATGACCCCCTTGTGTAATATATCTTACTCAATAGACTGTGGATTCATGATATGCAAGCAGTGACATCTACCTATCATCATTGTGTTAAGTTCCCTTAAAATCAAATAGAGATTTGTATACCTGGGGATAATACTTTATCTATTAACTCAATTTTAGTGAGTACTCATGTTCCCCTCAATAGATAAGTAGAAGACTTCAATGCAACCTTAGCTGAATGTGAAGACAAGATCAAGTCAGTAGAACTTGGCATGGGGGGTATCAACTCAACTCCCTCATAACACTAACAGTTTCACCTAGGTCTTATGGCAAGCCTTCACAAGAAATGAGACCTTCCTCTTTAGTTATGACTTTATTTGGCACATTTGTAGGGTCCTCAATTCCTATTCAAGATGAGAAAGAAGAGGTGGCTACTAAAGACTAGATTTATAGAGAAGAGAAATACATGCACAATAAGAACTTCTCTCCCTCTCCTAAGGCTTATGGAAGAGGTTATACTTTTGTCAAACATATGGGCTATCTTGGACATGGTCCTCTTAGTCACAAATTGGATGCTAGAGCCAAACCCCTTGATCATGATGTTTTTGGATGTAAGTCTAAGAAGATGGTTGGCCTAGGATTTGCAAATCGCAATAAGAACACTACTCCTATCCTTGATGAGTTGGATAGTGAAGATGAACCATAATACATACCTAATTCAAAAAATTAGTAAGATATGTGTGAAGAATCCCTTCCACTAATTTCCTTTGGGGAGATTCAGATAGTCTTATCACTCATGAGATAGTTGTAACCTTAGAACAAGATGAATCATATGTAGAAGATCCTATCAGAGAACGTCAATGAAAGAATCTTGTTTATTTAATGGAAAGAGAAGGTGTTAGCCTTGATGACATTAGAACTTCCACATCAAGATGTCCTAAACCTTCATGGTGTAAACATCCTAGTCAAAGTTCAAAAACAAGTTCATATGAGTAGAATGGGACTCCTCAAAGCCTTCCATATTTGACATGGATGTTTATGTCATCCACACTTATAGTTCTCAACCCAAGGTAGCCAATGAGTCATGTATAGGATTAGAGGACTTGAATCCACATGTTTCCTTAGTAGATGATTCTTCACTTGTTAGGATGAATCCTTATTTGGGTAGCTTAGAAGGATACTTGACAAATTCTAACTCTTTGGTCACTAGAGATGATATCATTCACATTCAAAACCTTGATCCAATCATTGACTTACCTCTTTCTCATCCTAACCTCATTGATAGGTCCCAATGCTATCAAGAACCTAAGCTCTTAACATTCCAAAATGATTATGAGATAACCTGTTACTTGAATGCCATTGAGCCCGTAGTCTCTTCCACCAGTGAACTGGCTACTAGCATGAAAGAGCCAGAAATCAAGTACCTTAGTCAAAAAATAAAAAGAAAAGAAAATTAAAAGAATAAGAGTTATGATGGTGAAAAATACTGTGTGGTGGTGTCAAAACCAAAAAAAGTAAAAAGAAATGACATATCCAAGGGTGAAAACCTCTCTGAGGTGCCTAAGGATGAGGTACTTGATCATCTCCCTAGCTACTTTCAAGATAGATCTCTAGTGCTTATTGAACCAACAAAAACAATCAATTTGGGTATAGATGAGGCTCCACAGATAGTGCACTTGGCTTAGTTCTTGTCACCATAAGAAAAATAACCTTACACTAAGTTCTTATAGAAAAAGAAGATCAAATTTGCATGGACTTATTCAGATATGCCAAGGTTGGACACTAATCTTATCATGCATCACTTGTCCATAGCTCCAAGTGTCAAATTGGTTAAACATAAATTGAGAAAGATGCATCCTCACATAGCCCTCCTAGTCAAAGAAAAATTAGAGAAAACTCCTTGGTGGAGGATTCATAAGAACTATTCACTATGCTGAATAGATATCAAACATTGTACCTATTTCCAAACATGAAAAACCCATTCGAATTTGCATATATTTTAGAGATGTCAATAGAGCATGCCCAAAGGATGACTTTCCACTTCCCAATATAGACATGGTAGTGGATATGACTATAGTTTATGATATTTATTCCTCGATGGATGGTTTTTCTAGATACAATCAAATTAAGATAGCTCCTAAAGATTCAGAAAAGACTACATTTTCTTGTGCATGGGGTACCTATTGTTGGAATTTTATGCTTTTTGGATTAACAAATGTGGGAGCCACCTATCAATGAGCTATGACAACCATTTTTCATGACATGATGCATAAAAACATGGAAGATTATGTGGATGAAACTTTGGCCAAGTCTAAGAAAAGAGACACACACTTAGATGATTTAAAAGTCATTCTAGATCGCATCGAACAATTTCAACTAAGGTTAAATCTTAAAAAGTGTGCATTTTGTGTCACCTCTAGAAAACTACTAGGATTCATCATTTCAGAAAAAGGAATAGAGGTAGACCCTGAGAAAGTCCAAGCAATCATAGATATGCCACCTCCTAGAAACATTAGTCAAATGAGGAGTCTTCAAGGACTTCTTCAATCCTTAAGGAGATTCATTTCATAGTTGGTAGATAGAGCTCAACCTTTCAATAATAACTTATACAAAGGAGTCAAATGTGTTTGGAATGAGGATTATCAAAAGAGCATAGATCAAATCAAGAAACACTTGGCAAATCCTCCCATTTTAATGCCTCCTATCTTAGGGAAACCACTTATTCTATACATTTTAGCAACAAAATCTTCCTTGGGGGCATTACTATCTCAACTTGATGAACATGGGAAAGAAAGAGAAATATACTACATTAGTCACACTCTTGTTTCATATCAGGTTAACTACACCAGCATTGAGAAAGCTTGCTTTGTAGTTGTGTTTGCTTCCCAAAATTTGTGACATTACATACTTGCACACAGTATACACCTCATAGAAAAAATAGATCCACTCAAGTATTTACTAGGTAAGGCTACCCTCATAGGTAGACTTTCTAAATGGATGATGATCCTTTGAGAGTTTTACATAGAGTACATTGAGCATAAAGAAATCAAAGGACAAGCCATAGTAGATCAATTAGTTGATTTCCCAATACAAGATAATGCACCTATTCAAGTTGACTTCCTAGATGAACACCTCATGTATATGACTAAAAGAAAATGGAAGATGTTCTTTGATGGATCCTTTATGCAAAATGGTTCAGGAGCTGGTGTGTTTTTTGTTTCTCCTCATGGGTACACGATTTCTAAGTCTTACAAGTTATGGTTCCCATGTACAAACAACATTGTTGAGTATGAAGCTTTAACGAATGGACTTAAGATGGCCATAGAATGGAGAATCATAGAGTTACACATCTATGGGGATTCATAGCTGATAATCAACCATGTCAATGATGAATATCAAATAAAAAAAGTGAAATTGGTACCTTACAAGAAAATAGTTGATTCATTGATATGATACTTCACATTTGTCACATTTCAACAAATCCCTAGAGCAGAAAATAAAGTAGCTAATGTTATGGCTACACTTGCTCCACTCCTTCAGTTAGAGAAACATGAATCCAGATTTGAATTCCTGGTGGAAGAGCTACATCATCCTATCTATGACTCCCAAGGAAGTCATGTCATTTTTACGCTTATTAGTCATGAGTCATCCCATTATGGTGCCATTTACTCATACCTTCATGATGACATTATCCCTAAAACCTTTACCTGATCTAAATGTAGAAACCTTACCCGAAATGCCTCTTGTCATTCTCTTAGCTATAGTGAATTGTATAGGAGGGGCCTAGATGGAACACTTCTTAGATGCTTTGAAAAGGAAGAATCTGACCAAGCATTAGTTGACATCCATAAGGGCATCTGTGGGGGACATTCCAATGGTCTTTCCATGGCCCAAAGGTTGCTTAGGGTGGGGTACTATTGGCCTACAATGCAGATTGATGTAGTAGGTTTTGCAAAGTCATGTGAAAAGTGTCAAAAACATGGTAACCTGATACATGGTCCAAGAAGGGAGCTCATTCCTTCTATATCTCATTAGCCATTTCAGTGTTGGGCCTTTGATCTTGTTAGGTAGATTCATCCCAACTCATCAGGTAGACACAAGTTTATTATCACTACTACTGATTACTTCACTAAATGCGTCAAAGTTGTTCCACTTTTTGTTGCCTCAGGCAAGATAGTCTCTCTATTTATTCTGAACCATATCATCTGTCAATATGGAGTGCCTTCCAAGATTATCACTGACAATGAAGGCTAGTTCAAATATAAAGACCTTAAACAACTCTGCAAGAAATTCAAGATTAAATAATATTGGTCCTCTATTTACCTCCCGTGGGGAAATGGTCAAGCAGATGCATCAAACAAAACCATTCTAAAAATCCTACATAGAACAGTTTGTAAGAGTGGTAGAGATTGGCATTTATAGATAAATCTAGCTTTGTGGGCCCATAGAATGAGTATTTGTACTCCTACTGGGGCTACTCCTTTTTCCCTTACATATGGCATTGAAGCAGTGTTACCTTTAGAGGTTGAGAGTCCTTCACTTAGAGTTTCCCTCAAAGGTCTAGTTAATTATAGATGAAGACTACTATACCATGAGACTTCAAGATTTAGAAATTCTAGATGAGAAATGTCAAGCATCAGTTGACCATATGAGGGTTTATCAAAAGTGCATTTTTAAAGCCTTCAACAAAAACTTTCACCCTAGAGAATTCCAAGTGGGAGATCTTGTCCTACGTGAAAATCTTAAGAATCAATATCATAGAGATCAAAAGGGAAAATTTGAACCTAATTGGCTTGGAACTTACATCATTACAACAACTTTTGGGTCAGGTGCTTATTTACTATCTACAGCAACAGGAGAGTAGCTCCCTAATCCTATCAATGTCTTGCACCTGAAGAAGTTCTATCCATGATGCCCATTCTATTTGGGGGCATCCTTTGTACATACTTATTGATCCTGAAAAAATCCCAAAAAATGATATATTGTCAACAATTTTAAAAATCTGAAAATGTCTTGAAAAAATGATCATCTTAGTAAAAACTAGCAATAGGAGCTTTGATGTATCTCTAAAAAGAATTATATATTCCAAAAATACCAAAAAAAATAAAAAAAATTTAAAAATTCAAAAAAATAGAAAAAATGCCTTGGTGAAAACCTAGAAATAGGTGCCTTGGTAGCAAAAATACAAAAAAATTATAAAAAGTCCTAAAGAAAAAAAAATTGAAATAAAATCCAAGTGGTGAAAACCTAGAAATGGGTGCTAGTTGAGGTCTTTGCACCCCTGTTTCTTAGCACACATCCTTGACACTTAGTCTTTCTCCATCATGTCATGTCCTTGTTGCCTTGGTTTGGAATTGGTCTTTGTCTTTGTCTAGGGGGCATAACTATGTTAGCTTTGGTCTCTTGGATGCATTAGTCTTTAGGACACCTCACAAATAGTGTTTTTCAACACCACTCCAATTGTGTTTTTCAACACAACCCTTGACATCGAGTGTTTTTCAACACTTATCAGTTTGGTCTTACCCAATTTTGTCATGTGATCTTACCTACTTGCAAGAATTTGATCCTTATCCTTGGAACTCAGTATCAGTTAATAACTTAAATTTTTAAACACAACAATTAATGCCTGAGCTATGTCATGATCTTTTCTTTGTGTGCTGACTGTTATTAATTTTTGTTGAGTGTCCTTATCTAATAAGTCTCTTCGGTATGCATAGCTAGAGGACTTGGAGCATGAGGCATTTTTTTTATTTTCTTTCTTCTTCTGGGTGTGGTCTTGAAACTCAGGAGTGTCTCTTGTTGTCCCCTTGAAACACTTAAGATTTGAGGCATCATCCTTGACTATTTTTGCACAACCGTTCTTATGGTCATCTCGATAACTATGCCTTGATGCGAGCATGGTTTTTCTACATTAAATTGGGTAACCTAACATTGAAGTCATCTTGACCTTTATGTCTTTGATGCTTATGTTATAATATTTCCACATTCCAATCTGATATAAATCACATTCATATCTTCATAGTTGCACTTGTGACTGGTGATGATTTTGTGATTTTCTGATGTCTATTAATAATGGCCCAATGATGAAAATAAGTTCCTTAACATTCTCTAATGAATGATGAACACAAAATCCTATGTTACAGTTGATTTATTGCAAGTACACCTTTGTATTTTCATGTAGCTTGCATTGTTAGACTTCATGTAAATTTGCATTGTTAGGCTGCATTATGAGTTTGAGAGGGTTTTCCTTCATCTTTCTTTTGGACTTTTAATTAACTATGGTCATGTTTTCATCTTCATTTCCTTATCTTCTTTCATGATCTCAATCGAAATTCTCTATCTTAAATAATTGATTGATTTTGGGGCATTCTCTTTCTTAAGGAAAATTCTCTTTCTTCTCTCCATTTCTTTCCACCTCTTCCAAACTTCTATCTTCCATTCGCTTTCACCCTGCTTCTTTTCTTCTAATTCAACCTTGGGGCATAATATTTCATGCTTGATGATCTACCTTAGTTCTATGATCCTTATATCTTTCATCTTACATCAAGAACCTTATTTTTATTTTTATTTGATCAAATTTATCAATTTTCTATTTCTCCTCTATCTCATTTTGATTTTGATCACGAGGGTGCATTACCTATCAAATTTCAATCCTTGATTCATCTTTATCAATCCTATCAATTGCTCTTCTTGGGGCAACCTTGCTTGAGATTCTTATCTTGGACATATCAATTACCTATTTACAAGGGTGTTGACCTTGTCTTTTTCAATCAACTTATCTTTGTCCTGATGTGTTCCCGTCTGTCAATCACACATCTAGGTTGTTTTGTGATCCCAAATTAATCTCACATTTCAACTGCATTCTTTTACTACATGTGTTCCCATAAAGATCACACATTATTCAAAGAGGGGAAAATAAATGCACCCTAAAATGGTCGCCTAGACTATGGGCCCCCATTTATCAATTTATCAATTTCCTGAATCGACGCCTTGCAATTTTTTCAATTCAAATCAATTTTCCTTGATCAAATCATAATTACTTTAATTATTTCAATATTTTGTAAGGTTTGATCATTTTATCCTAAGTCTTATTTAATTAAAAGAAAACTTTCCTTTTAATTAAATAAAATAATCTTATTTAATTAAAAGAAAATCCCTCTTTTAATTAAATAAATAAAATCCCCACTTAAATCTCTCTTTGTGATGAAAAAAGGAAATAAATCAAATAAAAATAAATAAAAATTCCTTTTTTCTATACACTTTGAATACACATATTTCTAGATGGTGGGGTTTTTGTCATTTTCCTCTTACTTGCCTTTTTAGGGATTTCTCCCACATTTCTCTTGAGGATGAATTCCTCTCTACACTTTCCTTTATAAGGAGCACTCTCCTCATTTTAGGCATCCAGGCATCCAAAGATCTAGAGATCCAGGCATCCTGGCATCCAGAGATCCAGAGATCCTGATTTATGTTATTGTTATGATGCAAGTTTGGAGAGAAATTTTGGAGGAGAGTTTGAGTACTTGAGCTTGAACATTACAAATTCTCTTTTCTTGTCTTCTTCTCTCATGCCTCCATGGTAATCCATTTAAATTACTCTTGCACTTGCATGTTAGATTAGATTCATATTTCATTTCATAGAATAATCTTGCATGCCTATTTCCTTTCATAGATTAATTTTCTTCCATGCATTGTTATCATATAGAATAGCTTCTATTTTAATTTGCATGCATATTTGATGATCATGGCGACTAGCACTCTTTCTTTTCCTCTTTAAATCTCTCATTTTATAGTCTACTTGCATGGGCACAAACTAGGTCTAAACTGAGGGCCTCCATTATAAACCCTTGCACTCCATGAATAGAGAGTTATGAGCCACTATTTGAGACCTCATTCTTGAGCAATCTTAGATATAATGACTCATAGAAGTGTGTCAACATTTTAGCAAACACACTGTACTGACTTCCTTTCTTTGACCAAACTTTGACCATTTGTATCTTGAAAAAAGAGGTTCCTTTTTTCAAGATACAAGGTGTTTTTTGGTTCATCTCGATGAGATCTTCGATTTGAGACCAATTTCACTAGATTTGGAAATGGTCAAATGTTTAACTACGAACATTTCACTGACTTCCTTGCTTTGACCAAACTTTCACTGTCCGTTGTATGCACCCTAAAATGGTCGCCTAGACTTTGGGCCCCATTTATTCAATTTATCAATCCTGAATCATTTTGATCATTTATCAATATTTTCAACAATATCAATCTCTTGATCAAATCTTAATTTCGATCATATATTGGATTTTTATCCTATGGGCTAACCATTTATCCTAAGTCTTTATTTAATTAAAAGGAATATTTCCTCCCCTTTCAATTAAATAAAAAAGCCCCACTTTCCTCTTATCCTAAGTTGCACAAATAAAACATTATTCCTATTTTATAAAAAGGAAAAAAGCACTTTTTGTCTCACATGAGACTCAAAAGTCAACACTTCACTCTCATTGGAGGATACTTGTGCACATGGATTGCTCCTCTTTCAAGCTCCACCGCTGATTAAGACTTTTTGCCTCTTAATCTCAATGGTCCATTTCACCTCATTTCTTATAAAAGGAGAGCTCTCTCCTTCATTTGCATATCCATGTTTTATGCTAATGTTATGCTGCAGGTTTTAGGTGCATTTGGAGTTTGAAGACATTGAAGACTTGTTGCATTTCATTGTAGTTCATATTTGCTTTCATAGTTGCATAATAATGGCATTCTTAGCTTAGTTTCCTTTTATGCAATAGAATAAGCTCACATAGTTTAAATAGGAGGCATTGTAATCCATTGCTATTTCCTTTCATAGATTAGTTGCATTGTACTTTCCTTTCATAGCATAGCTTGCACATTTGCATCTTCATCTTAGTTGCATTGCATTGCATTACATATTGGATTCTTGGAGATATTGGCATTGTTGCCCTTGTCTTCATTGTGAATCTCTCATTGTGTGGTTGACTAGTAAGGTCACAAGTTTGTAGCTCTAGCTGAGAGCAATTTTCAACCTTGCAACTCCATGCATAGAGAGCTATGAGCCGCTTTGTGAGGCCTCATTCTTGAGCAACCTTGCATGCAATGGTTCATAAAAGTGCATATTTTAGTGTGTACATCCGTATCTTGAGAAGAGAAGCTCCATTTTTCAAGATTCAAGGTGTTTTTTGGTTCATCTTGACAAGATCTTCGATTTGAGACCACTTTCACCAGATTTGGAAATGGTTAAATTTTTAGCTACAAACACTGTACTGACTTCCTTACTTTGATGAAACTTTGACCATCCATACCTGAGAAGAGAGACTCTATTTTTCAAGATTCAAGGTGTTTTTTGGTTCATCTTGACAAAATCTTCGATTTGAGACCAGTTTCACTAAAATTAGAAATGATCAAATTTTTAGCTGCAAACATTGTACTGACTTCATTTCTTTGACCAAACTTTGACCATCTGTATCTTGAGAAGAGAGACTCCATTTTTCAAGATTCAAGGTGTTTTTAATTCATCTTGACGAGATCTTTGATTTCAGATCACTTTCACTAGATTTGGAAATGCTCAAATTTTTAGCTACGAACATTTTACTGACTTCCTTTCTTTAACCAAACTTCCACCATCTGTATCTTGATAAGAGAGGCTCCATTATTCAAGATTCAAGGTATTTTTTAGTTCATCTTGATGAGATCTTCTATTTGAGAGAACTTTCACTACATTTGGAAACCATCAAGTTTTTAGCTACGAACAAGGTACTAACTTCCTTGCTTTGACCAAACTTTGACCATCCATATCTGAGAAGAGAGGCTTTGTTTTTCAAGATTCAAGGTGTTTTTTGGTTCATCTCGATAAGATCTTTGATGAGACCACTTTCACTACATTTCAAAATGGTCAAATTTTTAGCTAAAAACACTGTATTGAATTCCTTGCTTTGGCCGAACTTTGACGGTTCGTATCTTGAGAAGAGAGGCTTTGTTTATCAAGATTCAAGGTGTTTTTTGGTTTATCTCGATGAGAACTTTGATTTGAGACCACTTTGAACAGATTTGGAAATAGTCAAATTTTTAGCTACAAATAATGTAGTGACTTCCTTACTTTGACCAAACTTTCACCATCTGTATCTTGCAAAGAGACGCTCCAATTTTCAAGATTCAAAGTATTTTTTCATTCATCTTGATGAAATCTTCAATTTGAGACCACTTTCACCAGATTTGGAAATGGTCAAATTTTTAGCTACGAACACTATACTGACTTCCTTGCTTTCACCAAACTTTGACCATCTGTATCTTGAGAAGAGAGTCTCTATTTTTCAAGATTCAAGGTGTTTTTTGGTTCATCTCGACAAGATCTTCAAATTGAGACCACTTTCACTTGATTTGGAAAGGGTCAAATTTTTAGCTACGAACAATGTACTGAATTCTATCTTTTGACCAAACTTTTACCATCTGTATCTTGAGAAGAGAGGTTTCGTTTTTAAAGATTCAAGGTGTTTTTTGGTTCATCTCAACAAGATCGACTTGAGAACACTTTCACCAAACTTGGAAATGGTAAATTTTTAGCTATAAACACTGTCCTAACTTCCTTGCTTTGACCAAACTTTGGCCATCCCTATCTTGAGAAGAGAGGCTGTATTTTTCAACATTCAAGGTATTTTTTGCTTCATGTTGATGAGATCTTGGATTTATGACCACTTTGACCAGATTTGGAAACAGTCAAATTTTTAGATATGAACATTGTACTGAATTCCTTGCTTTGAACAAACTTTGATGGTTTGTATCTTGAGAAGAGAGGCTTTTTTATCAAGATTCAAGGTGTTTTTTGGTTCATCATGATGAGATCTTTGATTTGAGACCACTTTGAATAGATTTGAAAATGGCCAAATTTTTAGCTACGAACAATGTATTGACTTCCTTGCTTTGACAAAACTTTCACCATCTATATCTTGAGAAGAGAGGCTGCAATTTTCAAGATTCAAAGTGTTTTTTTGTTCGTCTTGATGAAATCTTTGATTTGAGACCACTTTCACCAGATTTGGAAATGGTCAAATTTTTAGCTATGAACACTATACTAACCTCCTTGCTTTAACCAAACTTTGACCATCTGTATCTTGAGAAGAGAGGCTCTATTTTTCAAGATTCAATATGTTTTTTGGTTCATCTGGACGAGATCTTCAATTTGAGACCACTTCCATTTGATTTGGAAAGAGTCAAATTTTTAGCTACGAACATTGTACTAAATTCCATCCTTTGACCAAACTTTTACCATCGGTATCTTGAGAAGAGAGGCTCCATTTGTAAAGATTCAAGGTGTTTCCTGGTTCATCTCAACGAGCTCTTTGACTTGAGACCACTTTCACCAGACTTGGAAACAGTAAATTTTTAGCTACAAACACTGTACTGACTTCCTTGCTTTGACCAAACCTTGGCCTTCCCTATCTTGATAAGAGAGGCTATATTTTTGAACATTCAAGGTATTTTTTGGTTCATGTCGATGAGATCTTGGATTTGAGACCACTTTCACCAGATTTGGAAATGGTCAAATTTTTAGATATGAACACTGTACTGACTTCCTTGCTTTGACAAAACTTTGACCATCCATATCTTGAAAAGAGAAGCTCCGTTATTCAATATTTAAGGTTTTTTTTGGTTCATCTGTACGTGATCTTTGATTTGAGACCAATTTCACTAGATTTGGAAATGGTCAAATTTTTAGCTACAAACACTATACTGACTTCCTTGCTTTGACCAAACTTTGACAGTGCGTATCCTGAGAAGAGAGGCTCCATTTTTCAAGATTCAAAGTATTTTTTGGTTCATGTCGATGAGATCTTTTATTTGAGAACACTTTCACTAGATTTGGAACCAGTCAAACTTTTAGGTACGAATACCGTACTGACTTCCTTGCTTTGACCAAACTTTGATTGTCTGTATCATAAGAAGAGAGGCTCCATTTTTCAAGATTCAAGATATTTTTTGGTTCATCTCGATGAGATCTTCGATTTGAGACCAATATCACCAGATTTGGAAATATTCAAACTTTTAGCTATGAATACTATACTGACTTCCTCACTTTGACCAAACTTTGACCAATCGTATCTTGAGAAGAGAGGCTCCATTTTTTAAGATTCAAGGTGTCTTTAGTTTAATCTTGATGAGATCTTCGATTTGGGAAAGCTTTCGCCAAATTTGGAAATAGTCAAACTTTTAGCTAAGAACACTATACTAACTTCCTTACTTTGACCAAAATTTGACTGTCTATATCTTGAGAAGAGAGGCTCTATTTTTCAAGATTCAAGGTGTTTTTTGGTTCATCTCGATGAGATTTTTTATTTTAGATCACTTTTACCAAATTTGGAAATAGTCAAACTTTTAGCTACAAACACTATACTAACTTCCTTACTTTGACCAAACTTAGACCATCTGTATCTTGAGAAGAGAGGCTCCATTTTTAAAGATTCAAGATTTTTTTTGGTTCATCTAGATGAGATCTTCGATTTGAGACCACTTTCACAAGATTTGGAAATACTCAAACTTTTAGCTACGAACATTATACTAACTTCCTTACTTTGACCAAACTTAAACCATTCGTATCTTGAGAAGAGAGGCTCCATTTTTTAATATTCAAGGTGTTTTTAGGTTCATCTTGACAAGATCTTCGAATTGAGAAGACTTTCACCAGATTTGGAAATTGTCAAACTTTTAGCTACGAACACGTTACTGACTTCCTTGCTTTGACCAAACATTGACTATCCGTATCTTGAGAAGAGAGGCTCCTTTTTTCAAGATTCAAGATGTCTTTAGTTTAATGTCGATGAGATCTTTGATTTGAAACCACCTTCACCAGATTTGAAAATGGTCAAACTTTTAGCTATGAACACTGTACTGACTTTCTTACTTTGACAAAACTTTGACTGTCTATATCTTGAGAAGAGAGGCTCTATTTTTCAAGATTCAAGGTGTTTTTTGGTTCATTTTGATGAGATCTTCGATTTGAGACCATTTTTACTAGATTTGGAAATGATCAAACTTTTAGCTATGAACACTGTACTGACTTCCTTGCATTGACCAAACTTAGACCATCTGTATCTTGAGAAGAGAGGCTCCATTTTTTAAGATTGAAGGTGTTTTTTGGGTCATCTGGATGAGATCTTCGATTTGAGACCACTTTCACCAGATTTGAAAATGGTCAAACTTTTAGCTATGAACATTGTACTGACTTTTTTGCTTTGACCAAACTTAGACCATCCGTATCTTGAGAAGAGATTCTCTATTTTTCAAGATTCAAGGTGTTTTTTGGTTCATCTTGACATCTTCGATTTGAGACTACTTTCACCAGATTTGGAAATGGTCAAACTTTTAGCTACGAACACTAGACTGACTTGCTTGCTTTAACCAAACTTTGACCATCTGTATCTTTAGAAGAGAGGCTCCATTTTTTTAGATTCAAGGTGTCTTTAGTTTAATCTTGATGAGATCTTTGATTTCAGACCACTTTCACCAGATTTGGAAATAGTCAACTTTTAGCTACGAACACTATACTGACTTCCTTACTTTGACCAAACTTTGATTGTTTATATCTTGAGAAGAGAGGCTCTATTTTTCAAGAATAAAGGTATTTTTTGGTTCATCTCGACGAGATCTTTGATTTGAGACCACTTTCACTAGACTTCGAAATGGTCAGACTTTTAGCTACGAACATTGTATTGACTTCCTTGCTTTAACTAAACTTAGACCATCTGTATCTTGAGAAGAGAGGCTCTTTTTATCAAGATTCAAGGTGTTTTTTGGTTCATCTCAACAAAATCTTTGATTTGAGACCACTTTCACCAGATTTAGAAATGGTCAAACTTTTAGGTACGAACACTATACTGACTTCGTTATTTTGACCAAACTTTGACCATCTATATCTTTAGAAGAGAGGATCCATTTTTCAATTATCAAGGTGTTTTTAGGTTCATCTCTACGAGATCTTCAATTTGAGACCACTTTCACCAAATTTGGAAATTGTCAAACTTTTAGCTACGAACACTGCATTGACTTCCTTTCTTTGACAGAACTTTGATGATCCGTATCTTGAGAAGAGAGGCTCTATTTTTCAAGATTCAAGATGTTTTTTGGTTCATCTTGATGAGATCTTTGATTTTAGACCAATTTCACTAGATTTGGAAACGGATAAACTTTTAGCTACGAACACTATACTGACTTCCTTACTTTGACCAAACTTTGACTATCTATATCTTGAGAAGAGAGGCTCCATTTTTCCAGATTCAAGGTGTCTTTAGTTTAATCTTGATGAGATCTTTGATTTGAGACCACTTTCACCAGATTTGGAAACAGACAAAATTTTAGCTACGAACACTGTACTAACTTCCTTACTTTGACCAAACTTTGACAGTCTATATCTTGAGAATAGTGGCTCTATTTTTCAAGATTTAATATGTTTTTTGTTTCATCTTGATGAGATCTTTGATTTGAGACCACTTTCACCAGATTTGGAAGTGGTTAAACTTTCAATTGCGAACATTGTACTGCCTTCATTGCTTTGACTAAACTTAGACCATTTGTATCTTATGAAGACAAGCTCCATTTTTCAAGATTCAAGGTATTTTTTGGTTCATCTGGCTAAGATCTTTGATTTAAGACCACCTTCACCAAATTGTGAAATGGTCAAACTTTTAGCTACTAACACTATACTGACTTCCTTGCTTTGACCAAACTTTGACCATGCATATCTTGAGAAGAGAGGCTCCATTTTTTAAGATTCAAGGTGGTTTTTTGTTCATCTTGACGAGATCTTTGATTTCAGACCACTTTCATGAGATTTGGAAATAGTTAAACTTTTAGCTACGAATAGTGTACTGACTTATTTTCTTTGACCAAACTTTGACTCTCCATATCTTGAGAAGAGAGGCTCCATTTTTTAAGATTCAAGTTGTTTTTTGGCTCATCTCGATGAGATCTTCTATTTGAGACCATTTTCACCAGATTTGGAAATAGTCAAACTTTTGGCTATGAACACTATATTGACTTCCTTGCTTTGACCAAACTTTGACCATCTGTATCTTTAGAAGAGAGGATCCCTTTGTCAAGATTCAAGGTGTTTTAGGTTCATCTCGATAAGATCTTTGATTTGAGACCACTTTTACCAGATTTGGAAATGGTCAAAGTTTTAGCTACGAACACTGTACTGACTTGCTTGCTTTGACAAAACTTTGATCGTTCGTACATTGAGAAGAGAGGCTCTCTTTTTCAAGATTCAAAGTGTTTTTTGGTTCATCTCAACAAGATCTTTAATGTGTGACCTGTTTCACCTGATTTGGAAATAGTCAAACTTTTAGCTATGAACATTGTCCTGACTTCCATGCTTTTACTAAACTTTGACCATTTCTATCTCAAGAAGAGAGGCTCTATTTTTTAAGATTCAAGGTGTTTTTCAGTTCATCTCGATGAGATCTTTGATTTGAGCCATTAACATTGTACTAAATTCCTTGCTTTGACCAAACTTTGACTGTACATATCTTGAGAAGAGAGGCTCTATTTTTTAATATTCAAGGTATTTTTTGGTTCATCTCGATGAGATCTTTGATTTGAGACCAATTTCACTAGATTTGGAAATGGTCAAACTTTTAGCTGCGAACCCTATACTGACTTCCTTGCTTTAACCAAACTTTGACCATCTCTATCTTTAGAACAAAGGCTCCATTTTTCAAGATTCAAGGTGTTTTTTGGTTCATCTCGATGAGATCTTTGATTTGAGACCACTTTCACTAGATTTGGAAATGGTCAAACTTTTAGCTACGAACACTATACTCACTTCCTTGCTTTGACCAAACTTTGATCGTCCGTATCTAGAGAAGAGAGGCTTCATTTTTCAAGATTCAATGTGTTTTTTAGTTCATCTCGACGAGATCTTTAATTGGAGACTACTTTCACTAGATTTCAAAATGGTCAAAATTTTAGCTACGAATACTATACCGACTTACTTGCTTTGACCAAACTTTGATCGTCTATATCCTAAGAGGAGAGGCTCCATTTTTAAAGATTCAAGGTGTTTTTTGCTTCATCTCGATGAGATCTTTAATTTGAGACCACTTTCACTAGATTTGGAAATGGTCAAACTTTTACCTATGAACATTGTACTAACATCCTTGCTTGGACCAAACTTTGACCTTCTGTATCTTGAGAAGAGAGGTTCCATTTTTTCAAGATTTAAGGTGTTTTTAAGTTCATCTTGATGAGATCTTTGATTTGAGACCACTTTCACATGATTTGGAAAAGATCAAATTTTTAGCTACGAACATTGTATTGACTTCCTTACTTTGACCAAACTTTGACCATCTATATCTTGAGAAGAGAGGCTCCATTTTCCATGATTCAACATGTTTTTAGTTCATCTCGACAAGATCTTTGATTTGATACCACTTTCACCAGATTTTGACACAATCAAACTTTTAGCTATGAACATTGTACTAACTTCCTTTCTTTGACCAAACTTTGACTATTTGTATCTTGAGAAGAGGCTCCACTTTCCAAGATTCAAGGTGTTCTTAGGTTCATCTAGATGAGATCTTCAATTTAAGACAACTTTCACCAAATTTGAAAACGGTCCAAATTTTAGGTACAAAAATTGTACTGAGTTCCTTTCTTTGACAAAACTTTGATCGTCCATATCTTGAGAAGAGAGGCTCCATTTTTCAAGATTCAAGCTCTTTTTTGGTTCATCTCAATGAGATCTTTGATTTGAGACCACTTTCACTAGATTTGGAAATGGTCAAACTTTTAGCTACGAACATTATATTGACTTCCTTACTTTGACCAAACTTTGACCATCTGTATCTTGCGAAGAGAGGCTCCCTTCTTCAAGATTCAAGGTGTCTTTAGTTTCATCTCGATGAGATCTTCGATTTGAGACCACTTTCACCAAATTTTGAAATGGTCAAACTTTTAGCTATGAATAATGTACTGACTTGCTTGCTTTGACAAAACTTTGACTGTCCCTATCTTGAGAAGACAGGCTCCATTTTTTCAAAATTCAAGATAATTTTAAGTTCATCTCAATGAGATTTTTTATTTGAGACTAGTTTCACCAGATTTGGAAATGGTCAAACTTTTAGCTACAAACACTGTACTGACTTCCTTGCTTTCACCAAACTTTGACCCTCCTAATCTTGAGAATAGAGGTTCTATTTTTCAAGATTCAATATATTTTTTGGTTCATCTCGATGAGATCTTTGATTTGAGACCACTTTGACCAGATTTGGAAAGAATCAAACTTTTAGCTACGAACATTGTACTGACTTTGTTGCTTTGACCAAACTTTGATTGTCTATATCTTAAAAAGAGACGCTCTATTTTTCAAGATTCAAGGTGTTTTTAGGTTCATCTCGATGAAATCTTTGATTTGAGACCACTTTCATGAGATTTTGAAATAGTCAAAGATTTAGCTACGAACAATATACTGACATCCTTTCTTTGACCAAACTTTGACCTTCTGTATCTTGAGAAGAGGCTTTGTTTTTTAAGATTCAAGGTGTTTTTTGGTTCATCTTGATGAGATCTTTGATTAAAGATCACTTTCACCAGATTTTGAAACGGTCAAACTTTTAGCTACAAACACTATACTAACTTCCTTGCTTTCATAAAACTTTTACCATGTTTATCTTGAGAAGAGAGGCTTCGGTTTTCAAGATTTAAGGTGTTTTTAGGTTCATCTTGACAAGATCTTTGATTTGAGACTACTTTCACCTGATTTGGAAATAGTCAAAATTTTAGCTATGAACATTGTACTGACTTCCTTTCTTTGACAAAACTTTGACTATCCATATCTTGAGAAGAGGGGCTCCATTTTTCAAGATTCAAGATGTTTTTTGATTCATCTCGATGAGATCGTCAATTTGAGACCACTTTCACTATATTTGGAAACACTCAAACTTTTAGCTTTGAATATTGTGCTAACTTCCTTGCTCTGACAAAACTTTGACCATCCTTATCTTGAAAAGACAGGCTCCTTTTTTCAAGATTCAAGATATTTTTTGGTTCATCTCGATGGGATCTTTTATTTGAGACCACCTTCACCAGATTTGGAAATAGTGAATCTTTTATCTACGAACATTTTACTGACTTCCTTTCTTTGACCAAACTTTGACCCTTCGTATCTTGAGAAGAGAGGCTCTATTTTTCAAGATTCAATATGTTTTTAGGTTCATCTCGATGAAATCTTTGATTTGAGACCACTTTCACTAGATTCGAGAATGGTCAAACTTTTAGCTAGGAACATTGTACTAACTTCTTTGCTTTGACAAAACTTTGACTATCTGTATCTTAAGCAAAGAGGCTCCATTTTTTAAGGTTCAAGGTGTTTTTTGGATCATCTTGACGAGATCTTCCATTTGAGATGACTTTCACCAAATTTGGAAATGGTTAAACTTTTAGCTACAAACACTGTACGGACTTCCTTGCTTTCATAAAACTTTAGTCATTTGTATCTTGAGAAGAGAGGCTCCATTTTTCAAGATTCAAAGTGTTTTCAGCTTGATCTTGATGAGATCTTCAACTTGAGACCACTTTCACAATATTTGGAAATAGTCAAACTTTTAGCTATGAACACTGTACTAAGTTCCTTGCTTTCACCAAACTTTAAACATCTGTATCTTGAGAAGAGAGGCTACATTTTTCAAGATTCAAGGTGTTTTTAGGTTTATCTCGATGAGATCTTCGATTTGAGACCACTTTCACCAGGCTTGGAAAGGGTAAAACTTCTAGCTACGAACACTGTATTGATATCCTTGCTCTGACCAATCATTTTATAGTCCGTATCTTCAGAAGAGAGGCTCTATTTTTCAAGATTCAAGGTGTTTTTATGTTCATCTCGATGAGATCTTCGATTTGAGACCACTTTCACCAAATTTGGAAATGGTCAAACTTTTAGCTACGAACACTGTACTAACTTCCTCACTTTGACCAATCTTTGACCATCTATATCTTGAGAAGATATGCTCTTTTTTTCAAGATTCAAGGTGTTTTTAAGTTCATCTCGATGAAATCTTTCCTTTGAGACCACTTTCGCTAGATTTGTAAATAGTCAAACTTTTAGCTACAAACATTGTACTAACTTCCTTTCTTTGACCAAACTTTGACCATGCGTATCTTGAGAAGAGAGACTCCTATTTTCAAGATTCAAGGTGTTTTTGAGTTCATTTGAATGAGATCTTGGATTTGAGACCACTTTCACCAGATTTGGAAATGGTCAAACTTTTAGTTACAAACATTGTACTGACTTCCTTTCATTGCCCAAACTTTGACCATCTCTATCATGCAAAGAGAGGCTCCATTTTTCAAGATTCAAGGTGTTTTTAAGTTCATCTCGATGAGATCTTTGATTTGAGACCACTTTCACAAGATTTGGAAACAATCAAACTTTTAGCTATGAACATTGTATTCACTTCCTTGCTTCGACCAAATTTTGACCATTTGTATCTTGAGAAGAGAGGCTCCATTTTTTGAGATTCAAGGAGTTTTAAAGTTCATCTTGATGAGATCTTCGATGTTAGACCACTTCCACCAAATTTGGAAATGGTCAAACTTTTAGCTACAAACACTGTACTGACTTCCTTACTTTGACCAAACTTTAACGATCCATATCTTTAGAAGAGAGGCTCTAGTTTTCAAGATTCAAGGTGTTTTTTAATGGTTCATCTTGTCGAGATCTTCAATTTGAGACCACTTTCACCAGATTTGGAAATGCTCAAACTTTTAGCTATGAACACTGTACTGACTTCCTCACTTTCACAAAACTTTGACCATCTATATCTTGAGAAGAGATGCTCCATTTTTCAAGATTCAAGGTATTTTTTGGTTCATCTCAACTACATCTTTGATTTGAGACCACTTTCACCAGATTTGGAAACAGTCAAACTTTTAGCTATGAACACTATACTAACTTTCCTTTCTTTGACCAAAGTTTGACCATCTGTATCCTTAGAAAAGAGGCTCTATTTTTCAAGATTGTAGTTATTTTTTGGTTCATCTTGACGAGATCTTCGATATGAGACCACTTTCACCAAATTTGGAAATTGTCAAACTTTTAGCTACGAACACTGTACTGACTTCCTTTCTTTGACCAAACTTTGACCATCTGTATCTTGAGAAGACATCTTCCATTTTTAAAGATTCAAGGTCTTTTTAGGTTCATCTCGATAAAATCATTGATTTGAGACCAATTTCACTAGATTTGGAAAGAGTCAAACTTTTAGCTGAGCACTATACTGACTTCCTTGCTTTGACCAAACTTTGACCATGAGTATCTTGAAAAAAGAGGCTCCTTTTTTTAAGACTCAAGACATTTTTTGGTTCATCTCAATGAGATCTTCGATTTGACATCACTTACACCAAATTTGGAAATGGTCAAACTTTTAGCTACAAACATTTTACTGACTTCCTTTCTTTGACCAAACTTTGACCATCTCTATCTTGAGAAGAGAGGCTCCATTTTTCAAGATTCAAGCTATTTTTAGTTTCATCTTGACGAGATCTTCAAATTTGAGACCACTTTCACTAGATTTGGAAACAATCAAAATTTTAGCTACGAACACTGTAATGACTTCCTTTTTTTACCAAACTTTAACCATTTGTATCTTGGGAAGAGAGGCTCTATTTTTCAAGATTAAACATGTTTTTTTTTCTTCTCGACAAGATCTTCAATTTTAGACCACTTTAACCAGATTTGGAAATGGTCAAACTGTTAGGTACGAATATTGTACTGACTTTTGTGCTTTGACTAAACTTTGGCCATTTGTAACTTGAGAGAGGATCCATTTTTCAAGATTCAAGGTGTTTTTAAGTTAAACTTTTAGCTACGAACACTGTACTGACTTCCTTTCCTTAACCAAACATTGACTATCTATATCTTGAGAAGAGAGGCTCCATTTTTTAAGATTCAAGGTGTTTTTTGGTTCATCTCGACGAGATCTTCTATTTGAGACCACTTTCACCAAATTTGGAAATGGTCAAACTTTTAGCTATGAATATTGTACTAACTTTCATGCTTTGACCAAACTTTGACTATCCGTATCTTGAGAAGAGAGGCCCCATTTTTCAAGATTCAAGAAGTTTTTTCGTTCATCTCGACAAGATCTTCGATTTGAGACCACTTTCACCAGATTTGGAAATGGCCAAACTTTTAGCTACGAACACTATACTGACTTCCTTGCTTTGACCAAACTTTGACCATTTGTATCTTGTGAAGAGAGGCTCCATTTTTCAAAATTCAAGGTGTTTTTAAGTTCATCTTAGAGAGATCGTCGATTTGAGACCACTTTCACGAGATTTGGAAATGGTCAAACTTTTAGCTATGAACACTGTACTGACTTCCTTGCTTTGACCAAACTTTGACCATCTGTATCTTGAGAAGAGAGGCTCCATTTTTTAAGATTCAATGTATTTTTTGGTTCATCTCGATGAGATCTTCAATTTGAGACCACTTTCACCAAATTTGGAAATGATCAAACTTTCAGCTATGAACACTATACTGACTTCCTTTCTTTGACCAAACTTTGATTGTTTGTATCTTGAGAAGAGAGGCTCTATTTTTCAAGATTGAAGATGTTTTTAGGTTCATCTCAACAAGATCTTTAATTTAAGACCACTTTTTCTAGATCTAGAAATGGTAAAACTTTTAGCTAAAAACACTATACTGACTTCCCTTCTTTGACCAAACTTTGATAGTCTCTATCTTCAGAAGAGAGGCTCCATTTTTCAAGATTCAAGATAATTTGAGGGTCATCTCGATGAGATCTTTGATTTGAGACCGGTTTCATGAGATTTGGAAATGGTCAAACTTTTACCTACAAACATTATACTGACTTCCTTGCTTTGACCAAACTTTGACAGTCTGTATCTTGAGAAGAGAGACTCCATTTTTCAAGATTCAAAGCATTTTTTGGTTCATCTTGACAACATCTTTGATTTGACACCACTTTCACCAAATTTGGAAATGGTCAAACTTTTAGCTACAAACACTGTACTGACTTCCTTTCTTTGACCAAAGTTTAACAATCTATATCTTGAGAAGAGAGGCTCTATTTTTCAAGATTCAAGTTGTTTTTATATTCATTTTGAAGAGATTTTTGATTTGAGACCACTTTCACCAGATTTGGAAATGGTCAAACTTTTAGCTATGAATATAGTACTGACTTCTTTGCTTTTACAAAATTTTGACCATCTGTATCTTGAGAAGAGAGGCTCCATTTTTCAAGATTCCAGGTGTTTTTTGGTTCATCTTGACGAAATATTTGATTTGAGACCACATTCACCAAATTTGGAAATGGTCAAACTTTTAGCTATGAACATTGTACTGAATTCTTTGCTTTGACCAAACTTTAACCATCTTTATCTTGAGAAGAGAGGCTTCATTTTCTAAGATTTAACGTGTTTTTAGGTTCATCTACATGAAATCTTCAATTTGAGACCACTTTCACCAAATTTGGAAACAGTCAAACTTTTAGCTAGGAACACTGTACTGACTTCCTTACTTTGACTAAACTTTGACCATCTGTATCTTGAGAATAGAGGCTCTATTTTTCAAGATTCAAGGTTTCTTTTGGTTCATCTCGATGAGATCTTCGATTTGAGACCACGTTCACGAGATTTAAAAATGGTCAAATTTTTAGCTACGAACACTATACTGACTTCCTTGCTTTGACCGAACTTTTACTGTCCATATCTTGAGGAGAGAGGCTCCATTTTTCAAGATTCAAGGTCCTTTTTGGTTAATCTCAATGAGATCTTTTATTTGAGACCACTTTCACTAGATTTGGAAATGGTCAAACTTTTATCTATGAAGACTATACTAACTTCCTTGCATTAACCAAACTTTGACCATTTGTATCTCGTGAAGAGAGGCTCCATTTTTCAAGCTTCAAGGTGTTTTAAGGTTCATCTCGACGATATCTTTGATTTGAGACCACTTTCACCAAATTTGGAAATAGTCAAACTTTTAGCTACGAACACTGTACTAATTTCCTTGCTTTGACCAAACTTTAACCATCCGTATCTTGAGAAGAGAGGCTCCATTTTTAAATATTCAAGGTATTTTTTAGTTCAAGTCGACAACATCTTTAATTTGAGACCACTTTCACTAGATTTGGAAATGGTGAAACTTTTAGCTACGAACACTATACTGACTTCCTTGCCTTGACAAAACTTTGACTATCCATATCTTTAGGAGAGAGGGTCCATTTTTCAAGATTCAAGGTGCTTTTTGGTTCATCTCAATGAGATCCTCGATTTGAGATCACTTTCACCAAATTTGAAAATGGTCAAACTTTTAGCTACGAACACTGTACTGACTTCCTTCCTTTGGCAAAGTTTTGACCATCTATATCATGAGAAGTGACTCTATTTTTCAAGATTCAAGGTGTTTTTAGGTATATCTCGACGAGATCTTCACTTTGAGACCACTTTCACCAAATTTGGAAATGGTCAAATTTTTAGCTACGAACACTGTACTGACTTCCTTTCTTTGACCAAACTTTGACCATCCATATATTGAGAAGAGAGACTCTATTTTTAATGATTCAAGGTGTGTTTAGGTTAACCTCAATGAGATCTTCGATTTGAGACCACTTTCACCAGATTTAGAAATAGTCAAACTTTTAGCTATGAACACTATACTGACTTCCTTGCTTTAACAAAACTTTGACCATCATATCTTGAGAAGAGAGGCTCCATTTTTTAAGATTCAAGTTATTTTTTTATTAATCTGGATGAGATCTTTGATTTGAAACCACTTTCACCAGATTTGTAAATCATCAAACTTTTACCTACGAACACTCTACTGACTTCCTTGCTTTGGCCAAACTTTGACCGTCTGTATCTTGAGAAGAGAGGCTTTGTTTTTCAAGATTCAAGGTGTTTTTAGGATCATCTCGACGAGATCTTTGATTTGACACCACTTTCACCATATTTGGAAATAGTCAAACTTTTAGCTATGAACACTATATTGACTTCCTCACTTTGACCAAATTTTGACTGTCCATATCTTGAGGAGAGAGGCTCCATTTTTCAATATTCAAGGTGCTTTTTGGTTCATCTCAATGAGATCTTTGATTTGAGAACACTTTCACTAGATTTGTAAATGGTCAAACTTTTAGCTACGAACACTGTACTAACTTCCTTACTTTGACCAAACTTTGACCATCCGTATCTTGAGAATAGAAGCTTTATTTTTTAAGATTCAAGGTGTTTTTAGGTACATCTCGATGAGATATTCACTTTGAGACCACTTTCGCTAGATTTGGAAATGGTCAAATTTTTATCTACGAACACTATACTAACTTCCTTACTTTGACCAAACTTTGACCGTCTGTATCTTTAGAAGAGAGGCTCTATTCTTAAGGATTCAAGGTGTTTTTTGTTTCATCTAGATGAGATATTCGATTTGAGACCTCTTTCACCACATTTGGAAATGAAAAAATGTTTAGCTATGAACACTGTAATTACTTCCTTGCTTTAACCAAACTTTTACCGTTCGTATCTTGAGAAGAGAGGCTCTATTTTTCATGATTCAAGTTATTTTTAGGTTCATCTAGATGAGATATTTTATTTGAGAATAGTTTTAGCAAATTTGAAAATGGTCAAACTTTTAGCTATGAACAATGTACTGACTTCCTTTCTTTGACCAAACATTGATCATCGGTATCTTTAGAAGAGAGGCTCCATTTTTCAAGATTCAAGGTGTTTTTTAGTTCATCTTGATGAGATCTTTGAGACCACTTTCTCGAGATTTTGAAATGGTCAAACTTTTAGCTACGAACACTATATTGACTTTCTTGCTTTGACCAATCTTTGACCATCTATATCTTTAGAAAAGAGGCTTTGTTTATCAAGATTCAAGGTATATTTAGGTTCATCTCAACGAGATCTTCGATTTGAGAACACTTTCACCAGATTTGGAAATAGTTAAATTTTTAGCTACAAACACTATAGTGACTTAGTTGCTTTCACCAAACTTTGACCGTTTGTATCTTGAGAGGAGAGGCTCCATTTTTCAAGATTTAAGGTGTTTTTAGGTTCATCTCAACAAGATCTTCGATTTGAGACCACTTTCACCAGATTTGGAAATGGTCAAACTTTTACCTACGAACACTCTACTGACTTCCTTGCTTTGGCCAAACTTTGACTATCTGTATCTTGAGAAGAGAGGCTCTATTTTTCAAGATTCAAAGTGTTTTTAGGTTCATCTTGATGAGATCTTCAATTTGAGACCACTTTCTCTATATTTGGAAATGGTCAAAATTTTAGCTATGAACACTATACTAACTTCCTTGCTTTGATCAAACTTTGACTATCCATATCTTGAGGAGACAGGCTCCATTTTTTAGGATTCAAGGTGCTCTTTGGTTCATCTCAATGAGATCTTTGATTTGAGACCGCTTTCACCAGATTTGGAAATAGCCAAACTTTTAGCTACTAACACTGTACTAACTTCCTTTCTTTGACCAAACTTTAACCATCTGTATCTTGAGAAGAGAGGCTATGTTTTTTAATATTCAAGGTGTTTTTAGTTACATCTTGATGTGATCTTCACTCTAAGACAACTTTCACCAGATTTGCAAATAGTTAAATTGTTAGCTACAAACACTATGGTGACTTTGTTGCTTTAACCAAAGTTTAACAGTCTGTATCTTGAGAAGACAGGCTCCATTTTTCAAGATTCAAGGTGTTTTTAGGTTCATCTGGATGAGATCTTCGATTTGAGACCACTTTCACTAGATTTGGAAATGGACAAACTTTTAGCTATGAACAATGTACCGACTTCCTCTCTTTGACCAAACTTTGACCATCCATATATTTAGAAGAGAGGCTAAAATTTTCAAGATTCAAGATGTTTTTTGGTTTATCTTGACAAGATCTTCAATTTGAAACTACTTTCACCATATTTGAAAATGGTGAAACTTTTAACTACGAATGTTGTACTGACTTCCTTGCTTTGACCAAGCATTGACCATCTATATCTTGAGAAGAGAGGCTCTATTTTTCAAGATTCAAGTTGTTTTGAGGTTCATCTCGATGAGATTTTTTATTTCAAACCACTTTCACCAGATTTGGAAACAGTAAAACTTTTAGCTACAAATACTGCACTGACTTCTTTGCTTTTAAAAAACTTTGACTGTGTGTATCTTGAGAAGAGAGTCTCGATTTTTCAAAATTCAAGGTGTTTTTTCATTCATCTCGATAAAATCTTTGATTTGAGACCACTTTCACTAGATTTGGAAATGGTCAAAATTTTAGCTACGAACACTATACTATCTTCCTTGCTTTGACCAAACTTTGACCATTTGTATCTTGAGAAGAGAGGCTCTATTTTTAAAGATTCAAGGTGCTTTTAGGTACATCTCGATGAGATCTTCGCTTTGAGACGACTTTAACTGGATTTGGAAATAGACAAATTTTTAGCTACGAACATTGTACTAACTTCCTTGCTTTCACCAAACTTTGACCATCTGTATTTTGAGAAGACAAACTCTATTTTTCGAGATTCAAAGTGTTTTTTGGTTCATCTTGATGAGATCTTCGATTTGAGAAAACTTTCACCCGATTTGGAAATAGACAAACTTTTAGCTACGAACACTCTACTGAATTCCTTGCTTTGACCAAACTTTGACAATCTGTATCTTGAGAAGAGAGGCTCTATTTTTCAATATTCGAGGTCTTTTTTGATTCATCTCAAGGAGATCTTTGATTTTAGACCACTTTCACCAGATTTGGAAATTGTCAAACTTTAGCTATGAACACTCTTTTGACTTCCTTACTTTGGCCAAACTTTTACAATCTATATCTGAGAAGAGAGGCTCTATTTTTCAAGATTCAAGGTGTTTCTAGGTTCATCTTGATGAGATCCTTGATTTGAGACTACTTTCACCATATTTGGAAATGGCCAAATTTTTAGCTATGAACATTGTATTGACCTCCTTCCTTTGATCAAACTTCGACTGTCCATATCTTGAGGAGAGAGGCTCCATTTTTTAAGATTCAAGGTGCTTTTTGGTTTGTCTCAATGAGATCTTTGATTTGAGACAACTTTCCTGAGATTTGGCAATGATCAAACATTTAGCTACAAACATTGTACTCACTACCTTGCTTTGACAAAACTTTGACCATCTGAATCTTGAGAAGAGAGGCTCTATTTTTCAAGATTCAAGGGTTTTTTAGGTACATCTCAACGACATCCTCGTGTTGAGACCACTTTCACCAGATTTGAAAATTTTCAAATTTTTAGCTATGAACATTGTATTGACTTCCTTGCTTTGACAAAACTTTGACCGTCTATATCTTGAGAAGAGAAGCTCTATTTTTTAAGACTCAAGGTGTTTTTTGGTTCATCTTGTCAAGATCTTCAATATGAGACCACTTTCACCATATTTGGAAATGGTCAACCTTTTACCTACGAATATTGTACTGACTTCCTTGTTTTGACCAAACTTTCATCATTCGTATCTTCACAAGAGAGGCTTAATTTTTCATGATTCATATTTTTTTTAGGTTCATCGAGATGAAAAATTTGATTTGAGACCACTTTCACTAGATTTGGAAATAGTTAAATTTTTAGCTACGAACATTGTACTAACTTCCTTGCTTTGACCAAACTTTGACCATCTATATCTTGAGAAGAGAGGATCCATTTTTCAAGATTCAAAGTGTTTTTAGGTTCATCTCAACGAGATCTTCAATTTGAAACCACTTTCACCCGACTTGGAAATGGTCAAACATTTAGCTACGAGCACTATATTGACTTCCTTGCTTTGACCAAAGTTTGACCATCTGTATCTTGAGAAGAGAGGCTCCATTTTTCAAGATTCAAGGTGTTTTTAAGTTCATCATGACGAGATCTTGGATTTGAGAACACTTTCACTAGATTTGGAAATGGTCAAACTTTTAGCTACGAACACTATACTAACTTTGTTTCTTTTACCAAACTTTTACCATCTATATTTTTAGAAGAGAGGTTGCATTTTTCAAGATTCAATGTGTTTTTTTGTTCATCTCGATGAGATCTTCGATTTGAGACCACTTTCACCAGATTTGGAAAAGGTCAAACTTTTAGCTAGGAACATTATATTGACTTCCTTGCTTTGACCTAACTTTGACCATCCGTAGTTTTAGAAGAGAAGCTCTATTTTTTAAGATTCAAGGTGTTTTTAAGTTCATCTCAATGAGATCTTTGATTTGAGACCACTTTCATAGATTTGGAAATGGTCAAACTTTTAGCTATGAACACTGTACTGACTTCCTTTTTTTGACCAAACTTTGGCCATCCACATCTTGAGAAGTGAGGCTCTCTTGTTCAGGATTCAAGGTGCTTTTTGGGTCATCTCAATGAGATCTCTGATTTGAGACCACTTTTAGCAGATTTGGAAATGATCAAATTTTTAGCTACGCACACTATAATCACTTCTTTTCTTTGACCAAACTTTGACCATTCATATCTTGAGAAGAGAGGCTCTATTTTTTAAGATTCAATGTGTTTTTTGGTTCATCTCGATGACATCTTCAATTTGAGACCACTTTCACCAGATTTGGAAATGGTCAAACTTTTAGCTATGAACACTCTACTGACTTCCTTGCTTTGACCAAACTTTGACCATCCATATTTTCAGAAGGGAGGCTCTATTTTTTAAGATTCAAGGTGTTTTTACATTCATCTCGATGAGATCTTTGATTTGAGACCATTTTCACCAGATTTGAAAATGGTGAAACTTTTAGCTACGAATCATTTACTTTCTTCCTTTCTTTGACCAAACTTTGATCATCCATATCTTTAGAAGACAGGCTCCATCTTTCAAGATTCAAGTTATTTTTTGGTTCATCTCGATGAGATCTTTGATTTGAGACCACTTTCACTAGATTTGGAAATGGTCAAACTTTTAGCTATGAACACTCTACTGACTTCCTTGCTTTGAGACAACTTTGACCTTCTATATCTTGAGAAGAGATGCTCCATTTTTTAAGATTCAAGGTGTTTTTTGGTTCATCTCGATGAGATTTTCAATTTGAGACCACTTTGACTAGATTTAGAAATGATCAAAATTTTAGCTAGGATCACTCTACTGACTTCCTTGCTTTGTCCAAACTTTGACCATCTGTATCTTGAGAGGAGAGGCTCCATTTTTTAAGATTCAAGGTGTTTTTTGGTTCATCTCAACGAGATCTTTGATTTGAGACCACTTTCACCAGATTTAGAAATGGTCAAACTTTTAGCTATGAATACTGTACTGACTTCCTTGCTTTGACTAAACTTTTACTATCTGTATCCTAAGAAGAGAGGCTCCATTTTCTAGATTCAAGGGTTTTTTAGGTTCACCTCAATGAGATCTTCTATTTGAGGCCACTTTCATTAGATTTAGAAATGGTCAAACTTTTGTTAGGAATAAGGTGTCTCAACCTTGGATAATTCCTATTCTTATTATTTGTTTTGTAAAATATATTTCTTGCAAATAATGTTGATGTGTCGGCATCTTGAATTGTGTGTAAGGAGATCATGGCTAAAATAGTTATGATAGATTCCTATGACACATAAGAGCTATGTCAGGAAGATTCAATGATAGGTGAAGACCTGTGGCAACTGATAAATTTGAGTACTGTACACTCTTCCCCAATTGTGGGCTTCCTATTTTCTCAGAGAATGGTAAAACCCTAATACGGTTATCTTTGGGAGTAGCCCTAAAAAGTGAAGTGCATGATATAAGCTTTTTTAGGATTGCGAAGAGATGTGATGTGAGTGTATGGTTGGAACATTTTTATGCTACCATGATTTGTCTTCAAGGTTTTGGAAATCTTCTGAAAGAACTTGCATTGCAAGTGTATTGTAAGTTGTAATAGTTTTGATCAATACATTGTGCAGGTTTTGGAGTGCTAGGGTTTTTACCGAAAGGTTTCCCCAGGGTATATCATTGTGTCATTCTCTATTTTTCTATATGCATGGTATGTGGTTGCAATATCTTTGTTAAAGTAGTTAACAAATCTAAAATTGTAAGGATTTATAAGAATTTGCACAATACTCTCCTATAGAGATTAGCGTAGGAAGCTGTTTTTGCACCTGAGTTTCCTTACAACTTTTAGCTATGAACATTGTACTATTTTCCTTGCTTAGACCAAACTTTGACCTTCTGTATCTTGAGAAGAGAGGCTCTATTTTTCAAGATTCCAAGTGTTTTACATTCATCTCGATCAGATCTTCAATTTGAGCCCACTTTCACCATATTTTGAAATGGTCAAAATTTTAGCTACGAACACTGTACTAACTTCCTTACTTTGATCAAACTTTGACCATCTGTATCTTGAGAAGAGAGGCTCCATTTTTCAAGATTCAAGGTGTTTTTTGGTTCATCTTGAAGAGATGTTTTATTTCAGACCACTTTCATCAGATTTAAAAATGACCAAACTTTTAGCTACAAACATTGTACTAACTTCCTTGCTTTGACCAAACTTTGAGCAGCTGTATCTTGTGAAGAGAGACTCTATTTTTCAAGATTCAAGGTTTTTTTAAGTTCATCTTGGTGAGATCTTCAATTTGAGGCCACTTTCACCAAATTTGGAAATGGTCAAACTTTTAGCTACAAACATTGTACTGAATTCCTTGCTTTGACCAAACTTTGACCATTTGTATCTTGAGAAGAGAGGTCCATTTTTCAAGGTTCAAATTGTTTGTTGGTTCATCTTGATGAGATGTTAGATTTGAGACCACTTTCACCAGATTTGGAAATGGTCAAAGTTTTAGCTATGAACATCGTATTGACTTCCTTTCTTTGACCAAACTTTGACCGTCTGTATCTTGAGAAGAGAGGCTCTATTTTTCAAGATTCAAAGTGTTTTTAGGTTCATCTCAATGAGATCTTCGATTTGAGATCACTTTCACCAGATTTAGAAATGATCAAAATTTTAGCTACAAACACTGTACTGACTTCTTTGCTTTGACTAAACTTTGACCATCCGTATCTTCAAAATTGAGGCTCTATTTTTCAAGATTCAAGTTGTTTTTAGGTTCATCTCGATGAGGTCTTCATTTTGAGCCCACTTTCACTAGATTTTGAAATGGTCAAACTTTTAGCTAGGAACACTATACCAACTTCCTTGCTTTGACCTAACTTTGACTATCTTTATATTGAGAAGAGAGGCTCCATTTTTCAAGATTCAAGGTTTTTTTAGTTTCATTTTGATGAGATCTTCTATTTGAGACCACTTTCACCATATTTGGAAACGGTCAAAATTTTAGCTATAAACACTGTACTGACTTCCTTTCTGTGACCAAACTTTGACCATCCGTATCTTGAGAAGAGAGGCTCCATTTTTCAAGATTCAAGGTGTTTTTAGGTTCATCTTGATGAGATATTCAATTTGAGACCACTTTCACCAGATTTGGAATTTGTCAAGGTTTTAGCTACAAACACTATATTGACTTCCTTACTTTCACAAAACTTTAACCGTCTATATCTTGATAAGAGAGGCTCCATTTTTAAAGATTCAAGTTGTTTTTTGGTTCATCTCAATTAGATCTTTAATTTGAGACCGCTTTCACCAGATTTGGAAACACTCAAACTGTTAGCTACAAACACTTTATTGATTTCCTTGCTTTGACAAAACTTTCATCATCTGTATCTTGAGAAGAGAGGCTTTATTTTTCAAGATTCAAGGTGTTTTTAGGTTCATCTTGATGAGATCTTTGATTTGAGACCATTTTCACCAGATTTGGAAATGGTTAAAATTTTAGCTATGAACACTATGTTTGTACTCAAAAATGATGGACCATTTTTGGCCAACTAATAGGCACACACTAGTGCCTCTACAATTATAGCTTGAATGAACCAAGGCTGTTTGGCCTGACTTTACAAGTGCCCTATGCTGCACAAACGCATGCATAGGGAAACATTCTTTATGACTATCATTTCACAATATGCAAATGTCTGATATCATTTGTCCAAATTTAAAAATAATACTTTCACAAACATAAGGCAATATAAATCACACAAAAATATTTCTATGACATTAGGTTATAAAAGTTTTATAACTTACCCTAAAAAGATGGGGGAACTTACCCTAATATCACTATAAAAATAATTTACATAGGGTAAGTGCAATAATACTTTTTGGAAAAATAACAAACCTAGTGTTAAGAAATATTTCTAATGTAAAAATAAGATAAAAACTTACAACCACTATATAAAATGCATTAAATTTAAGGCAAAATAATCTCACTTTCTAAACAAAACCCTAAATATTTCATGAAATGGAGGTGAAAAATAATAATAAGAACATATACTCGACTCACCAAATTAATATTTCCTAAAATGAAAAAGTTAAAAACAAATCACATATGGTAAGATATAATCAATTATGCCCATTTTACCCTAATAATTTGATTTTTAAAAATTAAAATTACAATAGGGTAAAATAAAAGATTATATTTAGGTATTTTGAAAAATAAAGATTTATGCTAATTGAAATTTGTTTCAAAACCTATAACATTACCAAAGTAAATTACTTTATTATACTTTTTCACTTTAGTGTTTAAGGGTAAATTAGAATAAAACCTAAAAACAATCACATTAGTAATGAATCAAAATCTTCTAAAATATAAAACCATTTTGGAACACACAAGAGAAATCCAATTACATTTATAACCTAACATTTTATCCCTGAATTACTAAAGAGAATAAAATAATTTATAATTTATACCTTTATTTCTACCCATACTCTCAAAGAATACAATAGGACAATTGGTTAGGGTAGGTCGGGTAGTTAGGATAGGAAGAAAGGGTGGGTCGAGAGGTTGAGTGTTTAACTCCCTCTCCCCACTCTTTTTTCCTAAAAACCAATAAAATAAATAATACATAGGAAAGAAATATTTCATATTTTAATTTGAAATAATTAAGGCAACAAATACTCCTTGTGTGAGAAATTGTATTAATTTTTTCACCTATACATGAAAATGTAAATAAATTAGTTGCTCTTCCAAATCCTCTTGAAGAATAATAATAAACTAATTGGTTAGAGGGTAGAAGGGTAGGTAGGTAGGAAAGAAGGGTTGGCCTTAGAGGTTGAGTGTTCAACTCCCTCTCACCACCTTTTTTATTTAACCACCTTATTAGTTATTAATTTTATAATTATTTATTTTATTTCAAAATATACATGAATTAAATTTATTGAAATAAAATAACTAAAAACACATTTCATGAATATAGAATAATGACAAATATTTATGCCTTTTTAATCATTTTAATTTTTTTACATAGGGAAATTACATAAAAATAAAAATAGAGATTATACTTCCCTGATGTTTTGCATATTTAGAACCTGAATTTTTAGGTGTCAACAGTGGCTCTTTTTGGGGATGTGCATTCATGCCTAGATGTAGTGAGAGTTCAGTTATCTCTGGAAAAGTAGACCACAGTAAGAAAAGAATCATGAGGCTAGGACAGAGTAAAACAAAATAAAATAATGTACAAGTTTAGAGAATATTTCCTATTTTAAGAGAAAAAGGGCTTCAAATACTGATCGTGAGTTGGGAACTCCTGAATAACTTCATTAGTGTCATGTAAATAGTATGAATTCTCACCTACCTTTGAAATGACCATGGAAGGTCCTAGCCACAATGCCTCAAACTTACCATGTTTTCCTTTATCTTGGTCTTTTGCATTCCATTTCAGTACCCAATCACCTTCTCTGAAAGGCCTGTATGATGCTCTCTTATCATGAAGGGTCTTAATATATTATTGTTGTTGAAGATTCCTTTCTTGTGCTCTTATTCTCATCTCATCTAGCTCTGATAATTGGCTCAACCTATCTTCCATAAAATTTGTCCTCAAGCTCTTCTTCCTGAATGAATTTGTAAACTAGCAAGAGATTATTTAATAGTAATCTTGCTTATTTCCCATAAACCAATTCATAAGGAGAAAAACCTATCAATCTTTTCACTGTTACTCTGTCTACCCACAAAGCTAGACCTAGCTTTGAGTCCCATGCCTTCTTATTATTGCTCAACATTCTTCTGATGATCTTTAATATATTCTTATTGCTTGATTCTTCTTGACCATTTCCTTGCGGATGATATGGGGAAGAGTATGATAGTCCAATACCATATTTTTTGCAAAATCCTAAAAATTCCTTATATCTGAAACACATGTTGTTGTCACAAAGAATCTTGCAAGGTACGTTGAATCTGGTAAGTATGTTGTCTGTCAAAAACTTGGTGACCACCTTGCTTGTAGCTTGTCTCGTATGTATAGCTTCCACCCGTTTCGTAAAGTAGTCTATTGCAACCAATATCCACTTGTGACATCCACTCAAAGCATCTAGAATCTCCCCAATAAAGTCTATTCCCCACATTTTGAAAGGTTCCTTAGTTTGTAAAGGAATAAGGGGTAGAGAACAATTGTATTTCAGTTTCCCAGAGAATTTCTGACAAGATTCACACTTTTTAACATATTCATAACAATCCTTGAATACATGGGGCCAATAATACCTGGCTTTAAATATCTTATGAGCTATTGTCTTAGCTGAAAAGTGACCTTTGCATACCCCATCATATAACTATTTAATAACTGACTTAGCTTAATAGGTGTCTAGATAGAATAAGAGGATACCATCATTATTTTTCCAATACAAGTCTCCTTGAATCAATACATATCTTGATGCTTGTAACTTTATAGTTCTTTTCTGATTATCACTTAGACCTTCTTTACACTTCATATGCCTTAAGAAATAGACTATGTCTGTGTACCATGGACAATGTTCGATGCTCATTTCTACACTTTCCAAATCTACTTGGTTTACTTGGGCTACATCCAAATTTGTCTCTGCCATGAGTTTAGCCAACTCTTGTCCTCTGATTAACTTATTGATCTAAATTTCAATGTCAAACTCCTGAACTTGATTAATCCATCAACATCTTTTACCTTTGACTTTTGATTGCCTCAATATATCCTTAGTTGCTTCATTAGGTACATATGCCACTATCTTAGCTCCAACTGGGTATCTAAAAGATTTCACTACTTTAACTAATGCATAAACCTATTTTTCATGTATATCATAGTTTAGCTCAGAAGACTGTAAAGCTTTTCTAAAGAAAGCTATAGGTTTCTCATGTCCTTCATCATTTTTCTGTAGTAGAACCACTGTAATGGTGTGAAAAGAAGTGAAAGAGAACAACTGAAATGGCTTCGAGAAATCAGGAGATTTCAACACTAGAGCTTCTTTGATTTCTTTATTAATGTTGGAAAAAGATTCTAAGGCCTCATCTATCCAATTTAGAATTTCATTCTTCTTCAACATCTTTGCAATAGGTTTTATAATTTCTAAAAAAATCAGGATGAACCTCCTCACAAAGTTGATTTGTCCAAAGAAAGATTGATTCCCCTTAACATTTTTAGGAATTTGAACCTTATCAATTGCTTCAATCCTTTTTGGGTCTATTCTAACTCCTTCCCTAGAAACAATGTGACCAATAAGTTTACCCTCAGTTACCCCAAAATGACATTTCTTTGGATTTAAGGATACTCCATATTCAAGGGCTCTTTTGAAAATTTTCTCTAAATTCTTGCAATGGTCTTCTTCCTTCTTGGAATAAGTTGTGATGTCATCCTAATATATTACCATGATAATATCAATGAAATCCCCAAAATCCACATCCATGGCCTTCTAAAAAGTAGCTTTGGTGTTTGTAAGTCCAAATGACATTCTTGCATAAATGTATGTACCCCACAACATAGTGAATGTTGTTTTGTATAGTTCTTCTTTAACCTTCACTTGATTATACTCGGAGAACCCATCCATCATGGATAACAATTCATTCCCAATAAACTTTTGTAATAATGCCTCCATATTAAGTAATGCATAATTTTCCTTCAATGAAGATATGTTTAGGTTTTTGAAATCCACACAAAGCCTGATATCTATGTTCTTCTTCCTAACAAGTACCAAGTTAGAAACCTAGGTGGAGTGCCTAATCGGCTTGATGATACCGACATCCCTCATCTTGATGAGTTCTTCCTTCATCGTAGGAGCCAAACTTGGATTGATCCGTCTTTTCCTTTGTCTAAAGGGCTTAGCATTAGGTCTTAGGGGTATCTCATGTTGGAACAAGTCCTCTCTATATCCCTTAAGATTGCCATAGGACCAAGCAAAAACATGTTTGTACTTTCTTAATAAACTAACAATATCAGCCCTGATTTTAGGAGTTAGTTTTTTACCAATGAAAACCTCTTTAGGAGTATGTTCATTTCCTAAATTTATCTTCTCTACTTCTTCTATAGTAGTATTATCCATTTTAATTCTACTATTAGAATCCTTATTATGAAACATTCTCTCTAATGCCACAGGACCTTTAGGTGTTTTATTAGTCTTAAGTTGAATTACTTCTTTTCCAAATAAAGTATCATTTTCTCCTATTATTTTAACATAAGCATTTAAATCAATAGACTGATCTTCATACCTTTCTTCACATGCAAGGAATTTTATGATGTTTCTATCATCCTCAAAAACTTTCCAATTATGAATGTTATCAGGTATTTCTGGTCTTGATTTGATCTCTACCTCTGCAATATCTTCACATGGAATATCATTATGATTAACTGCTAGGTTAGCCATGAAATCAAAAAAAATATTTTTAGACATATCTATCCAAGTTATTGAGAAAGCATCAAAACATTCTATAGAATCCCAAACTTCATTCTTGTACCTTTTTAGAGTATGATTCTTAGTAACAAACTTATCCCTAATCTCAAATACAACCAATTTAGAATCCCCATAAATAGAAAGAAGTTTGATATCATGCTTACCTACTTATTTTAGACCTAGTAGAAGTGCTTTGTATTATGCAGTATTGTTAGTACATTCAAAAGCCAACAGAAAGGAATATTTGAAAAGATTTCCCATTTGTGGATATGAAAACTACACCTTCTCCATTTCCACTTTTGATACATGATCCATCAAAAAACATTTCCCAAATGAAATCACTATTTTCCTTAGCATATATTTCAATAGGACTAATATTTTCAATGACATTTTTATGAATACTTGGAAATTCTCCATTTTGGTATGGAAAAAGTATGTAATTTGATTGGGATCAACATCTTCAATGATATAAGTGGATCTTGGTTCCCCATTAATCCTTATAATCTTGTCATTCACTGGGATAGAAGCATAAGATAGATCTAATTGGACATTACCACCTACTAAATTAGACCACTATCTAGATAATAAAATTCCATAACTAGGTGGTACTTCTACAACAGTAATATCAATTTTATAAGACTTATTAGGACAAGAAAGAAACTTAAATTCAACATTTTTCATTATTCCAATAACTGGAACCAATCTATTATCCATAGCATAGCATTTTCCATAAGTAGTATCCACATTCATTCCTAATTCTTTCATCACTCCATGAGGCATGATATTAATTGTTGCTCTAGAGTCTAACATACAATTTTTAACTAATTTATTGTTTATCAATAAAGTCAAAAAGAAAGGATCTACTTTAGTAGCATCTTCATTAATAGAAGTTCCTAGGTAAATAACTGGAAATTCCTCATTATCCTTTTGTTCCTTTGAATCCTTTTTAACAACATCAATTATTATTTTGATCATTTCATTCCTGCAATCAGTTAATTTCACTATTTCCATTAGGGGGATAGAAATTTTTACCTAATATAATGCTTGAGACAAGAATGAGGTATAGTTAGAAAATTGCTTACCATTGCTTTGCTTATCCATTGGTTTTCTTATCTTTATTGTCTAATCAACTTGCCTTTTAGGAGTATCTACCTTTACTTTATTTATCTCACCATTCTTGTTTGAAATTTTGAACATCCCTACCGCTTGTTCATTACCTGAGTTTACATTTATGTTCCTTAGGCGATAGTTGCTAAGAACCTATTCCATTGTTTCCATAGTGCATGCCTCTCTTTCCTCTTTTGTTGTCCTTTTAATATCCGAATTCTCATCACCATCTAAAAAAACTTGCTGCTCCTATTCGTAGCCCGACCTCCTGTAACTTTCATCTAGCACATAATCTCCTTCTGAGTCATCACTATCTCCTGACCAAAAGGGGGTGGATGATAAAGCATTTATCACAAGTCTCTCCCCACACCCTTGGTATTCTTCCTCTAGAATTTTCTATGATATAAGGAATTACTCTTGGGGGTGGGGCATCTTGCAAATGTCACACCAAAGTTCATCCCCTATAAAATGATTATTCTTTTTAAGAGGGTCTGGAGTGTCTGTTTATTTTTTCAAAGGCTTTCCATCTTTCCATTTAGTATGATAAGGCATGTCTCGCAACCTGTACCTATCATTCCTGTTGAAATTTCTATCACTTTTTCCTTCTTGAAAATGATTTTTATTTTGTTGCAAATTTTTCATTAAGTTCACTAATTCATCCATCTTATCACCTTCTTCATTCTTTTTTGGGGCTGTAGAATTGAAAAGCCTAGGATAATTTCTCTTATCCACTCTCCCGATAGCTATTCTATTATTTTCAATAGTTAATGCAATATTAAAAGCTTGTTGTAATGTTGTTAGGTTATGAGACCTTATCTCATAATTCATTTTGACATCAAAGGCTGTCAAATAAAAAGTTATCAAAAAGGAATCAACAGGATGAATTTCTTTTGGAATTTTATTCAACACCTTGTTAAACCTTTTGTTAAATTCTTTCACTATCTCATTCACATTTTTCTTTATACTAGTTATTTTTGCAAAAGATGGATCTTTGTGATCCCCAAATTCTTCCATAAAATGATCAATGAAACTTTGCCAATAGTTAATAGATCCATCAGGAAAATTTCTATACCATTCATCTACACTATCCTTGAGTGAATGCATAAACATTTTCATATGCACATCCTCATATGTTATATCAAATTCATACACAAAATTTTTAACATTTATTACATGTTTTTCTACTAATTGTGACCCATCACTAGTAAATTTAGGGATAGCAACTTTTAACTTATTAGGTATTGGGTTAGGAGAGCATATAATATTTGAAAGATCTAATTTTTTATATCTCTCATTAATCCCTTGAAATCTGACATCAAATAGATTTCTATTTTGATTATTATTACAAAAGTATTAATTTTGACACATAGGATTACCTGTCTGGTGTTGATTTTCTTGGTTACTAGATTGACCTATGTGAGGTTGTTGAGCCATATTCATTAGATTATGCACCCATCATCCATGTTGTTGATGTTACTATTATCCAGAATACCCAGGTTGCTGATTCGTGCCCATATCATATTGTTGTGCATAGTTTTGACCTCCACTTGGATAAATTGAACCTTGCATTTGTTGTGCATGATATAGTTGTATAGGATTTCCTCTAGGCTACATATTAATATGATGGATGTCTCCTCTTCCCTGGGTGTAATTTCCATAGTGCTGCAAACATTCACTGCTTATATCATTCGTATAGGTATTAAAATATTGTGCACCACCCTAGCTTTGTGCATGGTTTCTTGGATATATATATTCTCCAGTACTTTGATCATGATTATATTCCCTTTCATCTTTAATATATTGGCTACATACTTTATTTCCTCCCACATTAATGTTTTTGTTATATAAATAATTACCTTCCTATGAATAAATATCTTTTTTACCTTGTATATCGTCAAAGCTGGTGTGAATATTTTTATTACCACACTCATCCTCCTTCTGTGCAGAATGGTAATTTTCACTTGGCTGCTCATAATAATTTTTATCATTTATGCCAAGTCTTAATCTTTCATGCTCACCATCTCTGTAATTTTCTCCAGTTCTAACATATTGCACATTATTATAATTTTTCTAAGAATTTTCTTTACCATCTTTATTTTCATGCATGTGTAAATATCTCTGCACAGGTTTGTATCTTTTCATGATGTTATTAAACTATGTATTTTTATATTGCTGGTCATGATATTTATTAAGCTGCGCATGGAAGTCAGGGTGATACATTTGTTGAATATTCCCCTTAATGTGCTGGTCACACTAGTTACCACCAAAATCAAAATTTATGTGAGTATTTGTTTTACAATGTTCATCCTTTCTCTGTGTGACTTTATGCATTTCATCTGGCTGTCTATCAATACTATTTTTATATTGCTTATTGTGAATACTTACATATTCTTCCTTCTGCGCAAGTTTGGAGTTACTCGACTGCTCTATACTTTCTTAGATCTGCACATGGTTCATACTTCCTTCACCTTACATAACACCTTCACCATGCCGAACATTACCTCTATCTCCCCTCTCACCCTACACGGAGTACTTCTTATGCATGTGATTTTCACCTTGCTGTGTAGGATACCCATAATGATGTGTGGCCCTTTTGTGCTGGTGGAAATGGTTTTGGAAATTGTTTATTTCCTGCGCATTATTTATTCGGTAATTACCATCATGCTATGCATTGTAATTCAAACAATACCAATCTCCTTGCGTGCCTTGAGGCTGTGTTTGTGCACCATTTTGGCTTTGTGCAGGTCTATATAGCTACTCACACAAGTCTCCAAACTGCGTACAAAAACAATGCCAACCTTGTGTAAAGTCAGGCCAATGATTATTGGGAATTTGTTTATTTCCATTTCCCATATTATAACATTTTTGTTTGGATTCAATATGCTACAAATTATTTTGTCTGTAATACAAGTGTTGTTTTTGTTGGCGCATGCCTTGAGGCTACTCATGGACCCCATCATGCTGGTCATGTGAGTTTCTATCCAAACTATTAGCATTACCTTTAAATTGTTGCAAGTCATCAGGCATACCATATTATTGGTGACCAACCAAACTAACGTGATTGTTTTGTCATTGCTGCATGTTCTTATCACCCGCGCTTTGCATATATAAATTTGGACAAATGGTATCAGGCATTTGTAACTCCTTACTGTGCAAGTTATGCTTGTATTGATCTCTTATGTCATGTGCTAAAGTATTAGCCTAGTGCGCATGGTATGGTTTCACATGATACTTTGAAGGTTGCCTATCCTCATCTTGCCAACTCAACATGTTTTTATGTTTCTACACAACCTTGTCTTCATTTCCATAAAATTGTGTTCTCTCATTTCACGTACTTTGTGTAAACATATTTTCATACTTTGCATTGTATCTCTAATGTTTCCTTGCATCACTACTAACCTACTGAGGATTATACTCTGGGTGGTATATTTCATCATAATACTTTTCTCCACCAATTACATGCTAGATAGATAACTCTTTATTTAATAGCAAGTAAGAATCATTGTTACTTTGCCCACAAACTTTAGGGTACTCATTTTCATCATAATCATTAACTCCCATTTTATTTTTTATATTTTCTTCATATTGCTACAAATTGTTTTAGTGTATCAAACTATGCTCATTTTCAATTTAAATGATCCCCATTAGCATTACACTACTAAGTATTCGAGTTTATTCCAGTATCACATGCTCTATCAAAATGATTTTTCATCCTATCAAAGTGTTCTCTTCCATCCTTGCCACACCAGGCATGAACATTTTGATGATGCTTACCACCATTTAATACACCATGGATATTTATTTCATTGTCATGATCATGCTATTTCCTGTCACTCCCTTTTCTCCAATGATCTTCATCTTCCCGATCACTATTATTTTTGCAGTCCTTCTTGCACTGTCTTGATTGTCACAGTGATCATTAGTGCTTCCCTGCTTGTCATTTGTGTTGTACAATGGGTTAGTAAAAGCTTTGAAAAGATCATTGTTGCATTACTTATAAGGAGGGTTGTATCTAGGCACCTGAGTACTTGATCAATTTCTTCATTATTATTTACTTCCCCATTTTTGGCATCACTTCTTTCATGTGAAATAATTCTTTCTCTTTCTATTCCCAACTTTCTAAGAGCTTTGTTGTGCTATCTTTTGAGAGCTTTGAGTATCTTCTCATATTTATTCTCCAATCTAATCATCCCCTGAATTACTTCATCCATCCACCTATCCTCCTGCTCTGGTTCATAAACAACTTCTTGATTACCAGGCTTAGAATATGGAAAAGTATTTCTATACCCATTGTTACTCATTGGGCTATGTTGATTTGAACTCGGGAACTGCTCACAGGAAAACTCCCGATCATCCTTTTTAGGTTGTTTTTCGGGAGACACATACAACATCTTCTTTTCTGACTTCTTATTTCTCCTATTTGGTTCCAATTCAATGAATAAATTTTTCTTTAGAGATCTTCTCCCTAACATAGGCTTTTACTGATATTGAGTTTTAGAGTCACCACCTCACCTTCTGTAGGAATATATAACTATTCTGAGTCCTTTATCCCAGTAGACTCTTTATCACAGTAACCAAAGATTCTAAAACTATCTTTCACTGATATCATCCCCAACAGAATCGCTAATTTATTGGTGCCCAAAAATGTTGGACCATTTTTGGCCAACTAACAGACACACACTAGTGCCTCTGTAATTCTGGCTTGAATGAGCCAAGGCTGGTAGGCCTGAATTTACAAGTGCCCTATGTTGCACAAATGCATGGATAGACAAACTTTCTTTCCAAAGGGGTAAACAATCCTTGGAAGAAAATAATATGATCGCCTAATAGCTAAATTGTATGAAATCTAAACTAATATTGCACTATTACTAAAACCTAATTGAATGCTTTATAAAGAAGAAATTAGATTGATTTGAAAACTACAAAGAAGAACCAGATAACAATTATCAAACAAAATGAGATCAGTGCCTAATGCAAAATTGGGTTATAGAGTCAAATGTTTCCAATCCTACATATAATCAAAGATAGCTTTAAGGTAATGTACTCCTTTAAAGTAAGACTATCATCCTACAAGCTTCCACTTGATCCACAATTCAAAATAATTCACACAATTAATCCTATCAATTTCAACCCAAATAAAGAGGTCGACAGGAACAATGGTAGGTTCACAGACCATACAATTTCTATTCGAATTGCATAAATTAACTTTGAACTATAAAAATTAGGGAATAAAACACAGTAGAATACCCTAGTACACAGAGCATCTGAAAAACTAACTGAAAATAAATGATATATAACCTCAAAAAAGCATAAAACAACTTATCTGACATAACATTTGAAAAATTGCATATAAGGTTCGAATTTGTAGTTGCGGGAGTTTTTTTTTGTCCCAATTGTATCCCAATTGTTTACAAATGTTTCAATATAAATACATTGTTCAAAGGTTTTTTGTGAAAAGACATACCCTTTCACAAAAACCTAATCCCTAAGACTAACCCTAAAATTACACATTTAACCATATAAATGGTTTATAGGAAAAAATAGTTCCCGTATAACAAACTTAATTCATTATATCTTCAGGTGTTTGTGCATAATAATCCAATGTTTAATTCCTGCACAAAAACATTTGAAATTAAATAATCTTTCAATAAAATTTAAAATTAAAATCAATATATTTAATAATGTTTTAAGCTTTCAATATGATCCCAATTTAAGATTATTTAATTACTAACTTATAATATATTAAATAAACATTAATACAATCATGACATAGTATATACAAATGCTTATCGATAAAAAGTGCCAATAAAATTTAAATAATTAATCATAGGTACTTACTTTAAAAATCAAAACATAAAAATATCCTATTAATAAGATAATACTTAAAATCATTTAATAGGAATATATAGTTTTATGTTTAAAATTTAATTTTAGCTTTCAAAATTTAACCATAATGCATTTACCTTTTTAAAAATAATCCTTTCACAAACATAAGGCAATATAAATCACACATAGAAATATTTCTAAGACATTAGGGTATAAAAGTTTTATAACTTACCCTAAAAAGAGGGGAGCACTTACCCTAATATCACAATAAAAATAATTTACATAGGGTAAGTGCAATAATACTTTTTGGAAAAATAAAAACCCTAATGTTAAGAAATATTTCTAATGTAAAAATAAGATAAAAACTTACAACCACTTTATAAAATGCATTAAGTTTAAGGCAAAATAATCTCACTTTCTAAAAAAAACCCTAAATATGCATTTCATGAAATGAAGGTGAAAAATAATAATAAGAACATATACTCAACTCACCAGATTAATATTTCCTCAAATGAAAAAAGTTAAAAATAAATCACATATAGTAAGATATAATCAATTATGCCCATTTTACCCTAATAGTTTGATTTTTAAAAATTAAAATTACAATAGTGTAAAATAAAAGATTACATTTAGGTATTTTGAAAAATAAAGATTTATGCTAATTGAAATTTATTTCAAAACCTATAACATTACCAAAATAAATTACTTTATTATACTTTTTCACTTTAAGGTTTAAGGGTAAATTAGAATGAAACCTAAAAACAATCACATTAGTAATGAATCAAAATCTTCTAAAATATAAAACCATTTTGAAAGACACAAGAGAAATCCAATTACATTTATAACCTAACATTTTATCCCTAAATTACTAAAGGGAATAAAATAATTTATAATTTATACTTTTATTTCTACCCATACTATCAAGGAATACAATAGGACAATTGGTTAGGGTAGGTCGGGTAGTTAGGATAGGAAGAAAGGGTGGGTCGAGAGGTTGAGTGTTCAACTCCCTCTCCCCACTCTTTTTTCCTAAAAACCAATAAAAGAAATAATACATAGGAAAGAAATATTTCATATTTGAATTTAAAATAATTAAGGTAAGAAATACTCCCTGTGTGAGAAATTGTATTAATTTTTTCACCTATACATGAAAATGTAAATAAATTAGTTCCTATTCCAAATCCTCTTGAAGAATAATAATAGACTAATTGGTTAGAGGGTAGAAGGGTAGATAGGTAGGAAAGAAGGGTTGGCTTGAAAGGTTGAGTGTTCAACTCCATCTCGCCACCTTATTATTTATTAATTTTATAATTATTTATTTTATTTCAAAATATACATGCATTAAATTTACTGAAATAAACTAACTAAAAACCCATTTCATGAATATAGAATAGAGACAAATATTTATGCCTTTTTAATCATTTTAATTTTTTTACATAGGGAAATTACATAAAAATAAAAATAGAGATTATACATCCCTGATGTTTTGCGTATTTAGAACCTTAATTTTTAGGTGTCAACAAACTGTACTAACTTCCTTGCTTTGACTAAACTTTGTCTATCTGTATCTTGAGAAGAGAGGCTCCATTTTTCCAGATTCAAGGTGTTTTTAGGTTCATGTCGATGAGATCTTCAATTTGAGACCACTTTCACCAGATCTGGAAAAGGTCAAACTTTAAGCTATGAACACTGTATTGACTTCCTTACTTTAACCAAACTTTTAACATCTATATCTTGAGAAGAGAGGCTCTATTTTTCAAGAATTAAGGTGTTTTTTGGTTCATCTCGACAACATCTTGGATTTGAGACCACTTTCACTAGATTTGGAAGTGGTCAAATGTTTAGCTATGAGCACTGTACTGACTTCCTTGCTTTGACCAAACTTTGACCATCTATATCTTGAGAAGAGAGGCTCTATTTTTCAAGATTCAAGGCGGTTTTAGGTTCATCTTGACAAGATCTATGATTTCAGACCACTTTCACTAGATTTGGAAGCGATCAAATTTTTAGCTATGAACACTGTACTGACTTCCTTGCTTTGACCAAACTTTGGTCGTCCGTATCTTGAGAAGAGAGGCTCCATTTTTAAAGATTCAAGGTATTTTTAGGTTCATCTCAACAAGATCTTTGATTTGTGACCACTTTCACTAGATTTGGAAATGGTCAAACTTTTAGCTATGAGTAATGTATCGACTTCCTTACTTTGACTAAAATTTGACCATCAATATCTTGAGAAGAAAGGCTCCATTTTTTAAGATTCAAGGTGTTTTTTAGTTCATCTCGACGAGATCTTCAATTTGAGAAAACTTTCACCATATTTTGAAATGGTCAAACTTTTAGTTATGAACACTATACTGATTTCTTTTCCTTGACCAAACTTTGACCATCTCTATCCTAAGAAGAGAGGCTCTATTTTTCAAGATTCAAGGTGTTTTTAGGTTCATCTCGATGAGATCTTTGATTTGAGACCACTATCACTAGATTTGAAAATGGTCAAACTTTTAGTTATGAACACTATACTAACATCCTTTCTTTGACCAAACTTTGACCATCGATATCTTAAAGAAGAGAGGCTCCATTTTTTAAGATTCAAGGTGTTTTTAGGTTCATCTCGACGAGATCTTCAATTTGAGACCACTTTCACTAGATTTGGAAATAGTCAATCTTTTGGCTACGAACATTATAATTACTTCATTGCTTTGACCAAACTTTAAGCGTCTATATGTCGAGATGAGAGACTATTTTTTAAGATTTAAGGTGTATTTTGGTTCATCACGATGAGATCTTCGATTTGAGACTACTTTCACTAGATTTGGAAATGGTCAGGCTTTTAGCTACGAATACTGTACTGACTTCATTCTTTTGACCAAACTTTGATCGTTTGTATCTTAAGAAAAGAGGCTCTATTTTTCAAGATTCAAGTTGTTTTTAGGTTCATCTCGATGAGATCTTTGATTTGAGAACACTTTCACCAGATTTGGAAACAGTCAAAATTTTAGCTACGAACACTATACTGACTTCCTTGCTTGGACCAAACTTTGACTGTCCGTATCTTGAGAAGAGAGGCTCCATTTTTAAAGATTTAAGGAGCTTTTAGGTTCATCTCGACGAGATCTTTGATTTGAGACCACTTTCACTAGATTTGGTAATAGTCAAACTTTGAGCTATAAACACTGTACTAACTTCCTTTCTTTGACCAAAATTTGACAGTTCGTATCTTGAGAAGAGAGTCTCCATTTTTCAAGATTCAAGGTGGTTTTATGTTCATCTCGATGAGATTTTCAATTTGAGACCAATTTCATCAAATTTGGAGATGGCCAAATTTTTTGCTACGACCACTATACTGATTTCCTTACATTGACCAAACTTTGACTGTCTATATCTGGAAAAGAGAGGCTCCATTTTTCAAGATTCAAGTTGTTTTTTCATTCATCTTAACGAGATCATCTATTTGAGACCACTTTCACTAGATCTGGAAACCATCAAACTTTTAGTTATGAACACTATACTGACTTCTTTTCTTTAACCAAACTTTGACCATTTGTATCTTGAGAAGAGAGGCTTTATTTTTAAAGATTTAATGTGCTTTTAGGTTCATCTTGATGAGATCTTTGATTTGAGACCAATTTCACCAAATTTGGAAATGGTCAAACTTTTAGCTACGAACACTATACTGACTTCCTTACTTTGACCAAACTTTGTATGTTCATATCTTGATAAGAGAGGGTCTATTTTTCAAGATTCAAGGTGTATTTAGGTTCATCTCAACAAGATCTTCGATTTGAGACCACTTGCACCAAATTTGGAAATGGTCAAACTTTTAGGTATGAACACTGTACTGACTTCCTTGCTTTGACTAAACTTTAACCGTTTGTATCTTGAGAAGAGAGGCTCCATTTTTCAAGATTAAAGATGTTTTTATGTTCATCTCAAAAATTTTTTTGATTTGAGACCAATTTAACCAGATTTGCAAATGGTCAAATTTTAGCTATGACCACTACACTGATTTCCTTTTGTTGACCAGACTTTTACCATCCGTATCTTGATAAGAGAGGCTTCATTTTTTAAGATTCAAGGTTTTTTTTGGTTCATCTCAACGAGATCTTCCATTTGAGAACACTTTTACTAGATTTGGAAATGGTGAAACTTTTAGTTATGAACACTGTGCTGACTTCCTTGCTTTAACCAAACTTTGACCATTCGTATGCTGAGAAGAGAGGCTCTATTTTTTAAGATTCAAGGTGTATTTAGGTTCATCTCGATGAGATCTTTGATTTTAGATCACTTTCACTAGATTTGGAAATGGTCAAGCTTTTAGCTACGAACACTGTATTGACTTCCTTTCTTTGACCAAACTTTGACCGTCCATATCTTAAATAAGAGAGGCTCCATTTTTCATGATTCAAGGTGTTTTTAGGTTCATCTCAATGAGATCTTTGATTTGAGACCACTTTCACTAGATTTGGAAATGGTCAAATTGTTAGCTATGAACATTGTAATGATTTTCTTTCTTTGACCAAACTTGAGCATCTCTATCTTGAGAATAGATGCTCCATTTTTCAAGATTAAAGTTGTTTTTTGGTTCATCTTAATGAGATCTTCAATTTGAGACCACTTTCACCAAATTTTAAAATGGTGAAACTTTTAGCTACGAACACTATACTGACTTCCTTGATTTAACCAAAATTTGACCATCTATATCTTGAGAAGAGAGGCTCCTTTTTCAAGATTTAAGGTGTTTTTAAGTTCATCTCGATGAGAACTTTGATTTGAGACCACTTTCACTAGATTTGGAAATGGTAAAACTTTTAGCTATGAACACTGACTGACTTACTTGCTTTGACTAAACTTTAACCGTACGTATTTGTAGAAGAGAGGCTCTATTTTCCAAGATTCAAGGTGTTTTTATGTTCATCTCGAGGAGATCTTCAATTTGAGACAACTCTCACCAGATTTGGAAATGATCAATGTTTTAGCTACGAACACTTTACTGACTTCCTTACTTTGACCATCCGTATCTTTAGAAGAGAGGCTCTATTTTTTAAGATTGAAGGTGTTTTTTGGTTCATCTCAATGAGATCTTCGATTTGAGACCACTTTCACCAAATTTGGAAATGGTCAAACTTTTAGCTACCAACACTGTACTGACTTCCTAGCTTTTACAAAACTTTGACCATCTATATCTTGAGAAGAGATGCTCCATTTTTCAAGATTCAAGATGTTTTTTGGTTCATCTCGATGAGATCTTCAATTTGAGACCTCTTTCACTAGATTTGGAAACATTCAATCTTTTAGCTACGAACACTATACTGACTTCCTTGCTTTGATTAAACTTTGACCATTTGTATGCTTATCAGAGAGGCTCTATTTTTCAAGATTCAAGTTGTTTTTTGGTTCATCTCATCGAGATCTTCGATTTGAGATAGCTTTTACCAGATTTGGAAATGGTCAAAATTTTAGCTATGAACACTATACTGACTTCCTTGCTTTGATCAAACTTTGACCATCTGTATCCTGAGAAGAGGGGCTCTATGTTTCAAGATTTAATGTGTTTTTAGATTCATCTCAACAAGATCTTCAATTTGAGACCACTTTCATGAGATTTGGAAATGGTCAAACTTTTAGCTATGAACACTATACTGAATTCCTTTGTTTGACCAAATTTTGACCATCTATATCTTGAGAAGAGAGGCTCCCTTTTTCAAGATTGAATGTGTTTTTAAGTTTATCTCGATGATATCTTTAATTTGAGACTACTTTCACTAGATTTGAAAATGATCAAACTTTTCGCTATGAATAATGTACTTGTTAGAGTAATAAAGTGTTTACTAATTAATTGAATCATATTGATTTAATTATTTAGTCACTTATTACCTCTTTCAACTTAAGCTAAACTTTAGGCATATAATAATTAATTATTTTATTTATTATTATTATGCAACCTAGGTTTTTACCTTTTTAAGTTTTATGATCTCCTTTTATAAGGATTGATCTCATAACACTTTGTAACATTTTTATAACATTTCATTATTGATTGCAACTTTTACTTTTGCACATTAAGAATTTCTCCTCTCTCGTGGATCAATGCATTTAGGCCTCCATAGTTGTTTTCTTCTCTCTCTTTCTGTGATAGGTGTTTGCATGCAGGTGTTCTTGGGAGCTATGGGTTGTTTTTCATCAACTCCATCATGGTATCAAAGCTTCAGATCTACTTTCCCCTATCCTCTTTCTGAGAGATTTGGCCGTGTTCATCAGATCTGCATTTTTAGAGGGTTTCCTGTTAGATTTGGGGGACCTATTTTTCTGGTCATCTTAGCTTCAAACAAACCTCACAGTTACATTCAGAGCATCCAAGAACCCCAAGATCTATATAAAATTTGTCTGATTTGGACAAAGTTGGAACTTGTGAGAAAAAAGTTTTGCAATCGGCCTCAGCATACATCCCAAGGTGATCACTATTTTTTGGAGCACTTTTGGCCCAAACGGACCTCACGGTTGCATTTAGAAGGCCTGAGATAGTCAAAATCCATAAAAGACTTGTCTATTTTCAACAAGTTGGCCTCTGTCACAATTTTTTTTACATACCAGGGCCGTACAGTCGTGGCACACACTCTATCCTAGAACACACTCTGAGGCATGCAGGCTGTACGATTGTTAAAATTAAAAAAATAAAATAAAAATTTGCAGGGGCGGCCACCCAAGTGCCGCCCAGCGACCACTATCACTACAGGGTACCACCACCATGCGGCCACAAACCCCCGTGCCCGAGCCACCTCTGGCACCACCTTTTGAGCCCGCGCTACCTAGCTCTGCTGAGCACTAGGTCACCCATGTGACCACCCGCCAGCCCCCGGGCCCCAGCACCTTCACACTTAGACCCTAGTCACCGACATGACCAGGGCTCTTTTTTTTAAGCCCCTGGTGCATTTGAGTTGCAACGATAATTTGGCTATCAATTTTAGGCTCGATATTTACTAACGTCAACAAACTTGTCCTCTTTTTTGAAGTTTTTTAGAGGTACCTGGGTTTTTTTTCGAATATCTCGGGCATCTGGGATCATAATTGGGTGTGAGATATATCGATGGAAAGCTGGTTCCAAGCCCGATCTAAATTTTCTAGTGTGGTTTTGTGATTTTTCCATTTTAATGTTCTTTTTTTCTGTCAAAATTAGATGTTCTCTATGATCATGACATTTCAGCCCTCCTACCTTCCGAGATCCATTTCTCTTGCATCTGGGCTCCATTTTCGGCAAACAAGATATTTTTGAAAAGCTCTTTTTGGGATTTTCTCAGATCTAATGGTTTCATGTGGGTTTTTGTCCTTTTTCTGATATCACCCATCCTTAGATCCTTTTAGACACCTTCTTTAGGCCCTCTAGCGTAGCTGTTGGTTTTTTGCTCATATCTTGAGCATACAATGTCAAATTTTGGCAAACAAGATATCGTCGAAAAGCTGATTCCGAGCTCTTTCCAGATCTGGAGGTTTTTTTTTTTGGTTTTATTTTTTTGATAGTGTTTTTCTCTATCAAAGATAGATCTCCAGTTTTGCACTTCGAGAGCTTTATCTTGCACATCCGCACTCTATTTTCAGAAAATGATATATCATTGGAAAGCTTGTTCAGAGAGATTTTCAGTGCTATGAGTCATTTTTCTAGATTTTGCTCCAGGTTCATTTTATTCAAATTCTTTCTTTTTTGCAGTCTAGTGGATATCTTGGTTTTTTTAGGTCCTGGGATCTCTTCCCTTTGAGAGATGTCTCATCTTAGGTTGTTCTTTTATTTTAGCAGCCTTTGATCTTCTTTGAGTAGTGTATACTTCACTTTTGTAGCATTCTTTTATGCACACACACTGAGATAAAGTGTCATTCTATTGCTTTGATAGGATCTTGCACATGTTCATGCTTTATGTACTCACACTCCATTATAAAGTGTCAGGGGGGTTTGATTTTTGCCTTTGTTTGCCTTCTTCTTTTGTCATGTGAGCGTTCCTCCACTGACATTAGCCTCAGGTATCTTTATTTGTGTTTGTACTCTCTCTGCACATTTGATGTTTCAGATTCATCTTCATTATGCAGTTCATATTGGATGATCTTTTTAGTGTACCTGTCATTACTCCCTTCTCTATAGTATGGGGGGGTTTCCACTATTGGTTCTACTACTTCCTTGGTTCGATAGTGTGAGCTATGTATTTAGTATTTGATCCTATGTACTAGGCGGTTGCAGTGGCTAGGTACCTATGCATTTTGGTGAGATAGATCATTTACCATATGGACACTCTTTTCCTTCCTATTTTTGGATCCACTCTTCCAGATTTGATTGATCAGCTCTTCAGGTTTTTGGTGTTTATGCCATCTGTATCTTCGAGTTTAGGTATTTGCCTTTGTTTGCCTCCTAATTTTAGTAGTGTTATTTGAGGGCACTCATGTAGATTACAATCTTCTCTACCTGGTCATATTTATGTGGAGGATCTTTAGATCCTTAGTTTCTTCTTGATAGAGTTTGAAGTTTCTTGCTTCAATGATGTTGTACATGTTCATCTTTGTTCCTATTTTCTAGAACATTCCTAGTTTTGGAGGTTTTTTCAGTCCTTCAGACTAGTCTTTGTCTCTTTTTGGAGTAGAGTTTTTCCCATGTGGTTTTCTCTATTTCTTCACTTTTCAAAGACTCTCTTTTGTACTTGCATACCTGATTAGGCCTTTTGTTGTCGGGACCCATTTTCTTTCAGTTGTTCTTTCTATCTTTTTAGCTTCTCTCAAAGTTTATCTTAAGTAGGGGTGTTAGAGTAATAAAGTGTTTACTGATTAATTGAATCATATTGATTTAATTATTCAGTCACTTATTACCTCTTTCGACTTAAGCTAAACTTTAGGCATATAATAATTAACTATTTTATTAATTATTATTATGCAACCTAGGGTTTTAACTTTTTAGGTTTTCTGATCTCCTTTTATAAGGATAGATCTCATAACACTTTGTAACATTTTTCTGACATTTCATTATTGATTGCAACTTTTGATTTTGCACACCAAGGATTTCTCCTCTCTCATGCATAAATGCATTCAGGCCTTTATAGTTGTTTGCTTCTCTCTCTTTCTGTGACAAGTGTTTGCGTGCAGGTGTTCTTCGGAGCTGTGGGTTGTTTTTCATCAACTCCATCAGTACTGACTTCCTTACTTTGACCAAACTTTGACCGTCTGTATCTTGAGAAGAGAGGCTTCATTTTTAAAGATTCATGGTGTTTTTTGGTTCATCTCGATGAGATCTTTGATTTGAGACCACTTTCACCACATTTGAAAATGGTCAAACTTTCAGCTACGAACACTATACTAACTTCCTTGATTTGACCAAACTTTGTCTATCCATATCTTTAGAAGAGAGGCTCTATTTTTATAGATTCAATGTATTTTTTTGTTCATCTTGATGAGATCTTCGATTTGAGACCATTTTCATCAGATTTGGAAACATTTAAACTTTTAGATATGAACACTGTATTGACTTCCTTGCTTTGACCAAACTTTGACTGTCTGTATCTTGAGAAAAGAGGCTCCATTTTTCAAGATTCAATGTACTTTTAGGTTCATCTCGATGAGATCTTCGATATCAGACCACTTTCACCAGATTTGGAAATAGTCAAACTTTTAGCCACAAACATTGTATTGACTTCCTTGCTTTGACCAAACTTTCACCATCTGTATCTTGAGAAGAGAGGCTCCATTTTCAAGATTTAAGGTATTTTTAGGTTCATCTCGATGAGATCTTCTATTTGAGACAACTTTCACCAGATTTTGAAATGGTCAAACTTTTACCTATGAACACTATACTGACTTCCTTTCTTTGACAAAACTTTGACCGTTCGTATCTTGAAAAGAGAGGCTCCATTTTTTAGGAATCAAGAAGTTTTTACGTTAATCTCAATGAGATCTTTGATTTGAGACCACTTTCACCAGATTTGGAAATGGTCAAACTTTTAGCTACGGACACTGTATGGACTTCCTTACATTGACCAAATTTTGACTATCCGTATCTTGAGAAGAGAGTCTCCATTTTTTAAGATTCAAGGTGTTTTTAGCTTCATCTCAACAAGATCTTTGATTTGAGACCACTTTAACTAGATTTGGAAATGGTGAAACTTTTAGCTACGAACACTGTACTAACTTCTTTGCTTTGACCAAACTTTGACTGGCCATATCTTTATAAGAGAGGCTCCATTTTTCAAGATTCAAGGTGTTTTTTGGTTCATCTCAATGAGATCTTCGACTTGAGACCACTTTCACCAGATTTGCAAGTGGTCAAACTTTTAGCTACAAATATTGTACTGACTTCCTTGCTTACACCAAACTTTGACCTTTCGTATCTTGAGAAGAGAGGCTCCATTTTTTAAGATTCAAGGTGTTTTTTGTTCATCTCGATGAGATCTTTGATTTGAGACCACTTTCACTAGATTTGGAAATGGTCAAACTTTTAGATACGAACACTATACTTACTTCCTTGGTATGACCAAACTTTCACCATCCTTATCATGAGAAGAGAGCCTCCATTTTTCAAGATTAAAGGTGTTTTTATGTTCATCTTGATGAGATCTTCTATTTGAGGCCACTGTCACTAGATTTAGAAATGGTCAAACTTTTACCTACGAACACTGTAATGACTTCTTTACTTTGACCAAATTTTGACCATCTGTGTCTTGAGAAAAGAGGCTCTATTTTTCAAGATTCAAGGTGTTTTAGGTTCATCTCGAAGAGATCTTCAATTTGAGACCACTTTCACAAGATTTGGAAATAGTTAAACTTTTAGCTACGAACATTATACTAACTTCCTTTCTTTCACAAAACATTGACGGTCCGTATCTTGAGAAGAGAGGCTCTATTTTCAAGATTCAAGGTGTTTTTAGGTTCATCTGGACAAGATCTTATATTTTAGACCACTTTCACCAAATTAGAAAATGGTCAAACTTTTAGCTACAAACACTGTATTGACTTGCTTGATTTCACCAAACTTTGACCGTCCATATCTTGAGAAGAGACGCTCCATTTTTCAGGATTCAGGGTATTTTTCAGTTCATCTCGATGAGATCTTCGATTTAAGACCACTTTCACCAGATTTGGAAACGGTCAATCATTTCGCTACGAACACTATCCTTAGTTCCTTACTTTGACCAAATATTGACAATCTGTATTTTGAGAGGAGAGGCTCTATTTTTCAAGATTCAAGGTGTTTTAAGGTTCATCTCGATGAGATCTATGACTTGAGATGACTTTTACTAGATTTGGAAACAGTCAAACTTTTAGCTGCGAACATTGTACTGACTTCTTTGCTTTTACCAATCTTTGACCGTCTATTTCTTGAGAAGAGAGGCTCCATTTTTCAAGAGTCAAGGTGTTTTTTGGTTCATCTCGATGAGATATTTGATTTGAGACCACTTTCACCAAATTTGGAAATCGTCAAACTTTTAGCTACGAACGTTGTACTAACATCCTTGCTTTGACCAAAATTTGACTGTCTCTATTTTGAGAAGAGAGGCTCCATTTTTCAAGATTTGAGGTGTTTTATGGTTCATCTCAACAAGATCTTCGATTTGAGACCACTTTCACCAGATTTTGAAATGGGCAAACTTTTAGCTACGAACATTGTACAGACTTCCTTGCTTTGACCAAACTTTGACCGTCTGTATGTTCAGAAGAGAGGTTCCATTTTTTAAGATTCAAGGTGTTTTTTGGTACATGATGATGAAATTTTTGATTTGAGACCACTTTTAGTAGAATTGGAGATGGTCAAACTTTTAGCTATGAACACTGTGCCGACTTCCTCGCTTTGACCAAACTTTGACCATCTAAATCTTGAGAAGAGAGACTCTATTTTTCAAGATTCAAGGTGTTTTTTAGTTCATCTCAACAAAATTTTTGATTTGACACCACTTTCACCAGACTTGGAAGTTGTCAAACTTTTAGCTATGAACATTGTATTGTCTTCCTTGCTTTGACAAAACTTTGACCATCTGTATCTTGAGAAGAGAGTCTCCATTTTTCAAGAGTCAAGTTGTTTTTTGGTTCATCTCGACGAGATCTTCAATTTGAGACCACTTTCACCAAATTTGGAAATGGTAAAACTTTTAGCTATGAAGACTGTACTTACTTCCTTGCTTTCACCAAACTTTGACCGTCCATACCTTGAGAAGAGAGGCTTTATTCTTCAAGATTCGATATATTTTTAGGTTCATCTTGAGGAGATCTTTGACTTGAGACCACTTTCACTAGATTTGGAAACTGTCAAACTTTTAGCTATGAACACTATATTGACTTCTTTTTTTTGACCAAACTTTGACCATCAGTATCTTGAGAAGAGAGTCTCTATTTTCTAAGATTTAACATGTTTTTTGGTTCATCTTGATGAAATCTTCAATTTGAGACCACTTTCACTAGATTTGGAAATGGTCAAACTTTTAGCTATGAACATTGTACTGACTTCCTTTCTTTGACCAAACTTTGACCATCCATATCTTGAGAAGAGAGGCTCCATTTTTCAAGATTCAAAATTTTTTTTGGTTCATCTCAACGAGATCTTTGATTTGAGACTACTTTGACCAAATTTGGAAATGGTCAAACTTTTAGCTACCAACATTGTACTGACTTCCTTGCTTTGACAAAACTTTCATTGTCTGTATCTTGAGAAGAGAGGCTTTGTTTTTCAAGATTCAAGGTGTTTTTAGGTTCATCTCGAGGAGAAAACTTGAGACCACTTTCACAAGATTTGGAAATGGTCAAAATTTTAGCTATGAACATTGTACAGACTTCATTGCTTTGACCAAAATTTGACCATTCGTATCTTGAGAAGAGAGACTCTATTTTTTAAGATTCAATTTATTTTAGGTTCATCTCGATGAGATCTTTAATTTGATACCACATTCAACAAATTTGGAAACGAATAAAGTTTTAATTACGAATACTATAATGACTTCTTTTCTTAGACCAAACATTGACCATCTATATCTTGAGAAGAGAGGCTTCATTTTTTAAGATTCAAGGTATTTTTAGGTTCATCTCGACATCATCTTTAATTTCAAACCAGTTTCACCAGATTTGGAAATGGTCAAACTTTTAGCTATGAACATTGTACTGACTTCCTTTCTTTGACCAAACTTTGACAGTCTGTATCTTGACAAGAGAGACTTTGTTTTTCAAGATTCAAGGTGTTTTTTGGTTCATCTCGACCAAATCTTTCATTTGAGACCACTTTCACCAAATTTTGAAATAGGCAAAGTTTTAGCAATGAATACTATACTGACTTCTTTGCTTTAACAAAACTTTAGTCATCTGTATCTTGAGAAGAGAGGATGTATTTTTCAACATTCAAATTGTTTTTAGGTTCATCTCGATGAGGTCTTTGATTTGAAACTACTTTCACCAGATTTGGAAACGGTCAAACTTTTAGATACAAAGACTATACTGACTTCCTTGCTTTGACCAAACTTTGACCATTCGTATCTTGAGAAGAGAGGCTCCATTTTTCAAGATTCAAGGTGTTTTTAGGTTCATCTCGACGGGATCTTTGATTTGTGACTACTTTCACCAGATTTGAAAATGGTCAAACTTTTAGCTACAAACACTATTTTGAATTCCTTCCTTTGACCAAACTTTGACTATCCGTATCTTGAGAAGAGAGGCTCCGTTTCTCAAGATTTAAGGTGTTTTTTGGTTCATCTCAATGAGATCTTTGATTTGAGACCACTTTGACTAGATTTGAAAATGATCAAACTTTTAGCTATGAAACTGTACTGACTTCCTTACTTTGACCAAACTTTGACCATCTGTATCTTGATAAGAGAGGCTTCATTTTTCATGATTCAAAGTGTTTTTTGGTTTATCTTGACGAGATCTTGGATTTGAGACCACTTTCACTAGATTTGAAAATGGTCATACTTTTAGCTACAAACACTGTACTGACTTCCTTTCTTTTACCAAACATTGACTGTCTCTATCTTGAGAAGAGAGGCTCCATTTTTCAAGATTAAGGGTTTATTTTGGTTTATCTTGATGAGATCTTTAATTTGAGAACACTTTCACCAAATCTGGAAATGGTCAAAATTTTAGCTACAAACACTATATTGACTTCCTTTCTTTGACCAAACTTTGACCAGCTGTATCCTCAGAAGAGAGGCTCCATTTTTTAGGATTCAAGTTATTTTTTCATTCATCTCGATGAGATCTTCGATTTGAGACAAATTTTACCAGATTTGGAAATGGTCAAACTTTTAGCTATGAACATAGTACTGACTTCCTTACTTTGACCAAACCTTGACTATTTGTATCTTGCGAAGAGAGGCTCCTTTTTTCAAGCTTCAAGGTGTTTTTAGGTTCATCTCGATGAGATCTTTGAATTTGAGACCACTTTCACCAAATTTGGAAATGGTGAAAATTTTTGCTACAAACACTGTACTAAGTTCCTTACTTTGACAAAACCTTGACTATCTGTATCTTGAAAAGAGAGGCTCCATTTTTAAGGATTCAAGGTATTTTTAGGTTTATCTTGATGAGATATTTGATTTGAGATGACTTTCACTAGATTTGGAAATGGTCAAATTTTTATCTACGAATATTTTACTGACTTCCTTGCTTTGACCAATGCTTGATTGCTTGTATCTTTAGAAGAGAGGCTCCACTTTTCAAAAATCAAGTTGGTTTTAGGTTCATCTTGACGAGATCTTCGATTTGAGACTGCTTTGACAAGATTTGAAAATTGTCAAACATTTAGGTACGATTACTATACTGATTTCCTTGCTTTGACCAAACTTTGACTGTCCATATCTTGAGAAGACATGCTCCATTTTTCAAAATTCAAGGTGTTTTTTGGTTCATCTCAATAAGATCTTCTATTTCGGACCACTTTCACTAGATTTGGAAAGGGTCAAGGTTTTAGCTACGAACACTGTATTGACTTCCTTGCTTTGACAAAACTTTGACCATTTGTATTTTGAGAAGAGAGCCACCATTTTTCAAGATTCAACATATTTTTAGGTTCATCTCGATAAGATCTTCGATTTGAGACCACTTTAACCAGATTTAGAATTAGTCAAACTTTTAGCTACAAACATTGTACTGACTTCCGTGCTTTGACCAAACTTTGAGCATCCGTATCTTGAGAAGAGAGGCTCTATTTTTTAATATTCAAAGTGTTTTTAGGTTCATCTTGACAAGATCTTCGACTTGATACCACTTTCACCAGATTTGGAAATGGTCAAATTTTAAGCTACGAACACTGTACTGACTTCCTTGCTTTGACCAAACTTTGATCATCTGTATCTTGAGATGAGAGGCTCCATTTGTCCAGTTTCAAGGTGGTTTTTTGTTCATCTTGACGACATCTTCAATTTTAGACAACTTTCACCAGATTTGGAAACAATCAAATTTTAAGCTACGAACATTGTTCTGAGTTCCTTGCTTTTAATAAACTTTGACTATCTATATCTTGAGAAGAGAGGCTCTATTTTTCAAGATTCAAAGTGTTTTTTTGTCCATCTCAATGAGATCTTCAATTTGAGACCACTTTCAAAAGATTTAGAAATAGTCAAATTTTTAGCTACGAACATTGTACTGACTTCCTTACTTTAACCAAACTTTAACGGTCTGAATCTTGAGAAGAGAGGCTCCATTTTGCAAGATTCATCATGTTTTTAGGTTCATATCGATGAGATCTTTAATTTGAGACCACTTTCACTAGATTTAGAAATGGTCAAACTTTTAGCTATGAATACTGTACTTATTTTCTTACTTTGACCAAACATTGACTGTCCCTATCTTGACACGAGAGGCTCTATTTTTTAAGATTCAAGGTGTTTTGAAGTTCATCTTGATGAGATCTTCAATTTGAGATGACTTTCACTAGATTTGTAAACGGTCAAATTTTTAGCTATGAACACTGTACTAACTTCCTTGCTTTGAGAAAATTTTGACCATATGTATCTTGAGAAGGGAGACTTCATTTTTCAAGATACAAGGTGTTTTTAGGTTCATCTCGACGAGATAATCATTTTGAGACCAGTTTCACTAGATTTGGAAATAGTTAAAATTTTAGCTATAAACACTGTACTGACTTCCTTTCTTTGACCAAACTTTGACCTTCTGTATCTTGAAAAGAGAGGCTTCATTTTTCAAGATTTAAGGTGTTTTTAGGTTCATCTCGACGAGATCTTCAATTTGAGACCACTTTCATGAAATTTGGAAATGGTCAAACTTTTAGCTATGAACACTTTATTAACTTCCTTGCTTTGAACAAACGTTGACCATCCATATCCTGAGAAGAGATGCTCCCTTTTCAAGATTAGAGGTGTTTTTAGTTTCATCTTTAGGAGATCTTTGATTTGAGACCACTTTCACTAGATTAGGAAATGGTCAAATATTTAGCTACAAACACTGTACTAAGTTTCTTTCTTTGACCAAACTTTGACCCTCCATATCTTGAGAAGAGAGGCTCTATTTTTTAAGAGTCAAGGTGTTGTTAGGTTCATCTTGACAAGATCTTTGATTTGAGACCATTTTCACTACATTTGGAAAGGGCCAAACTTTTAGCTACAAACACTGTGCTGACTTCTCTGCTGTGACCAAAATTTGACAGTCCATATATTGAGAAGAGAGGCTCCATTTTTTAAGATTCAAGGTGTTTTTAGGTTCATCTCGATGAGATCTTCAATTTGATACCACTTTAACTAGAGTTGAAAATGGTCAAATTTTTAGCTACGAACACTGTACTGACTTCCTTGCTTTGACAAAACTTTGACAATTTGCATCTTGAGAAGACAAGCTCCGTTTTTCAAGATTGAAGGTGTTTTTAGGTTCATCTCGATGAGATCTTTGATTTGAGACCACTTTCACTAGATTTTTAAATGGTCAAACTTTTAGTTACAAACACTGTACTTACTTCCATGCTTTGACCAAACTTTGACCTTCTCTATCTTGAGAAGAGAGGCTCAGTTTTTCAAGATTCAAGGTGTTTTTAAGTTTATCTCAATGAGATCTTTGATTTGAGACCACTCTCACCAGATTTGGAAATGGACAAACTTTTAGCTACAAGAACTTTACTCACTTCCTTACTTTGACCAAAATTTGACCATCCGTATCTTGAGAAGAGAGGCTCTATTTTTCAAGATTCAAGGTGTTTTTAAGTTCATCTCGACAAGATCTTCGATTTGAGACCACTTTAACCAGATTTGAAAATGGTCAAACTTTTAGCTAAGAACACTATACTGACATCCTTGTTTTGACCAAACTTTGACTATTCGTATCTTGAGAAGAGAGGCTCTATTTTTCAAGATTCAAGGTGTTTTTTTGTTTATCTCAATGAGATCTTTGATTTTAGACCACTTTCATGAGATTTGGAAATGGTCAAACTTTTCACTACAAACACTGTACTGAGTTCATCGCTTTCACACAACTTTGACCATCCGTATCTTGAGAAGAGAGACTCTATTTTTCAAGATTCAAGCTATTTTTATGTTCATTTTGATGAGATCTTCGATTGAGACCACTTTCACCAGATTTGTAAACTTTTAGCTACAGACATTTTACTGACTTCCTTGGTGTGACCAAACTTTGACCATCTGTATATTAAGAAGAGAGGGTCTATTTTTCAAGATTCTAGGTGTTTTTAGATTCATCTCGATGAGATCTTTAATTTTAGACCACTTTCACTAGATTTGGAAATGGTCAAACTTTTAACTATGAAAATAGTACTGACTTCCTTGCTTTGACCAAACTTTGACCATCTGTACCTTGAGAAGAGAGGCTCCATTTTTTGAGACTCAAGGTGTTTTTAGGTTTATCTCGATAAGATCTTCAATTTGAGACCACTTTCACTAGATTTGGAAATGGTCAAACATTTAGCTATGAACACTATACTGACTTCCTTGCTTTCACCAAACTTTGATCATCTTTACCTTGAGAAGAGAGGCTTTATTTTTCAAGATTTAAGTTATTTTTTAGTTCATCTCGATGACATTTTTGATTTGAGACCACTTTCACCAAATTTGGAAATAGTCAAACTTTTAGCTACGAACACTATATTGACTTCCTTTCTTTGAGCAAATTTTGAACATCCGTATCTTGAGAAGATAGGCTCCATTTTTTAAGATTTAAGTTGTTTTTAGGTTCATCTCAACGAGATCTTTGATTTGAGACCACTTTCACTAGATTTAGAAATGGTCAAATATTTAGCTACGAACATTGTACTAACTTCCCACCTTTGACCAAAATTTGACTGTCTGTATCTTGAGAAGAGAGGCTCTATTTTTCAAAATTCAAGGTTTTTTTTGGTAAATCTTGATAAGATCTTTGATTTGAGAGCACTTTTACCAGATTTGGAAACATTCAAACTTTTAGCAACAAACACTATACTGAATTCCTTGCTTTGACCAAACATTAATCATCTGTACCTTGAGAAGAGAGGATCCATTTTTCAAGATTCAATGTGTTTTTAGGTTCATCTGGACGAGATCTTCAATTTGAGACCACTTTCACTAGATTTGGAAATGGTCAAAATTTTAGATACGGACACTATACTCACTTCCTTGCTTTGGCCAAACTTTCAGAATCTATATATTAAGAAGAGAGGGTCTATTTTTAAAAATTCAAGGTGTTTTTAGATTCATCTCGACAAGATCTTTCATTTGAGACCACTTTCACCAGATTTGGAAATGGTCAAACTTTAAGCTACAAAAATTGTACTGACTTCCTTGCTTTAAAAAAACTTTGACCATCCGTATCTTGAGAAGAGAGGATCCATTTTTTGAGATTCAAGGTGTTTTCAAGTTCATCTCAACAAGATCTTCAATTTGAGACCACTTTCACTAGATTTACAAGTAGTCAATCTTTTAGCTGTGAACACTGTACTAACTTCTTTATTTGACCAAACTTTGACCATCTGTATCTTTAGAGGAGAAGCTCTATTTTTCAAGATTCAAAGTTTTTTTAGGTTCATCTCGATGAGATCTTTGATTTTAGACCACTTTCACCATATTTGAAAATCATCAAACTTTTAGCTACAAACACTGTACTAACTTCCTTGCTTTGACCAAACTTTGACCGTCGGTATCTTGAGAAGATAGGCTACATTTTTCAAGATTCAAGGGGTTGTTGGGTTCATCTCAATGAGATCTTCGATTTGAGACCGCTTTTCCTAGATTTGGAAATGGTCAAACTTTTAGCTATGAATTCTCTAATGACTTCCTTGCTTTGACTAAACTTTTACCATTTGTATCTTGAGAATAGAGTCTATTTTTCAAGATTCAAGGTATTTTTCGGTTCATCTCAAAGAGATCTTCAATTTGAGACCACTTTCACCAGATTTGGAAATAATCAAACATTTAGCTACGAAGAATATACTGACTTCCTTGCTTTGATCAAACTTGGACCGTCTGTATCTTAAGAAGAGAGCCTCTATTTTTAAAGATTCAAGGTGTTTTTGGTTCATCTTGATGAGATCTTCGATTTGAGACCACTTTCACTAGATTTGGAAATGGTCAAACTTTTAGCTAGGAACATTGTACTGACTTCCTTTCTTTGACCAAACTTTGACCATTCATATCTTGAGATGACAGGCTCCTTTTTTCAAGATTCAAGGTCTTTTTAGGTTCATCTTAATGAGATCTTTAATTTGAGACCACTTTCACCAAATTTTGAAATTGTCAAACTTTTAACTACAAACACTGTACTGACTCCCTTGCTTTGACCAAACTTTGACCATTTGTATTTTGAGAAGAGAGGCTCCATTTTTCAAGATTTAAGGTGTTTTTTTATTCATCTCGATGAGATCTTCAAATTTGAGACCACTTTCACCAGATTTGGAAACAGTTGGAAAAGGTCCAACTTTTGTCTACGAAGAGTGTACTGACTTTTGTCCTCTAACCAAACTTTGACTGTCTTTATCTCAAGAAGAGAGGCTCAAGTTTTCAAGATTCAAGGTGTTTTTAGGTTCATCTTGATGAGATCTTTGATTTGAGACCACTTTCACCACATTTGGAAATGATCAAACTTTTAGCTACAAACACTATACTGACTTCCTTGCATTCACCAAACTTTGATCGTCCGTATCTTGGGAAGAGAGGCTCTATTTTTCAAGACTCAAGTTATTTTTTGGTTCATCTCGATGACATCTTTGATTTCAGACCACTTTCACCAAATTTGGAACCAGTCAAACTTTTAGCTATGAACACTATACTTACTTCCTTGCTTAGACCAAAGTTTTATCATCCGTATCTTTAGAAGAGAGGCTCTATTTTTCAAGATTCAATGTATTTTGTGGTTCATCTCGATGACATCTTTGATTTGAGAACACTTTTACCAAATTTGAAAATGGCCAAACTTTTAGCTACAAACACTGTATCGACTTACTTGCTTTGACCAAACTTTGACTGTCCCTATCTTGAGAAGAGAGGCTCCACTTTTCAAGATTCAAGGTGTTTTTAGGTTCATCTTGATAAGATCTTTTGTTTGAGACCACTTTCACTAGATTTGGAAATGGTCAAACTTTTAGCTACAAACATTGTACTGACTTCCTTGCTTTGACACAACTCTGACCGTCCGTATCTTGAGAAGAGAGCTTCCATTTTTCAAGCTTCAAGGTATTTTTAGGTTTATCTTGATGAGATCTTCGATTTGGGACCACTCTCACAAGATTTGGAAATGGTTAAACTTTTATCTACAAAAATTATACTTACATCCTTACTTTGACCAAACTTTGATCATCCGTATCTTGAGAATAAAAGCTCCATTTTTCAAGATTCAAGGTGTTTTTAGGTTCATGTCAACAAGATCTTCAATTTGAGACCACTTTCAATAGATTTGGAAATGGTCAAACTTTTAGCTACGAACACTATACTAACTTCCTTGCTTTCACCAAAGTTTCACCATTTGTATCTTCAGAAGAGAGGCTCCATTTTCCAAAATTTAAGGTGTTTTTAGGTTCATCTCAATAAGATCTTCAATTTTAGACCACTTTCAATAGATTTGGAAATGATTAAACTTTTACCTATGAACACTGTACTAACTTCCTTGATTTGACCATACTTTGACCATCCGTATCTTGAGAAGAGAGGCTCCATTTTTAAAGATTCAATGTATTTTTTGGTTAATCTTGATGAGATCTTTGATTTGGGACCACCTTCACCAGATTTGGAAACGGTCAAACTTTTAGCTATGAACACTGTACTGACTTACTTTCTCTTGAGAACAGAGGCTCTATTTTTTAAGACTCAAAGTATTTTTAGGTTCCTCTCAATGAGATCTTCAATTTGAGAACACTTTAACCAGATTTGGAAACACGGAAACTTTTAGCTATGAACACTATACTGACTTCCTTGCTTTGACCAAGCTTTGACCATCCGTATCTAGAGAACATACATTTCATTTTTTAAGATTCAAGGTGTTTTTAGATTCATCTCGACGAGATCTTTGATTTGAGACCACTTTCACCAGATTTGGAAACTGTCAAACTTTTACCTATGAACACTGTATTGACTTCTTTACTTTGACCAAACTTTGACCGCACGTATCTTGAGAAGAGAGGCTACATTTTTCAAGATTAAAGGTGTTTTTTGGTTCATCTCGATGAGATCTTTGATTTGAGACCACTTTCACCAGATTTGGAAACAGTTAAACTTTTAGCTATGAGCACTGTACTGACTTCCTTTCTTTGACAAAACTTTGCCCATTCATATCTTGAGATGAGAGGCTTCATTTTTCAAGATTCAAGGTGTTTTTAGGTTCATCTCAATGAAATCTTTGATTTGAGACCACTCTCACCAGATTTGGAAATGGTCAAACTCTTAGCTACGAACACTGTACTAACTTCCTTGCTTTAACCAAATATTGACCATCTGTATCTTGAGAAGGGAGGCTCAATTTTTCAAGATTCAAGGTGTTTTTAGGTTTATTTCCATGAGATCTTCGATTTGAGACCACTCTCGCTAGATTTGGAAATGGTCAAAATTTTACCTATGAACACTATACTGACTTCCATTCCTTCAACAAATTTTGACCATCTGTATCTTTAGAAGAGACACTCCATTTTTCAAGATTCATGGTGGTTTTAGGTTCATCTCGATGAAATCTTCAATTTGAGACCACTTTCACTAGATTTGGAAATAGTCAAACTTTTAGCTACGAACACAGTACTGACTTCCTTGCTTTGACCAAACTTTGACTCTTTGTATCTTGAGAAGAGAGGCTCTATTTTTTAAGATTTAAAGTATTTTTAGGTTCATCTCGATGTGATATTCAATTTGAGACAACTTTCACCAAATTTGGAAATGGTCAAACTTTTAGATATCAACATTGTACGGACTTCCTTACTTTGACCAAATTTTAATGGTCTGTCTCTTGAGAAGAGAGGCTCCATTTTTAAAGATTCAAGGTGTTTTTTGGTTCATCTCAACGAGTTCACCGATTTGAGACCACTTTCTCTAGATTTGGAAATGGTCAAACTTTTAGCTATGAACACTATACTAACTTCCTTGGTTCTACTAAACTTTGACTATCCGTATCTTGAGAAGAGAGTCTCTATTTTTCAAGATTCAATGTCTTTTTGGTTCATCTTGACTAGTTCTTCAATTTGAGACAACTTTCACCATATTTGGAAATGGTCAAACTTTTAGCTACGAACACTGTATTGACTTATTTGCTTGCACCAAACTTTGACCCTTCATATCTTTAGAAGAGAGGCTCCATTTTTCAATATTCAAGGTGTTTTTAGGTTCATCTTGACAAGATCTTTGATTTGAGACCACTTTCACCACATTTAGAGATGGTCAAACTTTTAGCTATGAACATTGTACTAACTTCCTTTCTTTAACCAAACTTTGGTCATTCGTATCTTGAGAAGAGAGGCTCTATTTTTCAAGATTCAAGGTGTTTTTTGGTTCATCTCGATGAGATCTTTGATTTGAAACCACTTTCACCAGATTTGGAAATGATCAAATTTTTAGCTACGAAAATTATACTGACTTCCTTGCTTTAACCAAACTTTGACCATCTGTATCTTGTGAAGAGAGGCTTCATTTTTCAACATTCAAGGTGTTTTTAGGTTCATCACGATGAGATCTTTAATTTGACACAACTTTCACCAAATTTAGAAATGGTCAAACTTTTAGCTACAAACACTATACTGACTTTCTTGCTTTCACCAAACTTTGACCATCCATATCTTGAGAAGAGAGGCCTCATTTTCAAGATTCAAGGTGTTTTTTGGGTCATCCTAATGAGATCTTTGATTTGAGACCACTTTCACCAGATTTAGAAATGGTCAAACTTTTAGCTATGACTATTGTACTGGCTTCGTTGCTTTGATAAAACTTTGACTATCCATATCTTGAGAAGAGAAGCTTCATTTTTCAAGATTTAAAATGTTTTTTGGGTCATCTCGATGAGATCTTCAATTTGAGACCACTTTCACCAGATTTGGAAATGGTCAAATTTTTAGCTACGAACACTATACTGACTTCCTTTCTTTATACAAACTTTGACCATCTATATCTTGAGTAGAGGCTCCATTATTAAAGATTCAAGGTATTTTTTAGTTCATCTTGACGAGATCTTCGATCTTAGACCATTTTAACTAGATTTGAAAATGGTCAAATTTTTAGCTACGAACACTCTACTGACTTCCTTGCTTTGACCAAATTTTGACCATCTATATCTTCAAAAGAGAGACTCTATTTTTTAAGATTCAAGGTGTTTTTAAGTTCATCTCAGTAAGATATTTAATTTGAGACCACTTTCACTAAATTTGGAAACAGTCAAACTTTTACCTATGAACACTGTACTGACTTCCTTGCTTTGACCAAACTTTGACCATCTGTATCTTGAGATGAGAGGCTCTATTTTTCAAAATTTAAGGTGTTTTTAGGTTCATCTCGAAGAGATCTTTGATTTGAGACAACTTTCACCAGATTTGGAAATGGTCAAACTTTTAGCTATGAACATTGTACTGACTTCCTTGCTTTAAGCAAACTTTGACTCTTTGTATCTTGAGAAGAGAGGCTCCATTTTTCAAGATTCAAGGTGTTTTTTGGTTAATCCTGACTCTTTGATTTTAGACCACATTCCCTAGATTTGGAAACAGTCAAATTTTTAGCTACGAATAATGTACTAACTTCCTTGCTTTGACCAAACTTTGATCGTCCGTATCTTGAGAACAAAGCCTCTATTTTTCAACATTCAAAGTTTTTTTAGGTTCATCTTGATGAGATCTACGATTTGAGACCACTTTCATGAGATTTGGAAATTGTCAATATCTTAGCTATGAACATTGTATTGACTTCCTTTCTTTGACCAAATATTGACCGTCCCTATCTTGAGAAGAGAGGCTTCATTTTTCATGATTCAAAGCTATTTTTAGATTCATCTCGACGAGATCTTTGATTTGATACCACTTTGTCCAGATTTGGAAATGGTTAAATTTTTAGCTACGAACATTGTACTAACTTCCTTTCTTTGACCATTCATATCTTGACAAGTGAGGCTCCATTTTTCAAGATTCAAGGTGTTTTTAAGTTCATGTTTTTAGATTCATTTCGACGAGACCTTCCATTTGAGACCAATTCACTAGATTTGGAAATGGCCGAACTTTTAGCTATGAACACTGTACTGACTTCCTTTCTTTGACCAAACTTTGACCATTTGTATCTTGAGAAGTGAGGCTCCATTTTTCAAGATTCAAGGTGTTTTTAAGTTCATGTTGATGAGATCCTTGATTTGATTACACTTTCACCAAATTTGGAAATGATGAAACTTTTAGCTTTAAACAGTCTACTAACTTCCTTGCTCTAACCAAACTTTGACCATCTGTATCTTGAGAAGAGAGTCTTCATTTTTCAAAATTCATGGTGTTTTTTGGTTCATCTTGATGAGATCTTCGATATGGGACCACTTTCATGAGATTTGGAAACGGTCAAATTTTTAGCTACAAACACTATACTGACTTCCTTGCTTTGACCAAACTTTGACTATCTGTATCTTGAGAAGAGAGACTCTATTTTTAAAGATTCAAGGTATTTTTAGGTTCATTTCAACGTGATATTTGATTTGAGAAAACTTTCACCAAATTTGGAAATGGTCAAACTTTTAGCTATGAACATTGTACTTACTTCCTTAATTTGACCAAACATTAATGTTCTGTCTCTTGAGAAGAGAGGCTCCATTTTAAAAGATTCAAGGTGTTTGTTGGTTTATCTCAATGAGATCTTCAATTTGAGACCACTTTCACTAGATTTGGAAATGGTTAAACTTTTAGCTATGAACACTGTACTGACTTCCTTGCTCTGACCAAACTTTGACCATCAGTATCTTGAGAAGAGAGGCTCCATTTTTCAAGATTCAAGTTGTTTTTTGGTTCATCTCGATGAGATCTTCGATTCGAGACCACTTTCACAAGATTTGGAAATGATCAATCTTTTAGGTACGACTAGTGTACTGACTTCCTTGCTTTGACCACACTTTGACCATCTGTATCTTGAGAGGAGGCTCTATTTTTCAAGATTTATGGTGTTTTTTGGTTCATTTCGATAAGATCTTCGATTTGAGACCACTTTCACCAGATTTAGAAATGGTCAAACTTTTAGCTATGAACATTGTACTAACTTCCTTGCTTTGACCAAACTTTGATTCTCTGTATCTTGAGAAGAGAGGCTCTATTTTTCAAGATTCAGGGTGTTTTTTGGTTTATCTCAATGAGATCTTTGATATGAGACCACTTTCACCTATAATACCCAAAAATGGGCTATAAGTTCATTAATCTTCTATATCAACACATCAAATGAAATCAACATCGAAGTCCTAACCTAAGGCACATCGGCACATCATCGAATCCTAATTGATTATCTCAAATTCTGAATTAGGGAATATTCCTAGTAATATTCCTAATTATCATTATTATCTTTGATTTAATGATTATTTGGTGATAAATCACATTTATCCTAAAGTTGATTAATTGAATATGATGAATATTTAATTAATTGATTTAATTCTACCACTTAGTTATTTAATTGAATTTAATTATATTTATTCCTAAGTATTATTATTTAAATTTGACAATAAATCAAAATTCTTATCATTAATTAATTTAATTCTTATTTAATTAATTAAAGTAAGTTGTCAATTTTTAATAATATTGTTTTTGAATAAAAGTTTGAAAAATAATTGATTAATCCATAAATCAATTGTTTTATTTTTCAAAATCAGTTAAGTTGGAAATAAATCACTTTATTTATTTATTAATTCATAATTATCCATGTGCACAATCAAAGAGCAGTTAAACTCCAAATCAGAAAATCAATGCAAGTTATTTACTTTTTGGAACTCTACATCATTTTTGAGTTTTAAAGTTGATCTAAACTTCTAATTTGAGTTAAAAAGCTATTTTTTGCATGATTTGCATGTTTTTGTGAGTTAATTATCCTTTATAATCAGATAACTCAAAAATCAAGCTGAGTTTATCTAAGTGATTTATGGCTTTCTTTCATGCACCTCCAAAAGCCTTGGATTTCTATAAAATCAAGGCCTTAGCTCTTCAAAAATCATCCACAAGAATTGCATAATCATGCTGATGAATTGGAGACTAAAGAATCATCTTTACGAATCCAATCTTTGTGAGATCAATATTGCATAGTTTTTCATATCATATTAGTTTTCATTTGTTAAATCATCATAGCATATCAATTTTTACATATGATAGATTCATATCAGTTTTCATCATATCATTGGATAGAAAATAAAAAAAAATAGATTAATTGCATTCATATTTCATATCAATTTTGCATTCAAATCCTTCATTTAGGTGTCGTCAAGGTCACTGATCTCGATAACAATCTAAGAACATCATACTTGCACCTATTAGAAGGTAGTAAATCACCTGGTTAGTTTAGCTTTCAATTCATTGCACGATTTTATTTTTGCTAACCTCTAATGTCTTACTGAAGTGTTGTGTCTACAAAATAGGTACAAAATTCACACACACATTTCTGGTGCCCACGGTGGGGCCCTAAAATAGGTTTCTAATTCAATTCTATCAATTTCTATCTTTTTCTCCATGATTTTTGTGCAAAACTATGATTTTTAATTTATGTCTGTACAATCTTCGTACGAGTTTCTGACAAAAGTCATTTTGAACTATACCCACTATCGTACAATAGTATATTGGATCAAGGATCATGTCATACTATACACAATATCATTTAAAAGTTCAACTATCATTTTACAGAACACCCAATGTTGTACGAGTTTCTAGATTATCGTCTGGGAGCATACCCACTATCATACAAGTTTCAGACTATCGTCTGGTAGCAGACCCACTGTCGTATGAGTTTTAGCATCAAATTTCATTTGTTGTTTCATTTTTCAGGGTAGTTTGTCATATTTGGTTTTCAGATTTTGACTAACGGCTAATCTTAACAATTGAAATTCTTTGTTTTTGACTGACTCCTGTTGGTTTTCATTGGGGAAAGCACAAGAATTGCTAAAAATAGGTAAAAATATACTAAGCACATTGTGAGGAATTCAGGTAATCTTCACAGCTGATAAGACTTCGATTTTGGATCTAAAAATGAACATCTCATGTGTCTAGCTTGAGTGACTTTTATTGCTTTCCTATCACAGACTTCATTTGGGCTATAAAAATGAACATAGTTTACTTTCAGCATCTTTGTTACACATAGTAATTAGGCCCCATGAACACTATTTATGGATCTTGAGAGAGTGGGTTTCCAGTGAAACTCTTTTCAATGAAGGATCCCTTATAGGTGGGGAGGATACTGAGGGAGTCTCACATTCCACTAGATTCATGTGTCTTCAACTTTTGGTCAAGGCATTCTCTCTCTGGAGAGGTTGATAGATCATAAGGGGTTGACATCATAGATCTTTGTGAGATAATATTGGTCTTAGCATGTCAGATTAATCTATCTGCTTTGTTTGGGTTAAAAGTGAAAAGGCTAGGGGATTATGCTCTACTTCCTTTTTGGATAGTACCAAAAACCCAAATCCTTGAATCTGGAACCAGTCTCCATGTGGTATATCTTGTGAGTCACCTTTAAAGAGGGTTAACCATAGTGGACATTCCCTTAATTGGGTCAACCACATTGACAGAACCTTAAGTGGTAATAGCCATTTTTGTCATGGTAGTGATAGCCGCTATATAAATGTCCTTGTGGAAGAAATCTTCATAGGTGTGGTTCATTGTTGGGTTGTCAGATCTCCCTAGCAGCTCCTGATTGATTAAATTCTTGGACTGTGTCAAAACCCTGGTGCATCAAGATTGGAGCTCACCCCTTTGGATCATAAAAGTTGCAGAGTCAAACCATTACTAAAAACCCTAGAGAGGCCAAATTTTCATTTTTCTAGGGTATATGTGTGTCATTGCAAAACATTTTGGAACATACACAATTAGTGCTTCTGAGGATTAGAACAAATAAAATCACTTGATTGTCCATGCACAAGGTTTCTTTTTCCCTTGTTCATTATTGTCAGACATGCTTGAAATCACTTGCTTGCTATTTTACGTACTTGTTTATCTATCTAGTTACTAAAAATGAACAAATCTGTTACAATCCTCAAATCTAGATAGTACAATTTGCAAACAATCTAAAACTAAAAACCCTAAATTTGCAAAATTTGAAGTGAGATTCCTTTCTGGAGTCAAAAGTCATCTCAGGAGGTCAAAAAGTCATATGAGTTTTTGTCAAATGTCATTTCATCACTACCCAACTATCATATGGTAAGGAACCCAGTGTCATACGAGTCTTCTACCAGTCAAATTCAAAAAAAGTCAAATCCTGCTAGCAACTGTCGTATGAACTTTTCAACTATCATTTCATAGCATACCCATTGTTGTACAAGATTTTCAACTATTTTTTCATAGCATACCCACTATCGTACGAGTCTGCAAAGTGTCATTTGGGAAATTTTTGAAAGTTATTAGAAAATTGTCAGAATTGCCAGATACTTAGCTTTTTTAGCCTATTTCTAGAACCTTTCGAACAAATCACTATGTCGGGAATAGAATAGTAGCTGTTGAGAATCCTATCATTTTCCAAAAAGTGGCCTTTTGAATCTGATTCAGCCTTCTATTTAATCAATTTGAGTCCTTTTCATCTTGTGTCAAAACCTTGTCATAACTATCAATCTTTTATCAAATCTTCAAAAATAGCCTAAGTGTTGTGAACTCGTGTCTGCTATCTTTTGGGAAATCTACCCATACATCTAGGGTATAGTATCCTTCACCCACATCTAATCAAATCTTCAAATCAATCAAACCTTGCCAAGGTTGTGTCATCTGATCATCTTGATTCAATTCATTCTTCAGTTATCTAGATCTTATTCTTTTGTTTCACTCAAAGTTAATGGTGGAAACTAGAGCTTCCTCACACAAGAAATCTAGAGAAGCATCCTATACCTTACCTATAACCACTACCAGGGGTCCAACTCTTGAGCAACTCATCACTTCTGGTCTTTACGAGGACAATGGTCTTGGCAACTTTCAATTAAAAACTGGTTACATTCCTCCTCCATCAACTCATGAAGGTACCCAACAAACCCCACATCAATCTATTCCAAGGAGTCCACAAACTCCTACCATGTCTCAAGCAAGGACAAACTTTGGCTCTCAAGGAGCTCAATCTCAACATGGTGTAGATTAGGAACCCACACCTGAAGAAATTGCTCAATATCAAAATGATGATAACTTCAAATGAATGATGAAGTATTTCTTGAAAGAAGACATAGAAGCATACTTTTTACAATTGGCTCATCAAGGAGCTAAACTTCCTCCCAACATTAATGTGGAAAATATCATTACACATGAGGAAGAAACTCCACACACAACTATTATGAAACAAATGCATGTCATGCAAGTCAAACTTAACAGCCTTGAGAAAGATAAGGAACCCAAGGAGTTCTCCATGGAAGCTCTATGCTCTTTTCCTTTTGACAAAGACTTGTATATGCCACCATTTCTGAAATGAGTGGAGATGCCCAAGTATGATAAGTATGATGGACACTCTGACCCTCAAGACCATGTCAGAGAATTCTCTACCCAATCAATGGAATTCATGCACGAACCAACCTATCTGATGTGTCTCTTCCCTCGATCTCTGGGAGGAGTGGCCATTCAATGGTTCTCTCGATTATCTTCCACTATCAAAAATTTTGAGGAATTGATCAAATTGTTTTATCAAAAATACTCCTACAATATTCAACATCTAGTCACCATGATTGATATTCATAACCTCAAGCAATATCCAGGAGAACCATTCCTAACATTCCTTAAGAGATGGAGGAAGAAGTTCTCTCTATATGCTAGACCTATTCCAGAAATAAAAAAATTGGAAATCTTCGTCAATAACCTTGTTATAGAAATCAATTATCTTCTACAAATGCAAGATCATACATATTTTGATAAGATGGTGGACAATGCTATCAAAATTGAAAAAGTGCTTGTGAAAAAAGGAGAAATCACACTTTAAAAAGACACGTACGAATCAGGATCTAATTCTAAAGACAAGACCAAAAATTGGAACAAGAACAAAGGCATCATCATAGATGGCATTGTTGATACTATCCATGCCCCATCAAAGGCACCAGCTAAAAACTGACTCTTGGTTCCCAAGCCATAAAAGCTTCAGAACAAAAGTCATCTAAACCATTCCAAAAGAAGCCAAAATACAAACCTTGGGATAAAAACTGAAAGTTCACTCCTCTTGGAGAATCTTTAGAATCAGCTATGAGAACTCTACTAGCTGATAACATCATCTCTTTGCCAGCAAACTAACAATCTAATCAAGACCCTAAGCCACATTGGTGGAAAGAAAATGAATTATGTGATTTCCATTGAGGTAAAGGTCACAAAACTAATAACTGCTTATGGTTGAAACACACCATTCAAGATCTAATCAATAGTGGAGACATCACAGTTGATAATCCTAAGAGAAATAATGATCATATGGCATTTATAGAACCATTTCTACAACATGGTCAAGGATTTTCAACTTCTTAGCCTAATATGGGGGCAAAAGTCAACTATGCATACCCTGGAAATAATACTATCATCAATATGGTTGAACCATGTTTCTCTGAAAGTTGCAATGTCATCACAATTGTACGAAGAGAAAGAGATCATTCCTTAGCTAATGTAGTTACTCGATCACAAGCTCAAGCACATCTAAAAGGACAAGTCCCAAATTCATCAAATGTCCCTAAGGTGCCCTTCAATCTTTCATCTGCTTCTAAACAAAAGGTTGCTTCCAAATCTTCCAATCCAAAGGATATGAGGCCTACATCTTATAGCATGGTTCAACAACTCTAGCACACTAATGCCAAAATCTCCATATTTGAGTTGCTTCAGATCTCTCCAGCTCATAGAGCTATCTTAGACAAAGCTTTGATCGGTTCCAATGTTCCTGATGACCTTGATTTAGATAGGTTCCAGACTATGGTTGGACATCTTACATCTCCACAATATATCTCCTTTTCAGAGGAAGATGACAACTCCTTGAGTCACCCACATAATCAGCCTTTGCATATAGAATTCTTGATCCAAAACTGTAGAGTCAAATGTGTGTTGATAGATGGGGGCACTAGCCTAAACATTTGTTCTTATAGCTTGATCACACAATTGGGATTTTCAGAATTGGCTATTGATGGGGGCACTAGCCTAACCATTGTCTTACCCATTTGAGTGGGTCTAGTTATCAAAGATACCATCTGTCAAGTGCTTGATCTACCTTTGGCCTACAACATCCTCCTAGGGAGACCATGGATACATGAAATGCAAGCTATTCCTTCTACATACCATCAATGTTTGAAGTTTCCTTATGAAGGAGTAGAGGTTACTATCCCCACATATCTGAATTAAACTTGCAATACATTCAATGAAAGTACAAATAAGCTTGTGCCTAATAATAGAGAATCTTCCATTGAACTAACTAAAGAAGCATCCATATGTAAAATGGAAGATCTTACAAAAGAGGTCAATATCAAAAAAAATGGGATGGGAGAATATATTATAGAGCTAGTCTTATCTTTGACATCTCTCCCTATCTCACCTAAGTCTTATGGAAAATCTTTGAAATAGTCCAAGCCCGAACCTAAGGAACCTCTTGAAGCATATAAAAAGAATTTTGTGGGAGAACAAGTATCCAAGAAAGAGTTTGAAGAGGATGAAGCTATGCTATCATGGCTACACAAAGATGAACCTAAATCCCACAATGTTCAAACTAGTGACTCTACAACACCACAAATCCCTTCTAAGTCATACAGTCTAGGAAATAAGTTGATAGCTAAGATGGGATATTCAGGTAAAGGACCTCTAGGAGTCAGAGGAAAAGGTCTTGTGACACTTCTCCCACATACTAGTAGAGAAAATAAGAATACTATTGGCCTAGGCTTTAAGAAGAAACCCTATCACTTCAAGGGTAATTATTCTCATGTCATAGAGAAGATCGCACTAGGAGAACCTCTTCTTAAGAAAGAAGAAACAAAACCATCAGATAGTGATTTAGATAGCTCAGAACTCATCCCCTATGAAAAATTGCCTAAGGAGATCAAAGACCTTCTTGATGATAAAGATGATCCAATCAAAAGAATTAATATAGTAGAAACATAAGAGCCTACTATCAATCAAGAGATAGTTGTGACATAAGAACAAACTAATCTCAAAAACAAGTAAGAAGAGGGAAGTGGTAGTGATTCTGAGATAGATTCCGATGAGTATGAATTCAAATCAGAATCTGAGGGTAACCCTTCTTGGCATATTCACCCTAACTTTACTCATGTTCTAAGATTTCCTAGAGATCTTGAATCAGAAGATGAATCTAATGACTATGAATGGGGAGTCATTCCATAACTAGATGAGCTTATCATAGAGAAACATATTGATGTTATTCACCAATATGCACCTTAATCCAACGTAAGTCTAGAATGAAATGATGAACCTATCGAGTCTGATCCACCTATGGCTGAATTGGACTCCCACAATGACATTGAGCCTATTCATGAATTAAATGTCTTAAGTTGTAATGTCACCTTTGAACTTGAGCATTGGGTTAGGACCAATGATGACATGTCCATATAAACACCATCTCCCAATCTTTCCCTATTTTGACTATCCAATATCCAAACCTTATTGATCAAACCTCCACAAATCTGAGCCATGGTATTTATACCTTCCTAAATGACTATGCCCTTGCTTTCTACCTAAATGTAGTTGAGCCTATAAGGACTTCCATCAGTGAACCGAGTGTCAGCATGACCGAGTCGGACATTAAATATCTTAGTCAAAAAAATAAGAGTAAGAATAAAAAGAAAAAGAGTTCTGAGGGTGAAAACCACTTTGTGGCAATCTCAGAACCTACAAACATAAAAATAAAAGATGTATCTAAAGGTGAGAACCTCTCTGAGGTTCCTAAGGATGAGATCTTTAATGTCCTTCTGATTCATTTATAGGATAGATTTCCAGTTCTAATTGAGCCCACTCAATCCATCAATTTGGGTACAATAGAGGAACCACAATTGGTACATGTAGCAGAATCATTATCAGAAGAAGAGATGCAAAAATTTACTACATTCCTAACAAAGAAGAAGATCAACTTTGCATGGAAATACTCAGATATGCCAGGGTTGGATCCTAATCTTATCATGCACCATTTATCTATAGCTCCTAATATAAAACCTGTCAAGCAAAAATTGAGAAAGATGCATCCTCATGTTGCACTCTTAGTAAAAGCTAAATTAGAGAAGCTCCTAAAAGCTAGTTTCATCTAAGTTATTGACTATGTAGAGTGGATCTCCAATATTGTACCTATTTCTAAACCAGATGGTTCAATCAGAGTGTGCATAGACTTTAGAGATGTGAATAGAGTGTGCCCTAAGGATGAATTTCTACTACCTAACATTGATATGATAGTGGACATGACTGCAGGTTTCAAGATGTATTCCTTAATGGATGGTTTCTCTGGATATAACCAAATAAAAATTGCTCCAGAGGATCAAGAGAAAATTGCTTTCACAAGTGCATGGGGTACCTTTTGTTGGAATGTCATGACATTTGGGCTTAAAAATGCTAGTGCTACATATCAAAGAGCAATGAAATCTATTTTCCATGACATGATGCATCAAACCATTGAAGATTATGTTGATGACACATTAGCAAAATCTATGATTAGAATTGAACATCTAAAGGACTTGAGCATGATCCTAGATAGAATGGAAAATTTTATTCTCAGACTAAATCCTAAGAAGTGTGCTTTTGGTGTCACTTCTGGAAATCTCTTAGGATACATAGTTTCAAAGAAGGGCATTGAAGTTGATCCAGCTAAAGTAAAGGATATAATGGAGATGCAACCCCCTAAGAATATTAGTCAGATGAGGACATTGTAAGGAAGAGTTCAATCTATCAAAAGATTCATATCACAACTTGCTGATATATCACAACCTTTTACAAAAACATTACATAAAGGTGTGACCTTTGCATGGAATGAAGAATGTGAGAACAACTTTAACCATATCAAGAAGTATCTATCAAATCCTCCTATCTTGATGCCTCCTATTCATGGGAAGCCATTGATTTTATATGTCTCCACTACAGATACATCATTGGGGGCATTGCTAGCACAACATGATGAGAACAAAAAGGAAAGAGCTATATACTATATCAGTAGAACATTGGTTGCATATGAGAAGAACTATTCAATGATTGAGAAAGCTTGTCTAGCTATGATCTTTGCATCACAAAAATTGAGACATTACATGTTAGCTCATACCACATAATTGGTAGCTAAGATTGATCCCTTCAAGTACCTACTAAGAAAAGCTACCCTCATAGGTAGATTAGCTAAATGGGTTATGCTCTTAAGTGAATTTGACATTGAATACATGGAAAGAAAGGCTATCAAAGGATAGGTTATTGCTAATCAATTAGCAGATGCACCTATGATTGATGATACACCAATGCAAATGGAATTTCTAGATTCCTCTATCATGACTCTTTCTTCTAGAGAATGGCAATTATTCTTTGATGGCTCCTATACATAGAATGGATCTGCAGCAGGCATATTGTTCATAACTCCTCAAGGATACTCAATACCAAAAGCATTCAGATTAAAATTTCCTTATAGAAACAATATTTCAGAATATGAAGCCCTTTTGAATGGTATGAAACTAGCAATTGAGTGGAGAGTGACAGAGCTACACATTCATGGAGACTCTCAACTTGTTATTCATCAAGTCAATGATGTGTACCAAACTAAAGATGAAAAGCTCATTCCTTACAAGAGAATGGTAGATGATTTAAAGAAGTATTTCATATCTATTAGATTTGAGCAAATTCCTAGAATGGAGAATAAGGCTACCGATGCAATGACAACACTATCTGCTTTATTATAGCAGCCTAAACATGAGCTAGGCTATGAGTTCCTGGTGGAAGCACTATCTTATCCTGCATATGACTCCCCTGAAACCTACATGATTTGCACTATTGTAGGTCATGATTCATCTAGATACAAAAACCTATTTTCCTATCTCCAAGACCAAATCATCCCTGATACCTTCAACCACCATGAAAAGAGATACCTTATCCAAAATGCCTCTCGATATGTCATAATTGGTCATGATCTATACAAACAAGGTCTAGATGGTACACTACTTAGATGTTTAGAATGGGAAGAGTCTCAATGTGTATTAGAGGAAGTCCATGATGGTCTTTTTGGGTCACACTCGAATGGTTTAACACTAGCTCAAAAACTTATTAGGGCTAGGTACTATTGGCCTGAGATGGAGAAAGAGGCTATCAAATTTGCTAAGAATTGTCAAAAGTGCCAAGTGCATGGCAACTTAATTCATGCTCCAGGGAGAGATCTAATCCCCTTTACAACACAATGGCCTTTCCATCAATGGGCATTTGATCTTATCAGGATCATTCATCCTCATTCTTCTAATGGACATACCCATATAATCACAGCTACAAATTATTTTACAAAATAGGTAGAAGCAGTCCCTTTGACACAGGCAACTGGAAAGAAAATATCTATGTTCATATTGAACTATATCATATGCAGATATGGGATGCCTCATTCCATAATCACAAATAACAGTGGACAATTCAAGAACAAAGACCTAGATGATCTATGTGCTGAATTCAAGATCACACAACATTGGTCTTCTATCTAATATCCTCAAGGGAATGGACAAGCAGAGGCATCTAATAATAATCTATTAAAAATCTTGCATCAATCAATTAATAAGATAGGAAGAGACTGGCATCTCATGATCAATCCAACTCTCTGGACCTACAAAACAAGTATCGGAACACCTACTGGAGCTACACCTTTCACTTTAGTTTATGGGTCTGAAGCGGTACTACCTATTGAGGTTGAAATCCCATCACTAAGAATCAGAATGCATGGTTTAGCAACTGATGATGACTACAGAGTGTCTAGGTTGCAAGAACTTGAACTACTAGATGAGCACAGACAAGAAGCGTATGATCATCTCAGAGTATATTAGAAAAGAATGTCTAGAGGCTACAACAAGAAAGTCAGACACATAGAATTGCAGGTTGGTGATCTAGTCTTAAGAGAAAATCCTAAAAATCAATCACATCGATAATGCAAGGGGAAGTTTGAACCCAATTGGCTGGGTCCCTTTGTAATCACTGCTACTTTTGGCTCTAGTGCCTATCAACTCTCAATGACTGAAGGAGAACAGCTCTGAGAACCAATCAACATTCTCCATCTGAAGAAATTCTATGCCTAAGGCATTCAATCTATGGTAAAATGTCTTGAAAAAATATTAAAAATTAGAAAAAGTCCTGAAAAAATGAACATCTTGGTGAAAACCTAGCAATAGGCACCTTGATGATTCACAAAAAAATGAGAAAAAGAAAAAGTGCCTTGGTGAAAACCTAGAAATAGGCACCTTGGTAGCAAAAATAGAATCTCTACCAAGATAGTGAAAACCTAGCAAATAGGCAACACTTGTTTCAAAATGCTCCATCTATCAGCACAATCTTGGTCTTTCCTAGCTTTCAGTCTTGCTTTAGTTTGTACATATCTCTCGATTTGTTTCCACATTCTTATTTTCAATAAGTCAGTTTGTACACCAATCAGCTCAAGTGTTTATATCTGATCAATGTTCAAACTTGGGGGCAATCAATGTCATATCCTATGGTCTTCAGTGTATCTTAGATGTATCATATCCATTCAGAGTCCTTTGAAGCTTCATTTGAGTCAATTAGTCTATCTTGTCTCTAGAAGGGATTTTGCATCTACAACAATGCAATCAAACATCAAACTAAAACCAATCTATGCTTTTTACATGCTTTTATCTCCTTGTATGCTTACTAATTTGCATTGAGATTTTTGCATATTATGTCCTTTTGAGCTCTTCGATGATGTCCTTTATAGGATTTAGAGAGTGATGACTAGAGGCACAATCTTTTCTTTGTTTGCTACTTGTATGTGAAAATCTAACAACTTTGGAAATTCTGGATTGAAATGGTGTTTGACTATAAGAGTCTCTATCTTGAATTGGATGGCCTTGCATACCTTGACCATTGATACCCCAAAATTTCAAGGAAGTTTGATCTAACTATTGTTTTTTTGAGTGAGTTCTTTCTCCTACTGTAAAACACGATCTTACCTAAGGATGTGAATGATAAAGGGTCACTACGGGTAATTCACATTGGATTTAGAATGATCTCTTGACTATTTGATGTGTTTGCAATGCAAGGCGTATTCTGGTCATCACAACGTCTATGTTTTGATGCTTATACAAATTTCTATATCAAAATGGACATGATATTTAGGTCATCCTGGTGCTTATGCTTTGATGCTTATATCTAATCTGACATTTCAAAAACAAAATCAATATTCATATATCTATGGTTTCCTAACCAGGGGGTGTTGTATTGATTCTTGTGCATACAAATCGATATTCATATGTCTATGGTTTCATCGCTAGTGGTCATTGTATTGATTTATCCAGTTACCTAAAAGTTCAATGATGATAACAAATTGACACGTGATCAGTGAGTAGGTCCTAGGTCCTAGGTTGCATTTCATTTTGCATGTTTCCTTGCATTTTGCATGTCTGCATTATCTCACAAATGTTTGGAAACACTTCAAAGCTTAAACAATTCTTCATATCAATTCTTCACATCTAACAAGAGCTGAGTCTCACTTGAAGGTCTCTTCATCGAACCACAAGCAGTAACCCTCATGGGTTAAACATCCTTTTGACATAAGATTGAGTACTTGTCTTCAGCAACCTGCAAAAACATATAATGTGTATCATTGCATTTACATCTCATATCATTACCATTTGTTGCATTACATTACATCCAGTGCATAAGCATAAAACATACATACATCTTCTCATAATTAATTACATTTGCATAACATCCATACATATGAAAGAAATCATTGCATTGCATTGATCCATATATAAATTCTACACTACTCATAACATAAGCATAGCATGATATCATCATAAATCCAAACATGATAAGTACAAATGAAGTCACAATCCAAAATATCAATGTCATATATATCATCAACTCAAAATGTGTTAGGGGTGCACTATTGGCACAATATACAAAAGAATGAGCTCTAGAGAGCTATTAGAGTTAGAACAGTATATCAGTGATAAAAAAGAATAGAGTATATCAAAACATAAGAATAGGAATCAACTATTGGCATGCTCCTCAGTATCTGGTGGAGGAGGGGGTGGTGCATCTGGTATAGTCTCTGCTCTCGGTGCCCTAGCTCCCTCTGAGGCTGCCATATAATTTGAATATGTGGGTACTCTCTATGCAGAAAGGATGGTAGCATAATATACAGATACATAATATGAAGCTCGAGAGGTCTGATGGGTCACCTCTGTCTATAATCTCCAAACCTCTGAGTGAAACTCTACATGAAGCTCTATGCACTACCTATCTACCTTTAGATACCTCTCCTCCCACCTAGCACTCTGCACCTTCAGGTCTTGGACCTAAGCTCTAAGACATCTAATAGTCTCTAATGAAGTAAGAGGAACAGTAGGATCTACCTTATCTACTGGCGTCTTTGTGTCCTGTGCTGGCTACTCTGGCTGCTAGTTAGTGGTATCTGCTCTATGCACCTTACGACATCTAACCTTAGCTCCTAGATCAAAAGTGGTATCTACCTATAAGGGATCTACATCACCACCTACAAATTACTCAGCTACTATGACATCATCTACAGAACCAACACCGCCCAAGGTACCACTCTCACCCCTGGTCCATCTCTATGAACCTATGGATGTACCTATTGTAGAAGTAGAAGGATGAGGGGGCCTCATCTGTCTAGATGGTCTCTATGGTGGGGCCATCACTCTAGGTCTCAGGGGTGTAGGCTATATCATTAGACCTTGTGTCATAGGAGCTCCTATCACATCCATCGCCTCCTCCATGAAGGGTATCAACTCAGTAGGATCTAAGAATCTATGGATAGGGTGGTCTACAAGCCAAGAGATGTATCCATCTATGACCCCTGCATCAACTACTTATGGACGGTAGTCCCAGTCTCTACCTATGATCCTACTGTACTCCTCTGAACATAGAGAATAAGTGAGCCTCTATGTCCATCTGAGCCCAATCTCATGAACAATGTGAGCATATGCAGTATACTCCTGTGGGGCATCCTGTCTGCATCCATACTGACAGCACACTCTAGTAATGAGAAATCTCTCCAAAATAGTGGAGAAATGACCAATGAGTACCAGACTCTGAAAAAGAAAGTTGTATTGCTCCCTCGTAGTGGGCCACACCTCTATCTGCAAGTAGGGTCTCCAATGCACAAATTTCATATCATCCAAACATCATCTGAAATACTCAGTATGACCCATGTGGACCTATGCGACATAACCAGCACATGTATATATCACTGGCTCCTGTGGCTAATGATGTGTCTGAAAAACTAGTCTCAAAACTAGAATATGCTCCCATGCCCATATCTGTAACACAAGAGCTCCAGAAGTGAAACTCTTGCAATCTTGATACATAACCTTGTGCATCTCTAAAAACATGAGTGCCAAAAGGCACTGACCCCATGCAAGCTCAATGGGAGTATCCATAAGAAGTGCTACCATCGAAGCCCATCCCATCAAGAAACTATTCTGCTGATGACCTGGCATGATGAGCTAACCGATCATCCTAGCAATAATGCACTCTAAATGGTGCATCTGACCATATCTCTGTACAAGGGTCTCCCAGGAAATGGACCCTATCAACTGTGTATCATTACTAAACAAATGCCTAAAGGCATGAAGACCAGTCTGCCCAGTACTCACATACTCAAGATGCAAACTGCTATGGAAGGGAATGCGTAATATCCTATAAATGTCCTCTGGAGTCACAGTAATCTCTCCAGTCGGTAAGTGAAATGTTTGTGTCTCTAAATGGAATCTCTCAATTAGTGTGGTCAAAAGGCCATGATTTACCCTAATATCAGGTAAATGGATCAAATACTCAAAACCACATGCAGTAAGATGAACCCTCATCGGGTCAAGAAGTGAGACACATAATCTCTGGGTCATCAGGTATGAATGTCAGATATGAACATCTAGATATGTCACCTATATCATACAAAAATAGGGAATTCTATCAGAAATTGGGTTCAACAATAGGCTAATAGTACAGAAATTGGATAGTTTGGTACTTTAGACGGTGGGTCAAAAGGTCCGATATCAGCATTAGAAATCATAAAAGTCAAAATTTGGCCCTAAATATCAGTTTTAAGCTCACTATTTTTCATACGATAGTCTACACTAGCACCAAAATTCGTACGACACTCTAAAACAGCCCATATGACAATCAATGTTCATACAACACTAGATTCAGTATCATACGAGTTTCCAAGGACTTGATGAAATGTTGTACAACACAGGTCCTCTTCATACGACACTGGGTAAGGTGTGAAATGACAAATGAAATGTCATTCAAATGTCATACGAGTCTGAGATGGGACTTGTATGAGTTTTCAAACATGCGAAATTCAAAAACCAAAATGCGTACAAAAAAATTCTAAAATGCTATAAAACATGAAAAATTTGGATTTTCAGAGGGGCATAGAGGTCCACATACTGGATGTCCATACTGTCGAGGTCTGTCATGTCTTCGACTGCACTCAAATCAATGTGAACTCATAGGTACCTTTGGTTCTTGCTATTCTACCATTTTCTTGCTTAGGGGGCTCCACAAGATCTCAAAAGTCAAATGGTTGAAATGATTTGAAAATGACCCTTCTGGCCTTTATATAGTTTTGACCTAATTTTCAAAAGTGCTTCATTTTCCATGAAAATTGCACCCCTGGCTAATTTTGACATTTTGAATCCATTTTTGGGATCAAAATCAAAATTTGAGATCATTTACTATGTCAAAATCATGATTTAAAATTTTTGGACCCAGGATGGTCTACTGCTTGCATATTCGACCTTCAATCATCACAGAAATCCAGTATTCAACTTAATTGATTATCTTACATCAAACTATCAAAATTTCAACTTGGTCAACTATGGTCACCTCATGGTTTAAACCTAGTCAAACTCGGTCTTTTGGACCTCTAAACAATGCGGAATGCATTCCCGGACATGTTTAACCACTTCTCAAATCAATTAACATGCTTCTAAACTATTCAATGCTGATGTCTCTTGTCACATTTCAATTTTAATCCTGAAGGGGGCATGGTATTGCATATCATTCAAATTTTGTAAGCTAATCTGGAATCATATCTTTCCTCAGTAATCAAGACAACAACCACGTCTAGTTATTGATTCATCAAAAAGACCTAATCACTCAGGGCAAATCTATCATCACTTGGGGCATATCAAATTCATTGAGATCCATATCAATATGGTATTCTCCTAATTTTGTAAACTGTATCAGCTTTTCATAACCATCGGTTCATTAGTGTTATTTCCTTTGTTCTTCAGTAACTGAAGGGTTCAGATGTGATACCTACGTGATTCAATATAAGGACAATCGGGTCTGGAATCGGTCAGTCACTTCTTCGCAATCATAAGGTTTAGAATCAGGTGTTTTGATGTTTTTGTTTCATTGGTTCATCGTTGCTATAGTGAACATTATCTTTGGTCATTCAGGACCTAATATCATCATATCTTTCATATCAGTTTCATATCTTTACCATACACAGACTATCTTTGAACCATTGCACTTCGCACAACAATTCAAAGAGGGGCAAAATGTAATACCCCAAAAATGGGCTATAAGTTCATTAACCTCCTATATCAACACATCGAATGAAATCGACATCAAAGTCCTAACCTAAAGCACATCTGAACATCATCGAATCCTAATTGATTATCTCAAATTCTGCATCAGGGAATATTCCTAGTAATATTCCTAATTATCATAATTATCTTTGATTTAATGATTATTTGGTGATAAATCACATTTATCCTAAAGTTGATTAATTGAATATGATGAATATTTAATTAATTGATTTAATTCTGGCACTTAGTTATTTAATTGAATTTAATTGTATTTATTCCTATGTATTATTATTTAAATTTGACAATAAATCAAAATTCTTATCATTAATTGATTAAATTCTTATTTAATTAATTAAAGCAAGTTGTCAATTTTTAATAATATTATTTTTGAATAAAAGTTTGAAAAATAATTGATTAATCCATAAATCAATTGTTTTATTTTTCAAAATTAGTTAAGTTAGAAATAAATCACTTTATTTATTTATTAATTCATAATTATCCATGTGCACAATCAAAGAGCAGTTAAACTCCAAATCAGAAAATCAATGCAAGTTATTGACTTTTTGGAACTCTACATCATTTTTGAGTTTTAAAGTTGATCTAAACTTCTAATTTGAGTTAAAAAGCTATTTTTTGCATGATTTGCATGTTTTTGTGAGTTAATTATCCTTTATAATTAGATAACTCAAAAATCAAGCTGAGTTTATCTGAGTGATTTATGGCTTTATTTCATGCACCTCCAAAAGCCCTGGATTTCTATAAAATAAGGCCTCAGCTCTTCAAAAATCATCCACAAGAATTGCATAATCATGCTGTTGAATTGGAGACTGAAGAATCATCTTTGCGAATCCAAGCTTTGTGAGATCAATATTGCATAGTTTTTCATATCATATTAGTTTTCATTTGTTAGATCATCATAGCATATCAATTTTTACATATCATAGATTCATATCAGTTTTCATCATATCATTGCATAGAAAATTTTAAAAAAATAGATTAATTGCATTCATATTTCATATCAGTTTTGCATTCAAATCCTTCATTTAGGTGTCATCAGGGTCACTGATCTCGATAACAATCTAAGAACATCATACTCACACCTATTAGAAGGCAATAAATCACCTGGTTAGTTTAGCTTTCAATTCATTGCATGATTTCATTTTTACTAACCTTTAATGTTTTACTAAAGTGTTGTGTCTACATAATAGGTACAAAATTCACACACACATTTCTTGTCAGATTTCAATTTTAATCCCGAAGGGGGCATGGTATTTCATATCATTCAAAGTCTATAATTAAATTTTGGGATCATATCGTTCCTCAGTAATCAAGACAACAACCATGTCTAGTTTTTTGATTCATCAAAAATGTTGGAAATATTCAGGAATTAACCGAGTTACTGAGAGGGGAGGGGTGAATCAGTAACTCCAAATTTTCTTTCAATTACAGATGTATTAACATGTAATTTACTTTAACCTTTGCATATAGAAAGCATGAAACTTAAAAGCATTCACAATAATGACACATAGATTTGGTTACCCAGAAACCTTCCAAAAACAAAGTAAAACTGGGGTGGGGATGAAACCCACAAAGCTTTAGTACTGCAGAATAAAGTTGGCCGGTTAAGGCTTACAATTTGATCACTTCTGATGATCTGCCCTGTTAGGAGAAAAAAAGGATTGCTAGATCCACCTTGTTAAAGGATTTACAAACATACAATGAAGTATGCACTCGGTAAAGAGATTTTACAAAAGACTGTTAAGTCTACCCGGTTAAAGGATTTAGTACTGATTCACCTGTTAGGATGAAACAGTAGATCTCTTGCTTTGCAACTGGATTGCTGATTGAGATTCATTGATGTACTGATCACCTTCTGTGATGAATTTGTCTTTGCTATTCCTTATACTGCTGAAGCCCTTTGTAATTCGCTTATCTCTGCCTTTCATTCTTTTTCACATACATGCTACTACATACATCTTGGCATTTTTACAACATTATTTATATACAAGTCTTAAACAATTAATTACAATTATAATTATAAAGTCAGCTTGACAAATAAACATAAGTGCTACTAAGTCGGCCCAAGTATGGTTACACGGTTTCTGCAAACTAACTCGGTGACTTTTTGATACTCGACGTCCACTGCATTACTCGGCATCGTCATGCACTCGGTAGAAGTGAAGGTACGGTTCATACTGACCACTCGGTAGGTTTTGAACTTGGTAAATACTGGTGACTCGATAGACATGATGTTACTCAATTTACACTGTCCTGCTTGGTTTGTACTAACTTGCTCGGTTTGCACTATCTGCTCGGTTTGCACTGTCTGCTTGGTTTGCACTGTCTGCTCGGTTTGCACTATCTGCTCAGTTTGCACTATTTGCTCGGTTTGCACTGTCTGCTCAGTTTACACTATCTGCTCAGTTTGCACTGTCTGCTCAGTTTGCACTCAGAATGTAAATAAGTGTTGTCACTAGTGGCAATTCTGCTTAATGCCAACAATCTCCCCCTTTGGCATTAGTGACAAAAACACTTATTGGCCAAAACTTATATACATGAATCATGCTGAGTTTTATTTTGATTTTTCAAAATTTGTCTTTGTTATAGGGCTTTATACATTGTCTCCCCCTTTCAATGTGCTAACTTTTTCTATACAAATCTTCTTCTATACATATATCTCCCTCTATACATATCTCCCCCTTTTTGGCGATAATGCCAAAGAATCATATACAAGTGATTTACAGAGAGAATCCAAAATTTGATAGAAAATCAGAATGTACCTTCATTATTAGTGCCAGGGTTCTGTCCTAACTTTCTTGCAGAATCTTGCATGTTTGGATTGCAATTTGGACTTCTGCAGAGAGTTCAATCATGTGATCTACTATAGAGAACTGATTGTCATGAATCAATGTTTTGGAATGTTCAATGTGCTTATACATTGTATTCATGATGGGAAGGATCATGTGTTGGATGTCTAGCAGTGTGGACCAGATCCTTGTGTCTTCTTTCAGTAGATCTGACTGCATATTTGATAGATATGAGACTTTCATGTGATGAGCAGAGCTTGAACTTGGTTCAAGTTGCAGCTTCTATATGCTAATCTTCATATCCTCATCCATTTTATTCATTTTATCCTTAACATCCTTTGTGAACTCGGCAATATTGCACAATCTAGCCAAAAGAGAGGTAGCATTCGAATAGGTAGATTCAATGTTTGACAAAATTGAAGACAATTCTACTTGGTTAATAGCTATGTGCTGAGCAATGTGCTCAAGCACTTTATTGTTGAATCTCTTCTTGGCTCTTTCAACTAACTTTTCTGTCCCAGATGAGTCCTCATTGTATTTATTGACTGCTTCTGCTAATTGTAGCAAAACATGTTGGGAGGAGTCTACTTTAATACCTAATGCATCAGACAAAATGTCCTTAGCATCCTTGATGATTTGATATTCCTTGTCTCTCTCCTCTTTAAGCTTCTTTTGCTTTGCTTTCCTTTGAAGGATTTCACCTATATTTTGCATTTGGTCCGCTGATAGATTTGCAAAATCTAATGTTGGAATCTCTATTTCTTCATCTAGGTCTATATCCTCTACTATATTCTTACCCAAAAATCTTATGCTCGGTTGAGCTTTAGGCTTATCTATGCTTAATGCCTTAGTAGTAGTGACAATAGACATAGTTGGACTGGCTATAGAGACTGGTATACTTTCTACTGGAGAACTTAAAATATTTACACTTGTAGATTCAAAAATTGGAAAACTTACAGCTGGAAAACTTGATGATGTGGGAGACTGCAACTCGGTAGAAGAAATGGTAGTTGCTTCTGTTGTTGCTATGGATGATTGGACAAATGTTGAAGTTGTCACAACCATGCTTGAAGGTGTCTCCGGGCTGGATGTAGAAACTTTTACTGGAGAGGTAGGAAGGGATGCAATGACTTCTGCTGCTATCCTCATAGTATCATCTACCTCAGTGGCTTCTTCTTGTTCATCACTATCATCTTCAATGTCTTTTATTATGACTATTTCAATACTCGGTTGGTGAAGGTGGTATATGTTCTTCCATGTGGCATTTGCAGCCTTCACAACCGATTAGATATTGTTGATCAGAATCAAACAAGTATTGAACCTTAATGTCATCTTATTTTCATTGTCCTTCAATGCCTTCTTTACTTCATCATTTTTCAAGCTCGGCATTAACTGTCTCAGGGTTTGATCAAATATGTCTATCACAGTTTGCTTTGCATTGCTCCATCTCATTTTTATTGGATTTAATAAGACAGCTGGAACCTGTGGGGCTATGTCATCAGGAGAGTATTTCCACTGTCCCATCTTTTCAATAACAGCATCTTCTATTTCCTTCTGTTCTATTTTCGATCTGGTTTCATATTTAAAAGATTTTATGTTACTTACTCCAGATCCTGATCCATCTCTAAAGAGTTTGATCCTTTCTTGAAAGTTTAGAGGAGGCCTTTTGAATACTATGTCTTTATCTGCCTTGTCTGCCTTGTCTACCTTACCTCTTGCATTTCTCCTTGTAAATACAGTAGTGGGAGGCTTAGGTGCCTTAGTGATGAATACCTTTCCTTTCTTCTTTGCAGGTTCTGGTTCCTCTATTTTCTCATCCTTTTCCTTTTCTTCTTCATCGATATCTTCTTTGTCCTCGGTTATCATTTGCATTTTGGCTATCCTCTTCTTTCCTTTGTTTACCACCTGTGGAAGCTTTATGCTTAGTTCAATTCTCACCTTAGCTTCATCATATGTTCCAAAATATGGAGCTTTGGGATTGACAGGCTGATTAAGAAGAGCTTCAATGATATTCTTGGTTTCATCAATATTTACCTCATAAGGAAGAGGTTTTACATATACAGTCCTCGGTTTGGCTGCTTGAATATATACATTGTCACAATCCACCATAAAACAAATGTCATCCTTGTAATCTTCCACCAACTTCTGCGGAATTTAGAATCTGTCATTCATTTTCTCTTTGAAAGACTCAAAATAATTATCCATGATGCTTTCAAAATTTTCACCCATTTCTGAGATGTATTCATTTATTTCATAAAGGACTAGCACATCTTTTCTCCATACAACTTTTCCTTTAGAAGGGAAGAATTTCTGAGCATAGAAGAATAAACAGACCAATAAGGATCCAAACTTACATGGATTGTTTTTGGAAGTTTGAATGCTTTCCATGTTTTTGTTAAACTGCTTTAACAATAAGTCTGCTAGGTCAAATGTTAAGTTGTTCTTGACCACTTTGTATGCTAGGTCAATAGCTTCACAAGAGACACTATTCTGTCGACTAGAACTATAAATCTTATGGGCAATTATGTGTATACCAAACTTCAGTTTAGCATCGGTGATGCTGCTAACTTTCATGCCTCTACCGTCCCATTCGGCTAGGGTTTTCTTCTCTAGTTCCATCCAGCCTAGGGTTTTGGTAGTTTTTACTTTGTTCAACATGGGAAGACCGGTGATTTGATGAATCATCTTCTTTGTGATCTCTATGGGTTGCTCCAGCCAAATCTTGCCATCATGTACACGATTGAGAATGTATCTAACCCATTTCTCATGAAAGTTTTGAGGTAGATGTGCAATGTGAACTAAACCTTTATCTTCCAGATGTTTGTGCTTGGGTTTCAGAATACCATCCACACACAGTTCCTCACGCACAATATCTAGTTCTAGGTTCCCCATTTCATGAATTGAACAGTTGAAATGATTCCGGATATCGTTAATAAGTAGTACCTTAGGAGGAATCTGAGATTGAGCTCCATTCGGATCTAGGGCTGCTGCAATTGCGGGCACGATCTTGAAATCTGGTGCTTTCCATTCTCCTTGGACTAACATATCAGATCCTTTCTTCGCTGAAGTGCTGGATGATGCCATGGTAACTCACAGAAAATTCTTTTCGCAAAAGTATTGAATCGTTGGGTTGCTCTTGAAATTTTCTGCTCTCAAAGTGCTAAAGGTTCACGGTGAAGAATGAGTTCAATTACTTGCCTCTTGTTTACAACTCTGTCATTAATGCTCAGTACAAATTAGGGTATGAATTCTGACAGACTGTCACCCACTAAGAATTAATTTCTCAGTAAAGACTTCACAACTCGGTGAACTTGAGAATTCATATTGCTCCGACCTTGCTCGGTAAAGACTGGTACCGACCTTGCTTGGTAAAGACTGATACCGACCTTCCTGTGATCTTACTGCATCTTGCATGCTGATTTAGATCTTTCTTTTAATTCAATTTTGGAACTGCTTGAGATTGGTCTGTAAGAATACAGTTCCAGTGCTTTCTTGGAAATTTAGTTTGAGTCAGTAGAGCCACCCATTCCATTACTTGGACTGGTTTGCTCGGTAGATTTAGGAATCCATTTTTGTCTCACCTGTTTCTTGACCTTAGTTGCTTCATTCTTCTTTCCATCTTCAACTTCGCTAGCATTCATGCAGTTTCTGGCTATGTGACCGAGTTTAGTGCATTTGAAGCATCTTACGATAGTATCTCTTTTCCTTAGATGATGTTTTATACAATTCATGCCAATGTGTCCATATTCTCCACAGTAATGACATCTACACCAGGTGTTGTAGTCCCATCCAAACATTGCTTTCATAATTTGTTCTACTGGATTGAATATTTTGGATCTGCACTCGGATGCCTTGTGACCTTGTTTGTTGCATTTGTGACAATTACCTCCGAATCTTGGTTTTTCCCTGCATTCATTTGCTTTGTGACCATGTTGATTGCAGTTGTAGCATTTTCCATTGAATTCTGCTTTTTCACTGTTCCAACATTTATTTGAAGTATGTCCTATTTTACCACAGTGATTACAAGTAGGTTTCTGATTCCTTTGAGTACCTTGCTTAGAAGATTCACCTTCTCCTTTGTATCCAAGTCCTGCTTTTCCTTTTTGCCTATGAAGATTTCGCTCATACAGCTGATTCAAGTCTTCTTGACTTTTCATCATTCCTTCATTGATTTGTTTTTCAGCGTTTAGGTCATCCACCAATCTTAGATTGATTTCCTTTTCAGATCTTAGTTCTTCTCTTGTGTTTTCTATTTCTGATCTTAGATTCAGAATTTCCTCATTTGTATGAGAGATCTGATCAATTAGGTTATCTAGCTGAAGGGTTTTATTTTGGACTTCAATGTTCCTTCCATCTAATTCATCTTTCAACTTGTTTCTTTGTTCCAAGATCTCACAAAATCTTGTAGAGTGTAGCTCTTGTTCTCTTTTTAATTTTCTCACTTCTTCCTGCAGAGACCCATTCTTTTCTAGGAGTTCTTTGACAGCATTGTTTGCTTCATCTGAGCTATTTGAGGGAAAAAGATCTTCAATCTTTTCTTCAATGTAATTCTGATCATTCATCTGATTTGCAAGTTCCTTCCTTCTTCTTAGGGATTGGGAAAGATGTTCTTTTGCTTCTTTAAGTTTAGCTATGGCCATTTCCAGATCTAGCTTTTCATTTTCAATCACCTTGTTCAGTTTGAATACCTCCATTGTCCTGGATCTTTGCTCAAGCTAGTTAAGCTTTGTCTTGAGAACCAATGCTGCTCTGATACCAATTGTTGGAAATATTCAGGAATTAACCAAGTTACTGAGAGGGGAGGGGTGAATTAGTAACTCCAAATTTTCTTTCAATTACAAATGTATTAACATGTAATTTACTTTAACCTTTGCATACAGAAAGCATGAAACTTAAAAGCATTCACAATAATGACACATAGATTTGGTTACCCAGAAACCTTCCAAAAACAAAGTAAAACTGGGGTGGGGATGAAACCCACAAAGCTTTAGTACTGCAGAATAAAGTTGGCCAGTTAAGGCTTACAATTTGATCACTTTTGATGATCTGCCCTGTTAGGAGCAAAAAAGGATTGCTAGATCCACCTTGTTAAAGGATTTACAAACATACAATGAAGTATGCACTTGGTAAAGAGATTTTACAAAAGACTGTTAAGTCTACCCGGTTAAAGGATTTAGTACTGATTCACCTGTTAGGATGAAACAGTAGATCTCTTGCTTTGCAACTGGATTGCTGATTGAGATTCGTTGATGTACTGATCACCTTCTGTGATGAATTTGTCTTTTCTGTTCCTTATACTGCTGAAGCCCTTTGTAATTCACTTATCTCTGCCTTTCTTTCTTTTTCACATACATGCTACTACATACATCTTGGCATTTTTACAACATTGTTTATATACAAGTCTTAAACAATTAATTACAATTATAATTACAAAGTTAGCTTGACAAATAAACATAAGTGCTACTAAGTCGGCCCAAGTATGGTTACACGGTTTCTGCAAACTAACTCAGTGACTTTCTGATACTCGGCGTCCACTGCATTACTCGGCATCGTCATGCACTCGGTAGAAGTGAAGGCACGGTTCATACTGACCACTCGGTAGGTTTTGAACTCGGTAAATACTGGTGACTCGGTAGACATGATGTTACTTGGTTTACACTGTCCTGCTCAGTTTGTACTAACTTGCTCAGTTTGCACTGTCTGCTCGGTTTGCACTGTCTGCTCAGTTTGCACTGTCTGCTCAGTTTGCACTGTCTGCTCGGTTTGCACTCAGAATGCAAATAAGTGTTGTCACTAGTGGCAATTCTGCTTAATGCCAACACAAAAAGACCTCATCATTTGGGGAAAATCAATCGTCGCTCGGGGCATATCAAATTCATTGAGATCCATATCAATCTGGTATTCTCTTAATCTTGTAAATTGTATCAGTTTTTGCAACTATCGGTTCAATTTTGTTATTTCCTTGGTTCTTTAGAAACTGAAGGGTTCAGATGTGATACCTACGTGATTCTTCTAAGGACAATCAAGTCTGGAATCGGTCACTCAATTCTTCACAATCATAAGGTTCAGAATCAGGCATTTTGACACTTTTTCACAATCATTGGTTCATTTGCTATTATAGTTAACATTATCTTTGGTCGCTCAGGACCTATTATCTTCAAATCTTTCAATCAATTTCTGTCTCATATCAATTTCAATTTCAAACATCAATTTCAATATCATACATAGACTGTCTTTGAACGACTGCGCTTCGCACATCAATTCAAAGAGGGGCAAAATGTAATACCTCAAAAATGGGCTATAAGTTCATTAATCTTCTATATCGACACATCGAACGAAATTGACATCGAAGTCCTAACCTAAGGCACATTGGCACATCATTCAATCCTAATTGATTATCTCAAATTCTACATCGGGGAATATTTTTAGTAATATTCCTAATTATCATAATTATCTTTGATTTAATGATTATTTAGTGATAAATCACATTTATCCTAAAGTTGATTAATTGAATATGATGAATATTTAATTAATTGATTTAATTCTGCCACTTAGTTATTTAATTGAATTTAATTGTATTTATTCCTAAGTATTATTATTTAAATTTGACAATAAATCAAAATTCCTATCATTAATTGATTAAATTCTTATTTAATTGATTAAAGCAAGTTGTCAATTTTTAATAATATTGTTTTTGAATAAAAGTTTGAAAAATAATTGATTAATCTATAAATCAATTGTTTTATTTTTCAAAATCAGTTATGTTGGAAATAAATCACTTTATTTATTTATTAATTCATAATTATGCATGTGCACAATCAAAGAGCAGTTAAACTCCAAATCAGAAAATCAATGCAAGTTATTGACTTTTTGGAACTCTACATCATTTTTGAGTTTTAAAGTTGATCTAAACTTCTAATTTGAGTTAAAAAGCTATTTTTTGCATGATTTGTATGTTTTTGTGAGTTAATTATCCTTTATAATTAGATAACTCAAAAATCAAGCTGAGTTTATCTGAGTGATTTATGGCTTTCTTTCATGCACCTCCAAAAGCCTTAGATTTCTATAAAATCAAGGCCTCAGCTCTTCAAAAATCATCCACAAGAATTGCATAATCACGCTGCTGAATTGGAGACTGAAGAATCATCTTTGCAAATCCAAGCTTTGTGAGATCAATATTGCATAGTTTTTCATATCATATTAGTTTTCATTTGTTAGATCATCATAGCATATCAGTTTTTACATATCATAGATTCATATCAGTTTTCATCATATCATTGGATAGAAAATAAAAAAAATAGATTAATTGCATTCATATTTCATATCAATTTTGCATTCAAATCCTTCATTTAGGTGTCGTCAAGGTCACTGATCTCAATAACAATCTAAGAACATCATACTCGCACCTATTAGAAGGCAGTAAATCACCTGGTTAATTTAGCTTTCAATTCATTGCACGATTTCATTTTTGCTAACCTCTAATGTTTTACTGAAGTGTTGTGTCTACAGAACAGGTACAAAATTCACATACACATCACCAGATTTGGCAATAGTCAAATTTTTAGATACGAACACTGTACTAACTTCCTTGCTCTGCCTAAATTTTTATTGTCCATATCTTGAGAAGAGAGGCTCCATTTTTCAAGATTCAAGGTGTTTTTAAGGTCATCTCGATGAGATCTTCGATATGAAACCACTTTCACCAGATTTGGAAACAGTCAAATTTTTAGATACTAACACTGTATAGACTTCCTTTCTCTAACTAAATTTTGACCGTTTGTATCTTGAGAATTGAGGCTCCATTTTTCAAGATTCAAGGTGTTTTTGGGTTCATCTCGATGAGATCTTCAATTTGAGACCACTTTCACCAGATTTGGCAATGGTAAAACTTTTAGCTATGAACATTGTACTACCTTCCTTGCTTTGACCAACCTTGACCATTTGTATCTTCAGAAGAGAGGCTCCATTTTTCAAGATTCAAGGTGTTTTTAGGTTCATCTCAATGAGATCTTCGATTTGAGACCACTTTCACCATATTTGGAAATGGTCAAATTTTTAGCTATGAATATTGTACTGACTTCCTTGCTTTGACCAAACTTTGACTATCTGTATCTTGAGAAGAGAGGCTCCATTTTTCAAGATTCAAGGTGTTTTTAGGTTCATCTCGATGAGATCTTCAATTTGAGACCACTTTCACCAGATTTTAAAATGGTCAAACTTTTATCTACGAATAGTGTGTTGGTGCTAAAAAATTATGGACCATTTTGAGGCCAACTGACAGGCACAACAAGTGCCTCTGCAATTCTAGCTTGATTTAGCCAAGGCTGGTAAGCCTGAATCAAATGTGTTTCCTAACTGCGCAAACACGTGCATAAACAACATAAACTCCTTCCAAAGGGGTTAATAGTCCTTAGAGGAAAAACAACCTAATATCCTAATCGTCAAATAACTTGAAATCTAAACTAAGTCTAGAAAGTAATGCTAAACCTGATTGAATGCTTTGTAAAGAAGATAATAGATATGATATGTAAAATGAAATTAAAGGAATAGGATGCCAAAACTAGCAACAAATGATTAAATGACCAAATTCAATTTATCAACAAGACTTGTGTATGTTTCACCCTGGGCAATGGAGCCAATCCAATCCTCAACCCTACGTACAACCTTAGAGACAGTTTTGCATTTCAAAGAAAATTGGAAGGATTTGATTTAGAAGACAATTTTCAAAATATTGAAACACGCATCAGATTCTGAAGACAAGTCATAAAAAACTCATCACTTTGATTTGCATTCAAATGTGCATGAACTATTGTAGATAATTAATTGAATTTAACTCCTCAAATGACAACCCAATTGACTTTGGCCACAAATCAAAAGGATTCTTACCCATGAAAAATGAGCAAACCAATTAATAAATCAAAATGCAATAAGATCACACAGCATTTTAAATGATCACAATAAAGAAATCAAGATTGATTTATCCAAGGGATTAGTCGAGAGAATTGAAAACCAATGCACAGATGGAAAACCAAAACAACTTATCTTTTATTGATATTGAAAAATTGGTACACTAGAATCCACGTTGTAATTGTTGAACAACTTTTTCCTATGAAAATTGAAATTCTTGTAATTGTTCGTGCATTGATCTTGGTATCCCATTTTTATAAAGTTTAGGGGATGCACACAAGCTTCAGACCAATGCATCTAGTCATAACTAAAATCTAATTTCAACAAACTGCAACATTAATAAATATTTACAAAATAAAATGTTAACCATAAGGCTAATATACTTAATAAATAAATCTTTGATTAACACTCTTGTAATAATAATCTTTGTCCTTCATCTTGCAAAGCATTTTTCTGCATAACAAATATCCATCTTTGCAAAACCTATTTCATTTATCATTTAATAATCCTCCTACATATAAAAGCATAATTAGGCATTATGATTCCACTATATCAAAATTATCTTTTGATAAAAATAATTAATCCTTAGGAAATCATTTACTTCTAATTTTTAATTCAAAGGATTAATATTTTTATGATTTACCTTTATAGTTATTATCTCAAAAAATATATATTACTATAACATTACTTAAAGAAACCCTAAATATATATTCCATGAACATTTCATAGGGCAATGTAAAATTCAATATAGAAATATTTTGAAAACATTAGGGAAAAGGTCTTATAATCCATCTAATGAAAAAATATATATTTAACCCTAAAGATCAAATCAATCCACTTAGGGCTAACATATTAAGTTTATAAAATAATTACCCTAATGATATAAAATATTTCTAATATAAAATAATATTACAACCATAAAATACATATAATTAAGGGAATAAAAAAAAATCTAACTCTCTAAAATGCAACCCTAAAACTTACATATAAAAAGGATTAACTAATTCATAAAAATAATAAAATGAAAATATCTATACCCTAAGATCAAAGTAAATGGGTAAGGAGAAAATCACTCTTAGGGATTTACCACAAAAGAATAAATAGCAAACCCTAAAAAACATATACATCATACATCGCTAAAATTTTTAAAAACCTTTTCACCTAATTTGGTAAAATATTAATATTAAAAGTACATTAGGTAAAAATGCCAAATTGCATTTAAGGATATGAAAAAGAAAAAGATTTAATATTACAATAAAAACCCTAGACAAGTTAATATTCATCAAATTTGATCTTTATTTCATCACACGATTTTACTTTTAGGGTTTTGGGGTAGATCAAAATTAGAAATAAAATAAACATGACTAACTATGACATATGTAATTCCTATCTCATAAACAAAATTTAATAATTATTTCAAATGAGATAAGAATATCTTTAATTTATACATTTATTTACATACACACTCTCGAAGAATAATATAGAGTAATTGGTAGGGGTAGGGTCGGGTAGTTGGGTAGGAAAAGGAATGGGTCGAGAGGTCGAGTGTTGAACTCCCTCTCCCCATTCTTTTTCATAAAAATGGAATAACACATAAATTCATAAATAAAGTAATAATCACATCATTTGATTAAAATAATAATTAGGGAGGAGATAACTCCCTATGTAAGAGGTTGTCTTTATTTCTCACCTACACATAAAAACAAAAATAAATATGTATTTTCTCCTAACCCTTTCGAAGAAAACAAATAGACTAACTGGTTAGGAGGTAGGAGGGTAGATAGGTAGGAAAAAGGTCAGCTTGAGAGGTCGAGTGTTCAACTCCGTCTCACTACCCCTTTTGCTCAATCTATTTTATTTTTTATTTTTAGAATTATTATTTATCCAAAACAAATGTGCATTAGAATAAAGCAATTTACAACCTAATACATGAAAAAAAAAAATAACAAATGCACACACTTTTTATTCATTTTAGTTTTTATCATAGGAAAGTTACAAAATATGAAAATTAAAATCACACTTCCCTGACAATTTTATATATATTTTGGCCTACATTTTCAGGTGCCAACATAGTGTACTGACTTCCTTGCTTTGACCAAACTTCGATAATCCGTGTCTTGAGATGAGAGGCTCCATTTTTCAAGATTCAAGTTGTTTTTTGTTTCATCTCGATGAGATCTTCAATTTCAGACCACTTTGACTAGATTTGGAAATGGTCAAACTTTTAGCTACAAATACTGTACTGACACCCTTGCTTTGACCAAACTTTGACTGTCTGTATCTTGAGAAGAGAGGCTCCATTTTTTAATATTCCAGGTGTTTTTAGGTTCATCTTGATCAGATCTTTGATTTGAGACCACTTTAAACAGATTGGAAAGGGTCAAATGTTTAGCTACGAACATTGTACTGATTTCCTTACTTTTACCAAACTTTTAGTGTCTGTATCTTTAGAAGAGAGGCTTCATTTTTCAAGATTCAAGGTATTTTTAAGTTCATCTCCATGAGATCTTTGATTTGAGACCACATTCACCAAATTTGGAAATTGTCAAATTTTTAGCTACGAACATTGTAATGACTTCCTTGCTTTGACCAAACTTTTACCATCCGTATCTTGAGAAGAGAGACTCCATTTTTCAAGACTCAAGGTATTTTTAGGTTCATCTCAACGAGATCTTTGATTTGAGAATAGTTTCACTAGATTTGGAAAGGATCAAACTTTTATCTACAAACACTGTACTGACTTCCTTGCTTTGACCAAACATTGACTGTCTATATCTTGAGAAGAGAGGCTCCCTTTTTACTTATTCAAGGTGTTTTTTGCTTCATCTCAATGAGATCTTTGATTTGAGACCACTTTCACCAGATTTGGAAATGGTCAAAATTTTAGCTACGAACGTTGTATTAACTTTCCTGCTTTGACCAAACTTTGACTGTCTGTATCTTGAGAAGAGAGGCTTAGTTTTTCAAGATTCAAGGTGTTTTTAGGTTCATCTCGACGATATATTTGATTTGAAACCACTTTCACCAGATTTAAAAATGGTCAAACTTTTAGCTACGAACATTGTATTGACTTCCTTGGTTTAACCAAACTTTGACCTTTCGTATCTTGAGAAGAGAGGCTCCATTTTTCAAGATTCAAGGTGTTTTTTCATTCATATCGACAAGATCTTTGATTTGAGACCACTTTCACCAGATCTGGAATTGGTCAAATTTTTAGCTACGAACCTTGTACTGACTTCCCTGCTCTGACCAAACTTTTACCATCTGTATCTTGAGAAGAGAGGCTTCATTTTTCAAGATTCAAGGTGTTTTTAGGTTCATCTTGACAAGATCTTTGATTTGAGACCATTTTCACTAGATTTGGAAAGGGTCAAACTTTTAGCTACGAACACTGTACTAACTTCCTTGCTTTGACCAAACTTTGACCATCTATATCTTTAGAAGAGAGGCTTCATTTTTCAAGATTCAAGGTATTTTTTTTTCACCTCAATGAGATCTTCGATTTTAAAACACTTTCACCAGATTTGGAAATGGTCAAACTTTTAGCTACGAACATTGTACTAACTTCCTTACTTTGACCAAACTTTGACTATCCCTATCTTCAAAAGAGAGGGTCCATATTTAAAGATTCAAGGTGTTTTTTAGTTCATCTCGATGAGATCTTCGATTTGAGATGACTTTCACCAGATTTGGAAACGCTCAAACTTTTAGCTACGAACACTTTACTGACTTCCTTGCCTTGACCAAACATTAACCATCCTTATTTCTAGAAGAGAGGCTTCATTTTTCAAGATTCAAGGTATTTTTAGGTTCATCACGACAAGATCCTCTATTTGAGAACACTTTTACTAGATCTGGAAATGGTAAAATTTGACCGCCCGTAACTTGAGAAGAGAGGCTCTATTTTTTAAGATTGAGTGTGTTTTCAGGTTCATCTCGATGAGATCTTTGATTTGAGACCACTTTCACCTGATTTGGAAATAGTCAATTTTTTAGCTGCGAACATTGTACTAACTACCTTGCTTTGACCAAACTTTGACCATCCGTATCTTGAGAAGATAGGCTCTATTTTTTAAGATTCAAGATGTTTTTAAGTTTATCTCAACGAGATCTTCGATTCCAGACCACTTTCACTAGATTTGGAAATTCTCAAACTTTTAGCTACAAACACTAAATTGACTTCCTTGCTTTGACCAAACTTTGACCTTTCGTATCTTGAGAAAAGATGCTCTATTTTTTAAGATTCAAGGTGTTTTTTGGTTCATCTCGATGAGATCCTTGATTTGAGACCACTTTCACTAGATTTGGAAAAGGTTAAATTTTTAGCTATGAACAATGTATTGACTTCCTTTCTTTGACCAAACTTTGACCATGAGCATCTTGAGAAGAGAGGCTTTTTTTTTCAAGATTGAAGGTGTTTTTAGGTTCATCTTGACGAGATCTTCAATTTGAGACCACTTTCACTAGATTTGGAAACTATCAAGTTTTTAGCTACGAATAATATATTGACTTCCTTGCATTGACCAAACTTTAACTATTGGTATCTTGAGAATAGAGGCTCTATTTTTCAAGATTCAAGGTGTTTTTAGGTTCAACTCAATGAGAGCATCGATTTGAGACCACTTTCACCAGATTTGGAAATGGTCAAATTTTTAGCTACGAACACTATACTGACTTCCTTGCTTTGGCCAAACTTTGACCATTCGTATCTTTAGAAGAGAGGTTCCATTTTACAAGATTCAATGTATTTTTAGGTTCATCTCGACAAGATCCTTGATTCGAGACCACTTTCACCAGGTTTGGAAAAGGGTCAAATTTTTAGCTATGAACAATGTACTGATTTCTTTGCTTTGACGAAACTTTGACCATTGATATCTTGAGAAGAGACACTCTATTTTTTAAGATTCAAGGTGTTTTTAGGTTTATCTAGATGAGATCTTTGATTTGAGACCACTTTTACCAGATTTGGAAATGGTCAAATTTTTAGCTACGAACACTGTATTGACTTCCTTTCTTTAACCAAACTTTGAATGTCTGTATCTTGAGAAGAGAGGCTCTATTTTTCAAGATTCAAGGTGCTTTTAGGTTTATCTCAATGAGATCTTCAATTTGAGACCACCTTCACTAAATTTAGTAAAGGTCAAATTTTTAGCTACAAATACTATATTATTTCCTTGCTTTGACCAAACTTTCAACTTCTGTATCTTTAGAAGAGAGGCTCCTTTTTTCAAAATTCAAGGTATTTTTTGGTTCATCTCAATGAGATCTTCAATTTGAGTCCACTTTCACCAAACTTGAAAATGGTCAAACTTTTAGCTACAAACACTGTACTGATTTCCTTCCCCTGATCAACTTTCACTATTCGTATCTTGAAAAAAGAAGCTCTATTTTTCAAGATTCAAGGTGTTTCTACATTCATCTCGATGAGATATTCGATTTGAGACAACTTTCACCAGGTTTGGAAATGCTCAAATTTTTACCTATGAACACTGTACTAATTTCCATGCTTTGACCAAACTTTGATCATTCGTATCCTTAGAAGAGAGACTCTGTTTTAAAAGATTCAAAGTGTTTTTAGTTTCATCTCAATGAGATCATCGATTTGAGACCACTTTCACTAGATTTGGAAACAGTCAAATTTTTAGCTATGAATAATGTACTGACTTCCTTGCTTTGACCAAACTTTGACCATTCATATCTTGGGAAGAAACACTCTATTTTTTAAGATTCAAGGTGTTTTTAGGTTCATCTTGATGAGAGCTTTGATTTGAGACCACTTTTACCAGATTTGAAAATGATCAAATTTTTAGCTACGAACACTGTACTAACTTCCTTGCTTTAACCAAACTTTGAACATCTGTATCTTGAGAAAAAAGGCTCGATTTTTCAAGATTCAAGGTGCTTTTAGGCTCATCTTGACGAGATCTTCAATTTGAGACCACTTTCACTAGATTTGGAAATCGATAAACTTTTAGCTACAAATGCTATGGTGACTTCCTTGCTCTAACCAAACTTTGAACATCTGTATCTTGGGAAGAGATGCTCCATTTTTCAAGATTCAAGGTGTTTTTAGGTTCATCTCGATGAGATCTTCGATTTGAGACCACTTTTACTAGATTTGGAAACGCTCAAACTTTTTTCTACGAATACTATACGGACTTCCTCGCTTTAACCAAACTTTGAACGTCTATATATCTTTAGAAGAGAGGCTCTATTTTTCAAAATTTAAGTTGTTCTTTGGTTCATCTCAACGAGATCCTTGATTTGAGACCACTTTCATTAGATTTTGAAATGTTTAAACTTTTAACTACGAATAGTGTACTGACTTCCTTTCTTTGACCAAACTTTGATCAATTGTATCTTGAGAAAGAGGCTCCATTTTTCATGATTTAAGGTGTTTTTAGGTTCATCTCAACCAAATCTTCGATTTGAGACCACTTTCAGTAGATTTGGAAAGAGTCAAAGTTTTAGCTACGAACACTATACTGACTTCCTTGCTTTGACCAAAGTTTTACCATCAATATTTTGAGAAGAGATGCTCCGTTTTTCAAGATTCAAGGTATTTTTTGGTTCATCTCGATGAGATCGTTGATTTGAGACCACTTTCACCAGATTTGGAAATGGTCAAACTTTTAGCTATGAACACTGTACTAACATCCTTGCTTTCACCAAACTTTGACCTTCCGTATCTTCAGAATAGAGGCTCTATTTTTCAAGATTCAAGGTGTTTTTAGGTTCATCTCGATGAGATCTTCTATTTGAGATTAGTTTAACCAAATTTTAAAATGGTCAAACTTTTAGCTACAAGCACTGTACTGACTTTCTTGCTTTGACCAAACTTTGACGTTATATATCTTGAGAATAGAGGCTCCTTTTTTCAAGATTGAAGGTGTTTTTAAGTTCATCTCGACAAGATCTTTGATTTGAGACCACTTTCACTAGATTTGGAAATGGTCAAATTTTTAGCTACGAACACTATACTAACTTCCTTACTTTGACCAAACTTTGACCATCCATATCTTGAAAAGAGAGGCTCCATTTTTCAAGATTCAATGTGTTTTTAGGTTCATCTCGATGAGATCTTTAATTTGAGACCGCTTTCACTAGATTTGAAAATGGTCAAACTTTTAGCTACGAAAACGGTACTGACATCCTTGCTTTGACCAAACTTTGATTGTCTATATCTTGAGAAGAGAGGCTCCATTTTTCAAGATTTAACGTATTTTTATGTTCATCTCAACGAGATTTTGATTTTAGACCACTTTCACCAGACTTAGAAATGGTCAATCTTTGAGCTACGAACAATGTACTGACTTTCTTGCTTTAACCAAAGTTTGACTGTCTGTATCTTGAGAAGAGAGGCTCCCTTTTTTTCAAGATTCAATGTGTTTTTTGGTTCATTTCAACGATACCTTCGATTTGAGACCACTTTCACTAGATTCAAAAACTTTCAAATTTTTATCTACGAATATTGTACTAACTTTTCTTGCTTTGACCAGACTTTGACCATCCATATCTTGAGAAGGGAGGCTCTATTTTTAAAGATTTAAGGTCTTTTTAGGTTCATCTTGACAAGATCCTCGATTTGAGAGCACTTTCAATAGATTTGGAAACGGTCAAACTTTTAATTACGAACACTGTCCTGACTTCCTTACTTTGACCAAACTTTGACCTTTTCCGTATCTTGAGAAGAGAGGCTCCATTTTTCAAAATTTAAGGTGTTTTTAAGTTCATCTCAACAAAATCTTTGATTTGAGACCACTTTCACCAAATTTGAAAATGGTCAAATTTTTAGCTACAAACACTGTACTAACTTCCTTACTTTGACCAAAACTTGACCTCCTATATCTTGAGATGAGAGGCTCCATTTTTTAAGATTCAAGTTGTTTTTAGGTTCATCTCGATGAGATCTTCAATTTGAGACCACTTTTACCTGATTTGGAAATGGTCAAACTTTTACCTACAAACACTGTACTGACTTCCTTGCTTTGACCAAACTTTGGTTGTCTGTGTCTTTTGAAGAGAGCCTCCATTTTTCAAGGTTCAAGGTGTTTTTAGGTTCATCTTGACGATATCTTTGATTTGAGATGACTTTCACTAGATTTGGAAATGGTCAAACTTTAAGTTACAAATACTGTACTAACTTCCTTACTTTGACCAAACTTTGACCGTTTGTATCTTGAGAAGAGAGGCTCTTTTTTTTTCAAGATTTAAGGTGTTTTTTAGTTTGTCTTGACCAGATCTTCGATTTGAGACCACTTTCACTAGATTTGAAAACTGTCAAATTTTTATCTACGAACACTATACTGACTTCCTTGCTTTGACCAAATTTTAACCATCTGTATCTTTTGAAGAGGCTCTGTTTTACAAGATTCAAGATGTTTTTAGGTTCATCTTGACGAGATATTCGATTTGAGACCACTTTCACTAGATTTAGAAATGGTCAAAATTTTAGCTATGAACACTATACTTACTTCCTTGCTTTGACCAAACTTTGACTACCTGTATCTTGAGAAGAGAGGCTCTATTTTTCAAGATGCAAGGTGTTTTTTGATTTATCTCAAGATCTTCGATTTGAGACTACTTTCACTAGATTTGGAAATGGTCAAATTTTTAGCGATGAACACTGTACTGACTTCCTTGCTTTGACTAAACTTTGACAATCCCTATTTTGAGAAGAGAGGCTCCATTTTTAAAGATTCAAGGTGTTTTTAGGTTCATCTTGATGAGATCTTTGATTTAAGATTACTTTTACCAAATTTGGAAACTCTCAATTTTTTAGCTATGACCACTGTACTGACTTCCTTGCTTTGATTTGAAACCACTTTCACCAGATTTGGAAATGATCAAAATTTTAAGTACGAACACTGTACTGACTTCCTTGTGTTGACAAATTTTTTACTGTCTGTATCTTGAGAAGAGAGGCTCTATTTTTCAAGATTCATGTTATTTTTTGGTTCATCTCAATGAGATCTTCTATTTGAGACCACTTTCACCAGATTTGGAAATGGTTAAAATTTTAGCTACGAACATTCTATTGACTTCCTTTCTTTCACCAAACTTTGACCTTCTGTACCTTGAGAAGAGAGACTCCATTTTTTAAGATTCAAGGTGTTTTTTTGTGCATCTCGATGAGATCTTTGATTTGAGACCACTTTCACTAGATATGGAAACGGTCAAACTTTTAGCTATGAACACTGTACTGACTTCCTTGCTTTGACCAAACTTTGACTGTCTGTATTTGGAGAAGAGAGGCTCTATTTTTTCAAGATTCAAGGAGTTTTTAGGTTCATCTCGAGGAGATCTTCAATTTGAGACCACTTTCACCATATTAGGAAATGGTCAAATTTTTAACTATGAACACTATACTGATTTCCTTGCAATGACAAAATTTTAACCATCCGTATCTTGAGAAGAGAGTCTCTATTTTTCAAAATTCAAAGTCTTTTTTGGTTCATCTTGACCAGATCTTTGATTTGAGACAACTTTCACCATATTTAGAAACGGTCAAATTCTCAGGTATGATCACTGTACTGACTTCCTTACTTTGACTAGACTTTAACCGTCTAGATCTTGAGAAGAGAGGCTCTATTTTTAAATATTTAAGATGTTTTTATGTTCATCTCGATGAGATCTTTGATTTGAGACCACTTTCACCAGATTTGGAAATGATCTAATTTTTAGCTACGAACACTGTACTGACTTCCTTGCTTTGACCAAACTTTCACCATCTATATCTTGAGAAGAGAGGGTCTATTTTTTAAGATTCAAGGTGTTTTTAGGTTCATTTTGATGAGATCTTTGATTTCAGACCACTTTCACCAGATTTGGAAATGGTCAAACTTTTAGTTACAAACACTGTATTGACTTCCTTGCTTTGACCAACCTTTCACCATCTGTATCTTGAGAAGAGAGGCCTAGTTTTGCAAGATTCAATGTGTTTTTAGGTTTATCTCGATGAGATCTTCAATTTGTGACTGCTTTCACCAAATTTGGAAATGGTCAAAATTTTAGCTACGAATACTGTACTGGCTTCCTTGCTTTGACCAAACTTTGATCATGTGTATCTTGAGAAGAGAGGCTTTGTTTTTATAGATTGAAGGTATTTTTTGGTTTATCTCGATGAGATCTTTGATTTCAGACCACTTTCACCAGATTTGGAAATGGTCAAACTTTTAGCTATGAACACTCTATTAACTTTCTTGTGTTGACCAAACTTTGACCTTCTGTAGCTTGAGAAGAGAGGCTGCATTTTTCAATATTCAAGGTGTTTTTTCTTTCATCTCGATGAGATCTCTTATTTGAGACCACTTAAGCAGATTTGGAAATGATTAAACTTTTAGCTACAAACACTATACTGACTTCCTTGGTTTGACCAGACTTTGAACTTCCATATCTTGAAAAGAGAGGCTCTATTTTTCAAGATTCGAGGTGTTTTTAAGTTCATCTTGGTGAGATCTTTGATTTGAGAGCATTTTCAACATATTTGGAAATGGTCAAATTTTTAGCTATGAACACATTACTGACTTCCTTGCTTTGACCAAATTTTGACCTTCCGTATCTTGAGAAGAGATCTTCGATGAGATCTCAACCAAACTCAAGGTGTTTTTCAATTTATCTCGATGAGATCTTTCATTTGAGACCACTTTCATCAGATTTGGAAATGGTCAATCTTCTAGCTACAAACACTGTACTGACTTCCTTTCTTTTACCAAACTTTGACCGTGCGTATCTTGAGAAGAGAGGCTCCATTTTTTTATTTTCAAGGTATTTTTTTGGTTCATCTCAATGAGATCTTTGATTTCATACCACTTTCACCAAATTTAGAAATGGTCATATTTTTAGCTACAAGCATTGTATTGACTTCCTTATTTTGACCAAAATTTGACCATCCATATCTTAAGAAGAGAGGCTCCATTTTTAAGGATTCAAGGTGTTTTTATTTTCATCTCGATGAGATCTTTGATTTGAGACTAGTTTCACTAGATTTGGAAATGGTCAAACTTTTAGCTATAAACACTGTACTGACTTCCTTGCTTTGATCAAACTTTGACCATCTATATCTTGCGAAGATAGGCTCCATTTTTCAAGATCTAAGGTATTTTTTGGTTCATCTTGATAAGATCTTCAATTTGAGACCACTTTCAATAGATAAATGGTCAAATTTTTGGCTACAAACACTATACTAATTTACTTGCTTTGACCAAATTTTGACCATCCATATCTTGAGAAAAAAAGCTCCTTTTTTTAAGATTTAGGGTGTTTTTAGGTTCATCTCGACGAGATCTTCAATTTGAGACCACATTCTCCAGATTTGGAAATAGTCAAACTTTTAGCTACGAATGTTGTACTGACTTCTTTGCTTTGACCAAACTTTAACCATCTGTATATTGAGAGGAGAGGCTCCATTTTTCAAAATTTAAGGTGTTTTTTGGTTAATCTCGATGAGATCTTCATTTTGAGACCACTTTCACTAGATTTGAAAATGGTCAAACTTTTAGCTACGAACACTATATTGACTGCCTTGCTTTCACCAAACTTTTATAGTCTATATCTTGAGAAGAGGCTCCATCTGTCAAGATTCAAGGTGTTTTTAGGTTCATCTCGATGAGATCTTCAATTTGAGACCACTTTCACCAAATTTGGAAATAGTTAAACTTTTAACTATGAACATTGTACTGACTTCCTTGGTTGGACAAAACTTTGACCACCCGTATCTTGAGAAGAGAGGCTCCATTTTTTAGGATTCAAGGTGTTTTTAGGTTCATCTCGACAAGATCTCTGATTTGAGACCACTTTTAGCAGGTTTGGAAATGGTAAATTTTTTTGCTACAGACACTGTATTGACTTCCTTGCTTTGACAAAACTTTGACCATCCATATCTTGAGAATAGAGGCTCCATTTTTCAAGATTCAAGGTATCTTTTGGTTCATCACGATGAGATCTTTATTTGGGAGCACTTTCACCAGATTTGGAAATGGTCAAACTTTTAGCTACGAACATTGTACTAACTTCCTTGCTTTGACAAAACTTTAACCATCCGTATCATGAGAAGAGAGGCTCCATGTTTTAAGATTCAAGGTGTTTTTAGGTTCATCTTGATGAAATATACGATTTGAGACCACTTTCACTAGATTTGGAAATGGTCAAACTTTTAGCTACGAACACTCTACTAACTTCCTTCATTTGACCAAACTTTGATCCTCCGTATCTTGAGAAGAGAGGTTCTCTTTTTCAAGATTCAAGGTGTTTTTAGGTTCAAGTCGACGAGATCTTCGATTTGAGACCACTTTAACAAGATTATGAAAGAGTCAAACTTTTAGCTACGAACACTATACTCACTTCCTTGCTTTGACAAAACCTTCACTATCTGTATCTTGTGAAGAGACCTTTGATTTGAGACCACTTTCACCAGATTTGGAAATGGTGAAACTTTTAGTTATGAACATTGTACTGACTTCCTTGCTTTGACCAAACTACGACCATCTGTATCTTGAGAAGAGAGGCTCCATTTTTCAAAATTCAAGGTGTTTTTTGGTTTATCTCGATAAGATTTTCATTTTGAAACCACTTTCACTAGATTCAGAATGGTCAAATTTCTACCTACGAACACAGTACTGACTTCCTTGCCTTGACCAGACTTTGACAGTTCGTATCTTAAGAAGAGAGGCTCCATTTTTAAAGATTCAAGATGTTTTTAGGTTCATCTAGATGAGATTTTTGATTTGAGACCACTTTCACCAGATTTGAAAATGGTCCAATGTTTAATAATGAACGCTATACTAACTTCCTTGCTTTGCCAAAACTTTGACCGTCTATATCTTCAAAAGAGAGGATCCATTTTTCAAGATTCAAGATATTTTTTGGATCATCTCGATGAGATCTTCGATTTGAGATCACTTAACCAAATTTGGAAACAATTAAACTTTTAGCTACGAACACTATACTGACTTCCTTATTTTGACCAGACTTTGACCATCTATATCTAGAGAAGAGGCTCTATTTTTCAAGATTCAAGGTATTTTTAGGTTCATCTCGACAAGATCTTCGATTTGAGACTACTTTCATTAGATTTGGAAATGGTCAAATTGTTAGTTAGGAACACTGTATTGACTTTTTTGCTTTGACTAAACTTTGACCATCCGTATCTTGAGAAGAGAGGCTCCATTTTTTAAGATTCAAGGTGTTTTTAGGTTAATTTTTACACGACCTTCAATTTGAGACCACATTGACAAGATTCTAAAATGTTTAAACTTTTAGCTCCGAACATTGTACTGACTTCTTTACTTTGACCAAACTTTGACCATCCTTATCTTCAGAAAAGAGGCTCTATTTTTCAAAATTCAAGGTGTTTTTTGGTTGATCTCGACAAGATCTTTGATTTGAGACCACTTTCACAAGATTTGGAAACGATTAAATTGTTAACTACGAACACTGTACTGACTTGATTGCTTTGACCAAACTTTGAGCTCTCTGTATCTTCAAAAGAGAGGCTCTATTTTTCAAGATTCAATGTAGTTTTAGGTTCATCTCGACGACATCTTCGATTTGAGACCACTTTCACCAGATTTGGAAATGGTCAGAATTTTAGCTAGGAACACTGTATTGACTTCCTTTCTTTGACCTAACTTTGACCGTCCGTATCTTGAGAAGAGAGGCTCTATTTTTCAAGATTCAAGGTATTTTAAGGTTCATCTCAATGAGATCATCGATTTGAGACAACTTTAACCAGATTTGGAAAGTCTAAATTTTAGCTACGAACACTATACTGACTTTCTTACTTTGACCAAATTTTGACCATTTGTATCTTGAGAAGACATGCCTCATTTTTCAAGATTCAAGGTGTTTTTTGGTTCATCTCAAAAAGATCTTCGATTTGATACCACTTAACCAGAATTGGAAATGTTTAAACTTTTAGCTACAAACAATGTACTAACTTCCTTGCTTTGACCAGTCTTTGACCATCTGTATCTTGAGATGAGAGGCTCTATTTTTCAAGATTCAAGGTGTTTTTATGTTCATCTTGATGAGATCTTTTATTTGAGACCACTTTCACCCGATTTAGAAATGATCATATATTTAGCTACAGACATTGTACTGACTTTCTTGCTTTGACCAAATTTTGACTGTCTGTATCTTGAGAAGAGAGGCTCCATTTTTCAAGATTCAAGGTGTTTTTACATTCATCTCAATGAGATCTTTGATTTAAGACCACTTTCACTAGATTTGGAAATGGTCAAACTTCTAGCTATGAACACTGTACTGACTTCCTTGCTTTGACCAAACTTTGACCATCCATATCTTGAGAAGAGAGGCTTTATTTTTAAAGATTTAATATATTTTTTGGTTGATCTTGACGAGATCTTTAATTTCAAACCACTTTCACCAAATTTGGAAATGGTCAAATTTTTAGCTACGAACAGTGTACTAACTTCCTTTCTTTGACCAACTTTGATCTTTCATATCTTGAGAAGAGAGGCTCCATTTCTCAAGATTCAAGGCATTTTTAGGTTAATCTCGATGAGATCTTCAATTTGAGACCACTTTCTCTAGATTTGGAAACAGTCAAACTTTTAGCTACGAACACTGTACTGACGTGCTTGCTTTGACCAAACTTTAACCATCCGTATCTTGAGAAAAGAGGACACATTTTTCAAGATTCAAGGTGTTTTTAAGTTCATCTTGATGAGATCTTTGATTTCAAACCATTTTCACAAGATTTGAAAATTATCAAATTTTTAGCTACTAACACTGTACTGACTTCTTTTTTTTACCAAACTTTGACCGTCTCTATCTTGAGAAGAGAGGCTCTATGTTTTAAAATTCAAAGTGTTTTTAGGTTCATCTCGACAAGATCTTTGATTTCAAACCACATACACCAAATTTAAAAATGGTCAAATTTTTAGCTACGAACATTGTACTGCCTTTCTTGCTTTGACCAAACTTTGACCATCCATATCTTGAGAAGAGAGGCTCCATTTTTCAAGTTTCAAGGTGTTTTTAGGTTCATCTCAACGAGATCTTTGATTTCAGACCACTTTGACCAGATTTAGAAATGGTCAAACTTATAGCTAGGAACACTTTACTGACTTCTTGCTTTAACCAAACTTTAAGCATCTGTATCTTTAGAAAAGAAGCATCATTTTTCAAGATTCAAGGTGTTTTTAAGCTCATCTCGATGAGAACTTCTATTTGAGACCAGTTTCACCAGATTTGAAAATGGTTAAATTTTTAGCTACTAACACTGTACTGACTTCTTTTTTTTTACCAAACCTTGACCGTCTGTATCTTGAGAAGAGAGGCTATATTTTTCAAAATTTAAGGTGTTTTTAAGTTCATCTCGATCATATCTTTGATTTGTGACAACTTTCACTAGATTTTGAAATGGTTAAATTTTAAGCTACGAACACTGACTCACTTCCTTGCTTTGACCAAACTTTAACCATCCGTATCTTGAGAAGAGACGCTCCATTTTTCATGATTCAAGGTGTTTTTAGGTTCATCTCAATGAGATCTTCAATTTGAGACCACTTACACTAGATTTGGAAATGGTCAAACTTTTATCTAAGAACATTATACTAACTTCTCTTCTTTGACCAAACTTTGACTCTTCGTATCTTAAGAAGAGATGCACCATTTTTCAAGATTCAAGGTGTTTTTGGGTTCATCTCGACGTGATCCTCGATTTAAGACCACTTTCACCAAATTTAGAAATGGTCAAACTTTTAGCTACGAACACTGCTCTGACTTCCTTATTTTGACCAAACTTTGACTGTCTGTATCTTGAGAAGAGAGGCTCCATTTTTTAATATTCAAGGTATTTTTTAAGTAATCTCAACAAGATCTTTCATTTGAGACCACTTTCACCAGATTTGTAAGTGGTAAAAATTTTAGCTACAAACATTGTACTGACTTCCTTGCTTTGACCAAACTTTGACCATCTGTAGCTTGAGAAAAGGGACTCTATTTTTCAAAATTCAAGTTATTTTTCAGTTCATCTTGATGAAATCTTTGATCTGAGACCACTTTCACCAAATTTGGAAAAGATCAAACTTTTAGCTAGGAACACTATACTGACTTCCTTTCTTTGACCAAACTTTGACCATCCATAACTTGAGAAGAGAGGCTCCATTTTTTAAGATTCAGGGTGTTTTTAGGTTCATCTCAACAAGATCTTTGATTTGAGACCACTTTGACGAGATTTGGATATGGTCAAACTTTTAGCTATGAACACTATACTGACTCCCTTGCTTTGATAAAAAATTGACCATCGTGTCTTGACAAGAGGGGCTCCATTTTTCAAGATTCAAGGTGTTTTTTGGTTCATCTTAACGAGATCTTCAATTTGAGACCACTTTAACCAGATTTAGAAATGGTCAAATTTTTAGCTGCGAAAACTATACTGACTTCCTTGCTTTGACCAAACTTTGATTGTTTATACCTTGAGAAGAGAAGCTCATTTTTCAAGATTGAAGGTGTTTTTTAGTTCATACTAACGAGATCTTCAATTTGTGACCACTTTCACCAGATTTGGAAATGGTCAAACTTTTAGCTAAGAACACTGTACAGACTTCCTTGCTTTGACCAAACTTTGTCTGTCTATATCTTGAGAAGAGAGGCTCCATTTTTCACGATTCAAGGTGTTTCTTGGTTCATCTTGACGAGATTTTCAATTTTACACCACTTTCACCAGATTTAGAAACAGTCAAATTTTTAACTACGAACATTGTACTGACTTCTTTGCTTTAACCAAACTTTGATCATCCGTAGCTTGAGAATAGAGGCTTTGTTTATCAAGATTCAATGTGTTTTTAGGTTCCTCTCAACGAGAATTTCTATTTTGGACCACTTTTACCCGATTTGAAAATGGTCAAATTTTTAGCTAGGAACACTATACTGACTTCCTTGCTTAGAACAAACTTTTACAGTCTGTATCTTGAGAAGAGAGGCTCCATTTCTCAAGATTCAAGGTGTTTTTTATTTCATCTTGATGAGATCTTCAAGTTGAGAGCACTTTCACTAAATTTGGAAATGGTCAAATGTTTAGATATGAACACTATACCAACTTCCTTGCTATGTCCAAACTTTGACCGTCTGTATCTTGAGAAGAGAGGCTCCATTTTTTAAGATTCAAGGTTTTTTTAGGTTCATCTCGATGAGATCTTTGATTTGAGACTACTTTCACCAAATTTGGAAACAGTCAAAGTTTTAGCTATGAACACTATATTGACTTCTTTGCTTTGACCAAATTTTGACTGTCTATATCTTGAGAAGGGAGGTTCCATTTTTAAAGATTAAAGGTGTCTTTCGGTTCATCTAAATGAGATCTTCAATTTGAGACCACTTTCACCAAATTAGGAAATGGTCAATTTTTTATCTACGAATAATATACTAACTTCCTTGATTTGACCAAACTTTGATCATCCCTATCTTGAGAAGAGAGGCTCTATTTTTTAAGATCCAAGGTATTTTTTGGTTCATCTCAACGAGATCTTCGATTTGAGACCACTTTTACCAGATTTGGAAATGGTCAAATTTTTGGGTATGAATGTTGTATTGACTTCTTTTCTTTGACCAAACTTTAACCATCCCTATCTTAAGAAGAGAGGGTCCATTTTTCAAGATTCAAGGTGTTTTTAGGTTCATCTCGATGAGATCTTCAATTTGAGACCACTTTCATAAGATTTGGAAATGGACAAACTTTTAGCTACAAACATTGTACTGACATCCTTGCTTTGACCAAACTTTGACCATCCATATCTTGAGAAGAGAGGCTCCATTTTTTAAGATTCAAGGTAGTTTTTGGTTCATCTCAACAAGATCTTCTATTTGAGACCAATTTCACTAGATTTGGAAATGCTCAAATTTTTAGCTATGGACACTGTACTAACTTCCTTGCTTTGACCAAACTTTGATTGTCTATATCTTGAGAAGAGAGGCTCTATTTTTCAAGATTCAAGGTGTTTTTTGGTTCATCTCGATGAAATCTTCGATTTGAGACCACTTTCATGAGATTTGGAAATAGTTAAATTTTTAGCTATGAATGTTGCATTGACGTCCTTACTTTGACCAAACTTTGACCATCTGTATCTTGAGAAGAGGCTCCATTTTTTAATATTCATGGTATTTTTAGATTCATCTCGATGAGATCTTCGATTTCAGGCCACTTTCAACATATTTAGAAATTGTCAAACTTTTAGCTATGAACACTATATTGATTTCCTATCTTTGACCAAACTTTGATGGTCTGTATCGTGAGAAGAGAGGTTCTGTTTGTCAAGATTCAAGGTCTTTTTAGGTTCATCTCGATGAGATCTTCAGTTTGAGACCACTTTCATTAGATTTGAAAATGGTCAAACTTTTAGCTACGAATACTGTACTGACTTCCTTGCTTTGACCAAACTTTAACTATCTGTATCTTGAGAAGAGAGGCATTGCTTTTCAAGTTTCAAGGTGTTTTTAGGTTCATCTCGACAAGGTCTTTAATTTAAGACCATTTTTACCAAATTTAGAAATCATCAAATTTTTAGCTACGAACATTGTACTATCTTTCTTGCTTTGAAAAAACTTTGACCATCTGTATCTTGAGAAGAGAGGCTCTATTTTTCAAAATTCAATGTGTTTTTAGTTTCATCTTGATGAGATATTCGATTTGAGACCACTTTTATAAGATTTAGAAATAGTCAAACTTTTAGATATGAACACTGTACTAACTTTGTTGCTTTGACCAAACTTTGATAGTCTGTATGTTGAGAAGAGGCTCCATTTTTCAAGATTCAAGGTGTTTTTAGGTTCATCTCGACGAGATCTTCAACTTGAGACGAGTTTCACCAGATTTGAAAACAGTCAAAATTTTAGCTACGAACACTATACTTACTTCTTTACTTTGACCAAATTTTGACCATCTATATTTTGAGAGGAGAGGCTCTATTTTTTAAGATTCAAGGTGTGTTTAGGTTAATGTTCACGAGATCTTTGATTTGAGACCACTTTCACCAAATTTGAAAATGGTCAAACTTTTAGCTACGAACACTGTACTGACTTCCTTGCTTTAACCAATCTTTGACCATTCGTATCTTGAGAAGAGAGGCTCTCTTTTTCAAGATTCAAGGTGTTTTTAGGTTAATCTCGATGAGATCATTGATTTGAGACCACCTTCACAAGATTTTGAAATAGTCAAAATTTTTACTATGGACATTGTACTGACTTCCTTTCTTTGACCAAACTTTGACCTTCCATATCTTGAGAAGAGACACTCCATTTTTCAAGATTAAAGGTGTTTTTAAGTTCATCTCGATGAGATCTTCGATTTGAGACCACTTTCACTAGATTTGGAAATGGTCAAATTTTTAGCATTGAACACTGTACTAACTTCCTTGCTTTGACAAAACTTTGACTATTTGTATCTTGAGAAGAGACTCTATTTTTCAAGATTCAAGGTGTTTTTAGGTTCATCTCGATGAGATCTTCGATACGAGACCACTTTCACCAGATCTAGAAATGATGAAACTTTTAGCTACGAACATTGTATTGACTTCCTTTCTTTGACCAAACTTTGACCGTCTCTATCTTGAAAAGAGAGGCTCTATTTTTTAAGATTCAAGTTGTTTTTAGGTTCATCTCGATGAGATCTTCGATTTGAGACCACTTTCACTAGATTTGGAAACTATCAAATTTTTATCTATGAACACTGTACTGACTTCCTTTCTTTGACCAAGCTTTGACCGTCCATATCTTGAGAAGAGAGGCTCCATTTTTCCAGATTCAAGGAGTTTTTAGGTTCATCTTGACAAGATCTTTGATTTGAGACCAATTTCATCATATTTGGAAATGGTGAAACTTTTAGCTATGAACACTGTACTAACTTCCTTACTTTGACCAAACTTTGACCATCCATATCTTGAGAAGAGAGGCTCCATTTTTAAAGATTCAAGGTGTTTTTAGGTTCATCTCGATGAGATTACTGATTTGAGACCACTTTCACCAGATTTGGAAATGGTCAAAATTTTAGTTATGAACACTGTACTGACTTTTTTGCTTTGACCAAACTTTGACCGTTTGTATCTTAAGAAGAGAGGCTTCATTTTTCCAGATTTAAAGTATTTTTAGGTTCATCTCGATGAGATTTTTGATTTGAGACCACTTTCACTAGATTTGGAAATGGTCAAAGTTTTAGCTACGAACACTGCACTGACTTCCTTGGTCTTACAAAACTTTGACCATCTGTATCTTGAGAATAGAGGCCCTATTTTTCAAGATTCAAGGTGTTTTTAGGATCATCTCGATGAGATCTTTGATTTGAAATCACTTTCACTAGATTTGGAAATGGTCAAACTTCTAGCTATAAACATTGTACTGACTTCTTTTTTTTGACCAATCTTTGAATTGAGACCACTTTCACTATATTTGGAAATCATCAAACTTCTAGCTATGAACACTGTATTGACATCCTTACTTTGACCAAACTTTGACCATCTGAATGTTCATAGGAGAGGCTCTATTTTTCAAGAATCAAGCTATTTTTTTGGCTCATCTCGACGAGATCTTTGATTTCAAAGCATTTTCACAAAATTTGAAAATGGTCAAATATTTAGCTACGAACACTATACTGACTTCCTTACTTTGACCAAACTTTGACAGTCCGTATCTTAAGAAGAGAGGCTCCATTTTTCAAGATTCAAAGTGTTTTTGGGTCCATCTCGATGAGATCTTCGATTTCAGCCCACTTTCACTAAATTTTTAAATGGTCAAAATTTTAGCTACGAACACTATATTCACTTCCTTGCTTTAACCAAATTTTTATCGTCTGTATCTTGAGAAGACAGACTCCATTTTTCAAGATTCGAGGTGTTTTTAGGTTCATCTCGATCAGATCTTTTATTTGTGACCACTTTCACCCGATTTGTAAATGGTCAAATTTTTAGCTACGGACAATGTACTGACTTCCTTACTTTGACCAAACATTGACCATCCGTATCATGAGAAGAGAGGTTTTATTTTTCAAGATTCAAGGTGTTTTAAGGTTCATCTCGACAAGATCTTCAATTTGAGACCACTTACACCAGATTTGGAAATGGTCAAACTTTTAGCTAAGAACACTGTACTGACTTCCTTTCTTTGACCAAACTTTGACTCTATGTATCATGAGAAGAGAGGTTACATTTTTCAAGATTCAAGGTGTTTTAAGGTTCAACTCGATGTTATCTTCGATTTGAGACCACTTACACCAGATTTGGAAATGGCCAAACTTTTTGCTAAGAACACTGTACTGACTTCCTTTCTGCGATGAAACTTTGACTCTATGTATCTTGAGAAGAGAGGCTCCATTTTTACAAGATTCAACGTGTTTTTGGGTTCATCTCGATGACATCTTAGATTTCAAACCACTTTCACCAAATTTGAAAATCATCAAACTTTTAGCTACGAACATTGTACTGACTTCTTTAATTTGACCAAACTTTGACTATCTATATCTTGAGAAGAGAGGCTCAATTTTTTAATATTCAAGGTGTTTTCTGGTTCATCTTGATGAGATCTTTGATTTGAGACCACTTTCACTAGATTTGGAAATGGTCAAACTTTTAGCTACGAACACTATACTGACTTCCTTACTTTGACCAAACTTTGACCATCAGTAGCTTGAAAAAAGAGGCTCTATTTTTCAAAATTCAAGGTGGTTTTTGTTCATCTTGACAAGATCTTAGATTTGAGACCACTTTCACCAGATTTGGAAATAGTCAAAATTTTAGCTAAGAATAGTGTACTAACTTCCTTGCTTTGACCAAAATTTGACCATCTGTATCTTGAGAAGACAGGCTCTTTTTTTCAAGATTCAAGGTATTTTTTGGTTCATATCGATAAGATCTTGGATTTGAGACCACTTTCACTAGATTTGGAAATAGTCAAACTTTTGGATACGAACACTGTGCTGACTTCTTTTCTTTGACCTAACTTTGACCATCCATATCTTGAGAAGAGAGGCTTCATTTTTTAAGATTCAAGGTATTTTTAGGTTCATCTCGACAAGATTTTTTATTTGATACCACTTTCATAAGATTTGGAAATGGTCAAACTTTTAGCTACAAACACTATACTGACTTCCTTTCTTTGACCAAACTTTGACCATCCATATCTTGTGAAGAGAGGCTCCATTTTTCAAGATTGAAGGTATTTTTAGCATCATCTTGACGAGATCTTTGATTTGAGACTAGTTTCACCAAATTTGGAAATGGTCAAACTTTTACCTACGAACAATCTACTGACTCCCTTGCTTTAACAAAAAATTGACCATCCGTATCTTGAGAAGAGAGGCTGCATTTTTTAAGATTCAAGGTGTTTTTTGGTTCATCTTGACGAGATCTTCAATTTGAGATCACTTTCACCAGATTTGAAAATGGTCAAACTTTTAGTTAGGAACATTATAGTGACTTCTTTTCTTAAACCAAACTTTGACCATTTGTAGCTTGAGAAGAGAGGCTCCATTTTTCAAGATTCAAGGTATTTGTTGGTTCATCTTGATGAGATTTTCAATTTGAGCCCACTTGCACCAGAGTTGGAAATGGTCAAACTTTTAGCTAAGAACATTGTACTAACTTCCTTGCTTTGACCAAAGTTTGTCCATTTGTATTTTGAGAAGAGAGGCTCTATGTTTCAAAATTCAAGGTGTTTTTTGGTTCATCTCAACAAGATCTTCGATTTGACACCACTTTCACCAGATTTGGAAACTGTTAAATTTTTAACTACGAACACTGTACTGACTTCCTTGTTTTACCCAAACTTTGACCATCTGTATCTTAAGAAGAGAGGCTCCATTTTTAAAGATTCAAGGTGTTTTTTGTTCATCTTGACAAGATTGTTGATTTGAGACTACTTTCACAAGATTTGGAAATGGTCAAACTTTTAGATATGAACACTGTATTGACTTCCTTACTTTGACCAAACTTTGACCATCAGTATTTTGAGAAGTGGGGTTCCATTTTTCAAGATTCAAGGTGTTTTTTGGTTCATCTCGACGAGATCTTCAATTTGTGACAACTTTTAACACATTTGGAAATGGTCAAATTTTTAGCTACGAACAATGTACTAACTTCCTTGTTTTGACCAAACTTTGATCATTTGTATCTTGAGAAGAGAAGCTCTATTTTTTAAGATTGAACATGTTTTTTGGTTCATCTCGACGATATCTTCGAATTTAGATGACTTTCATCAAATTTGGAAATGATCAAATTATTGGGTACAAATGTTGTACCGACTTCCTTTCTTTGACCAAACTTTGATTGTCCATATCTTGAGAAGAGAGGCTTCATTTTTCAAGATTCAAGGTGTTTTTAGGTTTATCTTGACGAGATCTTCAATTTGAGACCACTTTCACAAGATTCACAAACTATCAAACTTTTAGCAACGAACACTGTATTGACTTCCTTTCTTTGACAAAAATTTAACCATCTGTATCTTGAGAAGAGAGGCTCCATTTTTCAAGATTCAATGTGGTTTTTGGTTCATCTCGATGAGATCTTCAATTTGAGACCACTTTCACCAGATTTGGAAATGCTCAAATTTTTAGCTACGAACACTATACTAACTTCCTTGCTTTGACCAAACTTTGATCATCTCTATCTTGAGAAGAGAGGCTCTATTTTTCATGATTTAATGTGTTTTTTGGTTCATATCGAGGAGATCTTTGATTTGAGACCACTTTCACCAAATTTGGAAAGGGTTAAATTTTTAGCTATGAATGTTGTACTGACTTCCTTTCTTTGACCAAACTTTGACCATCTATATCTTTGGAAGAGAGCCTTCATTTTTCAAGACTCAAGGTGTTTTTAGATTCATCTCGATGAGATCTTTGATTTGAGACCAATTTCACCATGTTTGGAAATGTTTAAACTTTTAGCTACGAACATTGTATTGACTTCCTTTCTTTGGCCAAACTTTGACTGTCTGTATATTGAGAAGAGACGCTATGTTTGTCAAGATCCAAGGTCTTTTTAGGTTCATCTCGACGAGATCTTCAATTCGGGACCACTTTTATTAGATTTGGAAATGGTCAAACTTTTAGCTATGAACAATGTACTGACTTCTTTGCTTTGACAAAACTTTCATTGTTCGTATCACGAGAAGAGAGGCTCCATTTTTCAAGATTCAAGGTTTTTTTTGGTTCATCTCGATGAGATCTTTGATTTGAGACCACTTTTAACAGATTTGGAAATGGTCAACCTTTTACCTACGAACATTGTACTGACTTCTTTTCTTTGACCAAACTTTGACCATCCGTATCTTGAGAAGAGAGGCTCTATTTTTTCAAGATTCAAGGCATTTTTAGGTTCATGTCAATGAGATCTTTGATTTCAGACCACTTTAAGAAGATTTGGAAACAGTGATACTTTTAGCTATGAATACTGTACTGACTTTTAAGATTCAAGGTATTTTTAGGTTCATCATGATGAGATCTTTGATTTGAGACCACTTTCACTATATTTAGAAATGGTCAAATTTTTAGCTACGAACACTGTACTGACTTTCTTGCTTTGACCAAACTTTGACCATTTGTATCTTGACAAGAGAGGCTCTATTTTTCAAGATTCAAAGTGTTTTCAGGTTCATCTCCACAAGATGTTCAATTTTAGACCACTTTTACCAGATTTGGAAATGGTGAAACTTTTAGCTATGAACACTATACTGACTTCCTTTATTTGACCAAACTTTGACCATCCCATATCTTGAGAAGAGAGGCTCCATTTTTCAAGATTCAAGGTATTTTTTGGTTCATCTCAATGAGATATTCGATTTCAGACCACATTTACAATATTTGGAAATAGAAAAACTTTTAGCTACGAACACTGTCTTGACTTCTTTGCTTTGACCAAACTTTGACCATCCGTATCTTTAGAGGAGAGGCTACATTTTTTAAGATTCGAGGTGTTTTTTGGTTCATCTCGACAAGATCTTCAATTTGAGACCACTTTCCCCAGATTTGGAAAGTGCTAAAATTTTAGCTACAAACATTGTACCAACTTCATTGCTTTGACCAAACTTTGACAATTTGTATCTTGAGAAGAAGCTCCATTTTTCAAGATTCAAGGTGTTTTTTGGTTCATCTCGATGAGATCTTTGATTTCAGAGCACTTTCTCTAGATTTGGAAACGGTCAAACTTTTAGCTATAAACACTATACTAACTTCCTTGCTTTGACCAAACTTTGACCATATGTAGCTTGAGAAGAGAGGCTCCCCTTTTCAAGATTCAAGGTATTTTTAGGTCCATGTTGACGAGATCTTCTATTTGAGACCACTTTCACCAAATTTGGAAATCGATAAATTTTTATCTATGAAAACTGTACAGTCTTCCTTGCTTTGACCAAACTTTGATCGTCCATATCTTGAGAAGAGACCCTCCATTTTTCAATATTCAAGGTGTTTTTAAGTTCATCTCAATGAGATCTTTGATTTTAGACCACTTTCAACATATTTGAAAATGGTCAAACTTTTAGCTACAAACACTATATTGACTTCCTTGCTTTGACCAAACATTGACCAACCATATCTTGAGAAGAGAAGCTATGTTTATTAAGATTCAAGGTGACTTTACGTTTAGCTTGACAAGATCTTCAAGTTGAGACCACTTTCACCAGATTTGAAAATGGTCAAGATTTTAGCTACAAACACTGTACTGACTTTATTTCTTTGACCAAACTTTGACCTTCCTTATCTTGAGAAGAAAGGCTCCATTTTTCAATATGCACGGTGTTTTTAGGTTTATCTCAGTTAGATCTTTGATTTAAGACCAATTTCACTAGATTTGGAAATGCTCAAATTTTTAGCTACAAACACTGTATTGAATTCCTTGCTTTGACCAAACTTTGATCGTCTGTATCTTGAAAAGAGAGGCTCTATTTTTTAAGATTCAAGGTGTTTTCAGGTTCATCTCAACAATATCTTTGATTTGAGACCACTTTCACCAGATTTGGAAATGGTCAAACTTTTAGCTACGAACGTTGTACTAACTTCTTGCTTTGACAAAGCTTTAAACATTCATATCTTGAGAACAGAGGCTTCATTTTTCAAGATTCAAGGTGTTTTTTTATTCATCTTGATGAGATCTTTGATTTGAGACCACTTTCACCAAATTTGGAAATGGTCAAACTTTTAGCTACGAACACTGTACTGACTTCCTCACTTTGACTAAACTTTGACTATCCGTATCTGGAGAAGAGAGGCTTCATTATTCAAGATTCAAGGTGTTTTTAGGTTCATCTCGATGAGATCTTCGATTTGAGACTATTTTTACTAAATTTGGAAATGGTCAAATTTTTACCTACGAAAACTATACTGACTTCCTTTCTTTGACCAAACTTTGACAGTCTGTAGCTTGAGAAGAGAGGCTCTATTTTTCAAAATTTAAGGTGTTTTTAGGTTCATCTCGAGGAGATCTTTGATTTGAGACTACTTTCACTAGATTTGGAAACGGTCAAACTTTTAGCTACTAACACTGTACTGACTTCCTTTCTTTGACCAAACTTTGACTGTCTATATCTTGAGAAGAGAGGCTCCATTTTTTAAAATTCAAGGTGTTTCTTATTCATCTCGACGAGATCTTTTATTTGAGACCACTTTCACCAAATTTGGAGACGGTCAAATTTTTAGCTAAAAGCACTGTATTGACTTCCTTGCTTGGACCAAACTTTGATCATCAGTATATTTAGAGGAGAGGCTCCATTTTTTAAGATTCAAGGTGTATTTTGGTTCATCTCGATGAGATCTTTTATTTGAGAACACTTTCACCAAATTTGGAAATGGTCAAATTTTTAGGTACGAACCTTGTACTGACTTCCTTGCTTTGACCAAACTTTAACTATTCATTTCTTGAGAAGAGAGGCTCCATTTTTAAAGATTGAAGGTGTATTTAGGTTCATCTTGACGAGATCTTCAAATTGAGTCCACTTTAACAAGATTTGAAAATGGTCAAACTTTTAGCTATGAACACTGTACTGACTTCCTTGCTTTGACCAAACATTGACCATCCGTATATTGAGATGAGAGGTTTCATTTGTAAAGATTCAAGGTGATTTTAAGTTCATCTCAATGAGATCTTTGATTTGAGATCACTTTCACCATATGTGGAAAAATTCAAATTTTTAGCTACGAACACTATACTAACTTCCTTGCTTTGACCAAACTTTAACTATCTGTATCTTGAGAAGACAAGCTCCATTTTAAAAGATTCAAGGTGTTTTTAGGTTCATCTCGATGAGATCTTTGGTTTGAGACCACTTTCACTAGATTTGGAAATGGTCAAACTTTTAGCTATGAACATTGTACTAAATTCCTTACTTTGACCAAACTTTGACCGTCTGTATCTCGAGAAGAGGCTCCATTTTTCAAGATTCAAGGTGTTTTTTGGTTAATATCCATGAGATCTTAGATTTGAGACCAATTTCACCAGATTTGAAAATGGTCAAACTTTTAGCTACAAACACTGTACTGACTTCCTTACTTTGACCAAACTTTGACCATCCATATTTTGAGAAGAGGCTCCATTTTTTAAGATTCAAGCTATTTTTAGGTTCATCTCGACAAGATCTTCGATTTGAGACCACTTTCACTAGATATGGAAATGGTAAAATTTTTGCCATAAACACTGTACTAGCTTCCTTACTTTGACCAAACTTTGACCATTCGTATCTTGAGAAGAGAGGCTTGATTTTTTTTAAGATTCAAAGTGTTTTTTGGTTCATCTTGATGAGATCTTCAATTTGAGACCACTTTCATCAGATTTGGACGCAGTCAAACTTTTAGCTATGAACACTGTACTGACTTCCTTGCTTTGGCCAAACTTTGACCATCTATAACTTGAGAAGAGAGGCTCTATTTTTCAAGATTCAAGGTATTTTTTGGTTCATCTCAATGAGATCTTTGATTTGAGACCAATTTAACCAGATTTTGAAATGGTCTAACTTTTAGCTACGAACATTGTACTGCCTTCCTTTCTTTGACCAAACTTTCACCATCCATAGCTTGAGAAGAGAGGCTTCATTTTTTAGGATTCGAGGTGTTTTTTTGTTGATCTCAACGAGATGTTTGATTTGAGATCACTTTCACTAGATTTGGAAATAGTCAAAATTTTAACCACGAACACTGTAGTAACTTCCTTTCTTTGACCAAACTTTGACCATCGGTATCTTGAGAAGAGAGCCTATATTTTTCAAGATTCAAGGTGTTTTTAGGTTCATCTCGATGAGATCTTTGATTTGAGACCACTTTCACTAGATTTGGAAATGGTCAAATTTTTAGCTACAAGCACTCTACTGACTTCCTTTCTTTGATAAAACTCTGATCATCCGTATCTTGAGAAGAGATGCTCTATTTTTTAAGATTCAAGGTGTTTTTAGGTTCATCTTGATGAGATCTTTGGTTTGATACCACTTTCACTAGATTTGAAAATGGTCAAAGTTTTAGCTATGAACACTATACTGACTTCCTTTCTTTGACCAAACTTTGACCATCCATATCTTGAGAAGAGAGGCTCCATTTTGCAAGATTCAAGTTGTTTGTATGTTCATCTTGATGAGATTTTTGATTTTAGACCACTTTCACTAGATTTTTAAATGGTCAAATTTTTAGCTACAAACACTATACTGACTTCCTTACTTTGACCAAACTTTGACCATCTGTATCTTGAGAAGAGAGGCTCTATTGTTAAAGATTTAAGGTGTTTTTAGGTTAATCTTGAAGAGATCTTTGATTTGAGACTACTTTCACTAGATTTGGAAATTGTCAAAATTTTAACTAGGAACACTGTACTTACTTTGACCAAACTTTGACCATCCGTATTTTGAGAAGGGAGTCTATTTTTAAAGATTTAAGGTGTTTTTAGGTTCATCTCAATGAGATCTTCAATTTGTGACCACTTTCACCAAATTTGGAAATGGTTAAACTTTTAGCTATGAATATTGTACTGACTTCCTTGCTTTGACCAAACTTTAACCATCCATATCTTGAGAATAAAGGCTTCATTTTTCAAGATTCAAGGTGTTTTTTGGTTCATCTCGATGAGATCTTCAACTTGAGACCACTTTCACCAAATTTGGAAATGATCAAACTTTTAGCAAAGAACATTGTACTTACTTCCTTGCTTTGACCAAATTTTAAACGTCTGTATCTTGAGAAGAGAGCATTCATTTTTAAAGATTCAAGGTGTGTTTAGGATCATCTTGATGAGATCTTCGATTTGAGACCACTTTCATCAGATTTGGAAATGGTCAAACTTTTAGCTATGAACACTATACTAATTTCCTTGCTTTGACCAAGCTTTGACCATTTGTATCTTGAGAAGTGAGGCTCTATTTTTCAAAATTAAAGGTGTTTTTTTTTTCATGTCGACGATATCTTTCATTTGAGACCAGTTTAACAACATTTGGAAATGGTCAAACTTTTAGCTATGAATAATATACAAACTTCTTTTCTTTGACCAAACTTTGACACTAGACCACTTTCACTAGATTTGGAAATGGTTAAACTTTTATCTACGAACACTATACTTACTTCCTTGCTTTAACCAAACTTTTATTATCCGTATCTTGAGAAGAGAGGCTCCGTTTTTTCATATATAAGGTGTTTTTCAGTTCATCATGATGAGATCTTTGATTTGAGACAAATTTCAACAGATTTGGAAATGGTCAAACTTTTAGCTACGAACACTATACTGACTTCCTTGCTTTGACAAAACTTTGACCATCTGTAGCTTGAGAAGAGAAGCTCTATTTTCCAAGATTCAAGGTTTTTTTTGGTTCATTTTGATGAGATCATCAATTTGAGACAACTTTCACCAATTTAGAAATGGTCTAACTTTTAGCTAAGAATAATTTATTGACTTCCTTGCTTTGACCAAATTTTCACCGTCTATATATTGAGAAGATCAGCTCCATTTATCAAGATTCAAGGTGTTTTTAGGGTCATCTCGAGGAGATCTTTGATTTGAGACCACTTTCACCTTATTTGAAAATGATTACACTTTTAGCTATGAGCATTGTACTGACTTCCTTTCTTTGACCAAACTTTGACCATTCATATCTTGAGAAGAGAGGCTCTATTTTTCAAGATTTAAGGTGTTTTTAGGTTCATGTCGACAAGATCTTTGATTTCATACCACATAACAAGATTTTGAAATGGTCAAACTTTTAGCTACGAATATTGTACTAACTTCCTTGCTTTGGCCAAACTTTGACCATCTATATCTTGTGAAGAGAGGCTTTCTTTTTCAAGATTTTAGGATTTTTTGGTTCATCTCAATGAGATCTTTGATTTGAGACCACTTTCACCAGATTTAGAAATGGTCAAACTTTTAGCTAAGAACACTATAATGACTTCCTTTCTTTGACCAAACATTGACCATCCTTATCTTGAGAAGAGAGGCTCCGTTTTCTAAGATTCAAGGTATTTTTTGGTTCATCTTGAAGAGATCTTCAATTTGAGACCAGTTTCATGAGATTTGGAAATGGTGAAACTTTTAGCTACGAACACTGTACTGACTTCCTTACTTTGACCAAACTTTGACTATCCATATCTTGAGAAGAGAAGCTCTATTTTTTAAGATTCAAGGTGTTTTTTAGACCACTTTCACAAGATTTCAAAATGGTCAAGCTTTTAGCTAGGAACACTGTATTGACTTTCTTGCTTTGACCAAACTTTGACCATCCCTATCTTGAGAAAAGAGGCTCTATTTTTCAAAATTTAAGGTATTTTTTGGTTCATCTAGATGAGATCTTTGATTTGAGACCGCTTTCACCAGATTTGAAAATGGTCAAAGTTTTAGATACGAAAATTGTACTGACTTCCTTTTTTTGACCAAACTTTGACCGTCCTTATTTTTAGAAGAGAGGCTCTGGTTTTCATGATTTAAGGTGTTTTTAAGCTTATCTCAACGAGATCTTTGATTTGAGACCAGTTTCATGAGATTTGAAAATGGTCAAACTTTTAGCTACGAACACTGTACTAACTTCCTTACTTGACCAAACTTTGACTATCCATATCTTGAGAAGAGAAGCTCTATTTTTCAAGATTCAAAGTGTTTTTTGGTTCATCTAGACGAGATCTTTGATTTGAGACCATTTTAACAAAATTTGGAAATGGTTAAATTTTTAGCTATGAACACTGTACTAACATCCATGCTTGGACCAAACTTTGAATATCTATATCTTGAGAAGAGAAGCTCTATTTTTCAAGATTCAAGGTGCTTTTTGGTTCATCTCAACGAGATCTTTGATTTGAGACCACTTTAACAAGATTTGGAAATGATTAAATTTTTAGCTATGAACACTGTACTAACATCCATGCTTGGACCAAACTTTGATCATCTGTATCTTGAGAAGAGAGGGTCCATTTTTTAAGATGCAAGGTGTTTTTTTATTCATCTCGATGAGATCTTCCATTTTAGACCACTTTCACTTGATTTGGATACGGTATAATTTTTAGGTACAAATGTTGTACTGACTTCCTTAATTTGACCAAACTTTGACCATCTGTATCTTGAGAAGAGAGGCTTCATTTTTCAAGATTCAAAGTGTTTTTAGGTTTATCTCAACCATATCTTCAATTTCAGACCACTTTCACAAGATTTCAAAATGGTCAAGCTTTTAGCTAGGAACACTGTACTAACTTCCTTGCTTTGACCAAACTTTGACCATCCCTATCTTGAGAAAAGAGGCTCCATTTTTCAAGATTCAAGGTATTTTTTGGTTCATCTAGATGAGATCTTTGATTTGAGACCGCTTTCACCAAATTTGGAAATGGTCAAAGTTTTAGATACGAACACTATACTGACTTCCTTTTTTTGATCAAACTTTGACTGTCCTTATTTTCAAAAGAGAGGCTCTAGTTTTCAAGATTTAAGGTTTTTTAAGCTTATCTCAATGAGATCTTCAATTTGAGATCAATTTCATGAGATTTGGAAATGGTCAAACTTTTAGCTACGAACACTATACTAACTTCCTTGCTTTGACCAAACTTTGACTATCCATATCTTGAGAAGAGAAGCTCTATTTTTCAAGATTCAAGGTGTTTTTTGGTTCATCTCGATGAGATCTTTGATTTGAGACCACTTTAACAAGATTTGAAAATGGTTAAATTTTTAGCTATGAACACTGTACTAACATCCATGCTTGGACCAAACTTTGATCATTCGTATCTTGAGAAGAGAGGCTCCATTTTTTAAGATTCAAGGTATTTTTTTGGTCATCTCAATGAGATCTTCAAGTTTAGACCACTTTCACTTGATTTGGATATGGTCAAATTTTTAGGTACAAATGTTGTACTGACTTCCTTAATTTGACCAAACTTTGACCATCTGTATGTTGAGAAGAGAGGCTCTATTTTTCAAGATTCAAGGTGTTTTTAGCTTTATCTCAATCATATCTTCAATTTCAGACCACTTTCACAAGATTTTAAAATGGTCAAGCTTTTAGCTAGGAGCACTGTACTAACTTCCTTGCTTTGACCAAACTTTGACCATCCCTATCTTGAGAAAAGAGGCTCCATTTTTCAAGATTCAAGATATTTTTTGGTTCATCTAGATGAGATCTTCGATTTGAGACCGCTTTCACTAGATTTGTAAATGGTCAAAGTTTTAGATATGAACACTGTACTAACTTCCTTTTTTGACCAAACTTTGACCGTCCTTATTTTCAAAAGAGAGGCTCTGGTTTTCAAGATTTAAGGTGCTTTTAAGCTTGTCTCAACGAGATCTTCAATTTGAGACCACTTTCACCAAATTTGGAAATGGTCAAATTTTTAGCTACGAATACTATTCTAACTTCCTTTCTTTGACCAAATTTTGACCATCTGTATCTTGAGAAGAGAGGCTTTATTTTGCAAGATTCAAGGTGTTTTTAGATTCATGTCGACGAGATCTTTTCTTTGAGACCACTTTAACAAGATTTTCAAATGGTCAAACTTTTAGCTATAAATATTGTACTAAATTCCTTGCTTTTACCAAACTTTGATCATTTGTATCATGTGAAGACAGGCTATGTTTTTCAAGATTCAAGGTGTTTTTTGGTTCATGTTGACGAGATCTTCAATTTGAGACCACTTCAACCAGTTTTTCAAATGGTCAAATTTTTAGCTACAAACATTGTACTGACGTCCTTTCTTTTACCAAACTTTGACTGTCCATATCTTGAGAAAAGAGACTCCAATTTTTAAGATTCAAGGTATTTTTAGGTTCATCTTGACGAGATCTTTGATTTGAGACCACATTCAAAAGATTTCATAATGGTCAAATTTTTAGCTACAAACACTTTACTAACGAGATCTTTGATTTGAGACCACTTTCATCAGATTTGGAAACAATCAAACTTTTAGCTACGAACACTATATTGACTTCCTTGCTTTGACTAAACTTTGACCATCTGTATCTTCAGTAGAGAGGCTCTGTTTGTCAAGATTCAAGGTGTATTTAGGTTAATCTTGATGAGCTCTTCAATTTGAGACCACTTTCACCAGATTTGGAAATGGTTAAACTTTTAGTTAAAAACACTGTACTGACTTCCGTGCTTTGAAAAAACTTTGATTATTTGTATCTTGAGAAGAGAGGCTCCATTTTTCAAGATTCAAGGTGTCTTTAGGTTCATCTCGATGAGATCTTCAATTTGAGACCACTTTCACCAGATTTTGAAATAGTTAAATTTTTAGCTACGAACACTGTAGTGACTTCCTTGCTTTGATCAAGCTTTGACCATCCGTATCTTGAGAAGAGAGGCTCCATTTTTAAAGATTCAAAGTGTTTCTAGGTTCATCTCAAAGATATCTTTGATTTGAGACAACTTTAACAAGATTTGGAAATGGTCAAACTTTAGCTACGAATACTATATTCACTTCCTTGCTTTGACCAAACTTTAACTATCTGTATATTGTGGAGAGAAGCTCTATTTTTCAAGATTCAAGGTGTTTTCTGATTTATCTCAATTAGATCTTCGATATGAGACCACTTTCACCAGATTTGGAAATGGTCAAGCTTTTAGCTACAAACAATATACTAACTTCCCTACTTTGACCAAACTTTTATCATCCGTATCTTGAGAAGAGAGGCTCTATTTTTCAAGATTCAAGGTGTTTTTAGGTTCATCTCGATGAGACCTTTGATTTAAGACCACTTTCACCAGATTTAGAAATGATTAAACTTTTAGCTACAGACACTATACTAACTACCTTGCTTTGACAAGACTTTGACGGTCTACATTTTGAGAAGAGAGGCTCCATTTTTAGAGATTCAAGGTGTTTTTTGGTTCATCTCGACGAGATCTTCGATTTGAGACCATTTTCACTAGATTTGGAAATAGTCAAACTTTTAGCTACGAATATTGTACTGACTTCCTCACTTTGACCAAACTTTGACCATCCATATCTTGAGAAGAGTGGCTCGATTTTTCAAGATTTAAGGTGTTTTTAGGTTCATCTCGATGAGATCTTTGATTTGAGACAACTTTCACTAGATTTGGAAATGGTCAAATTTTTAGCTACGAACGCTATACCGACTTCCTTGCTTTGACTATTAGTAGCTTGAGAACAAAGACTCTTTTTTTCAAGATTCAAGGTGTTATTAGGTTCATCTCAATGAGATCTTTGATTTGAGACCACTTTCACCAAATTTGCAAACAATCAAATTTTTAGTTATGAACATTATACTAACTTCCTTGCTTTGACCAAACTCTGACCATCTATATCTTGAGAAAAGAGGCTCCATTTTTCAAGATTCAAGGTGTTTTTAGGTTCATCTCAACGAGATCTTTGATTTGAGACCACTTTCACCAGATTTGGAAACTATCAAACTTTTAGCTACGAACACTGTACTGACTTCCTTGCTTCGACCAAACTTTGACCATCTGTATCTTGAGAAGGGAGGCTCCATTTTTTAAGATTTAAGGTGTTTTTTGGTTCATCTTGATGAGATCTTCAATTTGAGACAACTTTCACCAAAATTGGAAATGGTCAAATTTTTAGCTACAAATACTATACTAACTTCATTGCTTTAATTGAACTTTGACCATTTGTATCATGAGAAGAGAGGCTCCATTTTGCAAGATTAAAGGTATTTTTAGGTTCATCTCGACGAGATCTTTGATTTGAGACTACTTTTACCAGATTTGGAAACAACCAAATTTTTAGCTACAAACATTGTACTGACATCCTTTCTTTGACCAAAGTTTGACCCTCCGTATCTTGAGAAGAGAGTCCCTATTTTTCAAGATTCAAGGTGTTTTAGGTTCATCTTGATGAGATCTTCGATTTGAGACCACTTTCACTAGATTTGGAAATAGTCAAATTTTTAGCTATGAACTTAGTACTTTTTTTTTTCTTCGACCAAACTTTGACTGTTTGTATCTTGAGAAGAGAGGCTCCATTTTTAAAGATTCAAGGTATTTTTAGGTTCATCTCGATGAGATGTTTGATTTGAGACAACTTTCACTAGATTTCAAAAGGGTCAAATTTTTAGCTACGAACACTATACTGACTTCCTTTCTTTAACCAAACTTTGAATGTTTGTATCTTGAGAAGAGAGGCTCCTTTTTTAAATTTCAAGGTGTTTTTAGGTTCAGTTCGAAGAGATCTTTGATTTGAGACAACTTTCATTAGATTTGGAAATGGTCAACCTTTTATCTATGAACACTATACTCACTTCTTTACTTTGACAAAAGTTTAACCATCTGTAACTTAAGAAGAGAGGCTCCATTTTTCAAGATTCAAGGTGTTTTTTAGCTCATCTCAATGAGATCTTCTATTTGAGACCACTTTCATGGAATTTGGAAATGATCAAATTTTTAGCTACAAATAATGTACTGACTTCCTTACTTTGACCAAACTTTGACCATTGATATCTTGAGAAGAAAGGCTCCATTTTTCAAGATTCAAGGTGTTTTTTGGTTCATCTCGACAAGATCTTCAATTTAATAGTACTTTCACCAGATTTGGAAATAGTCAAACTTTTAGCTATGAACAATGTAACAACTTGCTTTCTTTGACCAAACTTTGACCATCTGTATCTTGAGAAGAGAGGCTTAGTTTTTCAAGATTCAATGTATTTTTAGGTTCATCTCGATGAGATCTACCATTTGAGACAACTTTCCACATATTTGGAAATGGTCAAACTTTTAGCTATGAACACTATACTAAGATCTTTTTTTGACCAAACTTTGACAATCTCTATCTTGAGAAGAGAGGCTCCATTTTTTAAGATTCAAATTATTTTTTGATTCATCTCGATGAGATCTTTGATTTGAGACCACTTTCACCAGATTTTGGAAATGGTCAAATTTTTAGCTACGAACACTATTTTGACTTCCTTTCTTTGACCAACTTTTACCATCTGTATCTTGAGAAGATAGGCTCAATTTTTCAAGATTGAATGTGTTTTTAGGTTCATCTCAATGAGATCTTTGAGTTGAGACCACTTTCACCAAATTTGGAAATGGTCAAATTTTTAGCTACAAATAGTGTACCAACTTCCTTATTTTGACCAAACTTTGACTCTATGTATCTTGAGAAGAGAGGCCCTATTTTTCAAGATTCAAGGTGTTTTTAAGTTCATCTCGATGAGATCTTCTCTTTGAGACCACTTTCACCAAATTTGGAAATGGTCAAACTTTTAGCTATGAAAAGTATACTGACTTCCTTGCTTTGACCAAACTTTGACAATCTGTATCTTGAGATGAGAGGCTTCATTTTTAAAGATTGTGTGTGTGTGAAAATTTTACCTAGCTATGAAGACAACACTTTAGTAAAACATTAGAGGTTAGCAAAATCAAAATCTGTAACTAATTGAAACTAAGTTAACCAGACAATTTATTGCCTTCCTGTAAGTGTGAGTATGATGTTCTTAGATTTAAATCGAGATTAGTGATAATGCAACACCTAAATGAAGGATTTGAATGCAAAATATGGATATGAAATGAATAGAGATTAATGTATATTTTTGTATTTTTTGTGCAATAATATGAAAAACTGTATGAATATAAGCTAGATGAATGAAATTGAATGTAGATTTAATCTAAGATTGATATGAAAACTATGAATGCCAAGCTATGATATGAAAACTATGAAACTATGACCAAAAATGAAAGATCTCACAAATCACCTGTCGCAAATGCTCTATCATTGCAAATTCGCTAGAGTACTTGTGCAAATTCGAGGTGAGGTGAATTGTGAAGAGATGAGCCTTGATTTTATAGAAATCCAAGGCTTTGAGGATGCATGGGAAAAGCCATAAATCACTCTTGATAAACTCAGGTTAATTTTTGAGTTATCAAGAAATTAGAGATAATTAACTCAAAAAAATTATGCAAAAGTAGTGTTTAACTCAAAATAGAGTTTAGATTAAATTTCAACTCATCATTAGATGTTGAGTTTAAATTTAAAATTGGTTGTTGATTTCTAGTTGACTGCTTTTCTATTTGTGCTTGATTTAATTATAAATTAATTTAGAAATAAAGTGATTTATTCTTAACTTAACTAATTTTTGAATTAAAAATAATTGATTTATGGGTTAATCAATTATTAAATCAAAATTTATTTAAAAACTATATTATTAAATATTGACAATTGACTTTAATTAATTAAATAAAAATTTAATCAATTAGTCAAAGGATTTTTTATTTATTGTCAAAATTAAATAATACAATTTAAGAATAATTTAATTAAATAATTAAGTGGAAGAATTAAATCTGATTAATTAAATATTCAGAATATTCAATTAATCAAACTTTAGGATAAATATGAATTATCACCAAATAATTATTAAATCAAACATAATTAGGATAAATAGGAATATTGCTATGGATATTCTTTGATGCAAAATTTAGGATAATCAATTAGAATTTGATAATGTGTAGATGTGCCTTAGGTTAGGACTTTGATGTCAATTTCATTTGATTTGTTGATGTAAGAGGTTAATGAACCTATAGCCCATTTTTGGGGTATTACATTTTTCCCCTCTTTAAATTACCGTGTGAAGTGCAGTTGTTCAAAGATTAGTCTGTGTATGATAAAGATGTATGAAATTGATTTGAAAGATTAACCGATTTCAAGACAAAAATGGATTGAAAGATTTGAAGATGTTAGGTTTAGGTCCTGATTGACCCAAGATGATGTTAACTATAGCAACAATGAACCGATGATTATGAAAAAGTATCAAAATGCTTGATTCTGAACCTTATGATTATGAAGAAGTGAGTGACCTAATTCCAAACTTGAATGTCTAGAGGAATCAATATTGGTATCACATCTAAACCCTTCAGTTACAAAGAACCAAGGAAATGATGCTAATGAACCAATGGTTACGAAAAGCTGATATAGTTTACAAGATAGATTAGGATACCAAATTGATATGGATCTCAATGAATCTTATATGCCCCAAGCGATGTGCCCCAAGCAATGAGGTCTTTAGATGAATCAGCAACTAGATGTGGTTGTTGTCTTCATTACTGAGGAAACATTTGATTTAAAAATTGATTAACAGACTTCGAATGATGTGGAATACTATGCTTCCTTTGGGATTAAAATTGAAATCTGACAAGAAAATTCAGCGTTAAATGGTTTAGAAGCATGTTAATTGATTTGAGAAGTGGTTATACACATCTGAGAATGCATTCTGCATCGTTTGGAGGTCTTGGAGAGCAAGTTTGACTAGGTTTGACCATGAGTTGACCAAGTTGAAATTTTGATAGTTTGATGTGAGATAATTAGTTAAGTTGAAAAATGGATTTCTTCGAGTGCAATTTTCATGGAAAATGGAGCACTTTTGAAAATTAGGTCAAAAGCTATATAAGGACCAAAAGGGTCATTTTCAATTCATTATTCACATTTTTAGGTTGTTTTTCGTACATTTTGAATTTTCTATTCTCGCATGCATGGTAACTCATATGACTATCCTCTGTGACTCGTACGACTTTTCAATTTCTTGTAGATTGTCGAATCATAACCCCTAGAAACTCATTTGAGAGGGACCCAAGAGTCATATGACATTTCATTGAGTCCCTCATATGTCATATGATATTTCAAAGAGTCCCTCATATGTCTTACAACAAGACCTAGAAAGTCGTATAACCATGGTTTGTCGTATGAGACCTTGTTGAAACTTGTATGAGTTTTGATGCCAGACTGTGTTGTAGTATGGAAAACAGTGAGCTTAAAACACCTTTTTAGATCAAAAATTTTATTTTTTTGATTCCTTAGGCTAATTGCTAAGCCTTTAATGCACCTTTTGAGATAGTGAAATTTTGAATTTATGTATAGTTAGCCTGTTGTTCAACCAAATTACTGATAGGATTCCCTTTTTCTATTCCGTGTAGGTCATATATCCTGACGTGCATGTGCGTATCTCTCATATCATGACTCAAAGATTATGCATTTCACTTCTAGACCCTCTGAGGGTACATCTAGCTGCCTGCAATTTTGAGCATCTGATTCGGTTGCCCGAGATTAGGGTGAACCGTGGATTCCACACTACTTTGATTGAGAGCTTTCATTCAGAGACCTAGACCTTCACCTCCCCACAATAAAGATTATTGTTACACTAGAAGATGTGTACAAGATTTTGCACATTCCATTCCATGGTCCTCGTCTAGATTATGTGAATTTGGGGAACTCTAGATTACATGCCTTCAAACATTTGTTTGGAGATGATACATAGCTCACTAGTTTAATTTCTTGGGAGACATTAGTGTAGCGCTATGGGTAGACCATTATAGCTAGTATGATAGGAGGCATTATTATGTCTGACCGTAAGTAGAATGGTCTCTTGATGGGCTGGGCCCCGATGGTTGCATGATTGATGGACACTCCTTCTAAGTTGGGTTGGGGTCAGTGTATGCTGGCTCACATGTTCTCTAAGATGCATGAGATTGTGTATCAGGAGGGAAAATATTTTTCTTCTGGTGTGGTGGTACTTCAGATATGGGCCTGGGAGCATATCCTAGTTTGTAGACCATGTTAGGGTTAGCACTAGCCACAGGAGCCAGTGATATATGTATACTATAGTTATGCTACACAAGTGTGCATGGGTCATACAGAGTACTTTAGATGTAACCTGGATGATAGTACATATGTTATATGGAATCTATATCTACAGATTGAGCCCTAGCCTACTACACAAGAGCAATTTAGATATTTCTGCCAGAGTCAGGTATTGATTGGTCGATCTACTATAGTTCTTAAGCACCTCCGTATTACTAGAGTTTGGAGGTAGTATGACATCATTCAGGATGCACCATAGGAGCATGCTGCTTATACATAGATACCTAGAGAGATCAGATTAGGATGGGGCCCTTGATTGTCCTATGCTCTTTTCACATAGGAGTATAGAGGTATTATCAGTAGATATTGGGACTATCAATGAGATGTTCTAGATATTGGGGTTGTAGATGGATTTATTGCATGGCTTGCAGAGCATCCGATATATAGGTTTTCAGATCCTACAGAGTTCATACCTTCCATGGAGGAGGCTATGGATGTCATAGGTGCTCCGATGGGTAGAGGGTAGAGACATACAGATGCACAATTTTTGATACCCCATCCTACACCTCTGAGGCTAAGAGAAGTTTTTACACCTCCATAGAGACCATCTGGTCAGATGAGACCATCTCGTCCCTCTAGTTCTTTAGTAGGAAGACCTACAATTTTACAGAGGAGATCAACTAGAGGAAAGAGTGGTACTTTAGGTAGTGTTGGTATAGTAGATGAGGTACTTGGTGCAGAGTAGGATATAGGGGCTAGTCCAGATCCTACACATATTGATACTAGTTTTGATCTAGGAGTTGAGGTTAGAAATCGTAAGGTGCAGAGAGCAAAGACTACTGAGCAGCTAGCTAGTGATACTAATATGCCTACAGTAGATGTAGATCCTAGTGTACCACTGACTCCTCAAGAGATCATTAGATGGCTTAGATTATAGGTCAGGGACCTAAAGGTATGGAGTGCTCACTGGGTGGAGTGATTTACTGAGGCAGATAGATAGCAATCCGAGCTCTGAGAGGAGAATAGGAGATTATAGACAGAGATGACACATCAGACCTCTAGAGCCGCTTACTATGTTTCTCCTTATTACACTATTATTCCTACTACTCAGAGAGTACCCACATACTCTTAGTATATGATAGCATCAGAGAGATCCAAGACACCTAGACCCGAGGTAGTGCCTGCTGCACCACCACCACCTCCACTAGATGTAGAGGATTAGGAAGACAACTAATTTTTCTAGATATTCTAATATATTTTGCCATTTTTGTTTCATGTATACTATTCTGACTTCTGATAGCTCACATGAGCTCATTATTTTTTACTTTGTGCTAGTAGTGCACTCTTGACTAGTTCAAGTTATATGATATGAGATCAAGATTTTGGTTGTGACTTCATGTGTACTTGTCATGTTTTGATTTATGATGATATCATGTGATGTAAATGCTATGAGTAGTGTAGAATGTATGTATGGATTTATGCAATGCAATGGTTTCTTTCAAATGTATGGAGGCTATGCAAATGTGATTGATTATGGAAATGCATGATTTCGATGATGCTCATGTATGTAATGCAATGCAATAGATGGAATGATTATGATATGTAATGCAATGATACAAATGATATGTTTTCTAGGTATTGATAAAGACAAGTACTCATTCTTATGTCAAAAAGGATATTTAACCTAGGATGGTGACTGCTTGCGGTTCTGTGAAGAAACCTTCATGTGAGATTCAGCTCTTCATTTCCAGTTTAAGTTTAGTTTAGGAGAATTGTTGAAGTGTTCAAGCAATTTGTGAGATCATGCAATCATGCAAAGTGCAAAATGACATGCAGAATAAAATGCAAACCTAAGACCTAGGACCTAGTCACTGATCATGTGTTGATTTGTTGTCATCATTGAACTTTTTAGGTAACTGGATAAATCAATACAACACCCACTAGCTATGAAACTATAGACATATGAATATTGATTTGTAAGCACAAGAATCAATACAACACCCACTAGCTATACAACCATGGACATATGAATATTGATTTTGTTTTTAGAATGTTGGATTAGATATAAGCACCAAGGCACAAATGCCAGGATGACCTAAATATCATGTCCATTTTGATATAGCAATTTTTATAAGCATCAAAACATAAATGTCATGATGACCAGAATACACCTTGTGGTACAAACACATCAAGCAGTCAAGATATCATTCTAAATCCAATGTGAATTACTCGTAGTGACCCTTTATCATTCACATCCTTAGGTAAGATCATGTTTCACAGTAGGAGTAAGAACTCACTAAAAAAGGCAATAGTTAGATCAAAATTCCTTGAATTTTTTGGGTATCAATGGTTGAGGTACTCATGGCCATCTAATACAAGATAGAGGCCCTTACAGATGGACACCATTTCAATCCAAAATTTCCAAAGTTGTTAGATTTTCATATACAAGCAAAAAACAAAGACAAGATTATGCCCTTAGTCATCACTCTCTAAATCCTATAAAGGACATCATCGAAGAGTTCAAAAGGACACAATATGCAAAATTTTTTAATGTGAATCAGTAAGCATACAAGGAGATAAAAGCATGTAAAAGCATAGATTGTTTTCAATTTGTATTGATGTTTGATTTTGTTGTTGTAGATGAAAAATCCTTTCTAGAGAGTAGACAAATAGACTGACTTAGATGTAGCTTCAAAGGACTTTGACTAGATATGACACATCTAAGATACTAGAGACCATAGGATATGACATTGATAGCCCTCAAGTGTTAAGCACTGATAGGATACAGACTCTTTTGCCAATGGTGTACAGATTGAATTTATTGAAAATAGGAATGCAAGAACAAACCAAGAGGTATGTACAAACTAAAGCAAGGCTGAAAGCTGGGAAAGACCAAGATTGCATTGACAGATGGAGCGTTTTGAACAAGTGGGGCCCATTTTTTAGGTTTTCACCATCTCGGCAGAGATTCTATTTTTTCTACCAAGGCGCTTGTTTCCAGGTTTTCACAAAGACACTTTTTTCTTTTTCTCATTTTTTTGTATTTTTAATTTTTTAAATTTTTTAAATTTTTTCATTTTTCCATTTTTTTTTTGTGAATCACCAAGGTGCCCATTGCTAGGTTTTCACCAAGATGTTCATTTTTTAAGGACTTTTTACAAAAAAATAAAAATTTTCATGACATTTTTGAATGTTGAATGCCTTAGGCGTAGAATTTCTTCAAATGGAGAATGTTGATTGGTTCTCAAAGCTTTTCTCCTTTAGTCATTAAGAGTTGATAGGTTCCAGAGCCAAAAGTAGTAGTGATAACAAAGGAACCTAGCTAGTTGGGTTCAAACTTCCCCTTGCATTCTGTATGTGATTGATTTTTAGGATTCTCTCTCAAGACTAGATCCCCAACTTGAAATTATCTGTGTTTGAATTTCATGTTGTAACCTCTAGACATTCTCTTATGATATACTTTGAGATGATCATATGTTGCTTGTCTGCACTCATCTAGTAGTTCAAGTTCTTGCAACCTAGACACTCTGTAGTCATCATCAGTTACTAGACCCATAAGGTAAAGTGAATGGTGTAGCCCCAATGGGTATTCTGATACTTGTTTTGTAGGCCTAGAGAGATGGATTGATCATGAGATGCCAGTCTCTTCCTATTTTATTAACTATATGGTGCAAAATTTTTAATAGATTCTTGTTTGAAGCCTCTACTTGTCCATTCCCTTGAGGATAGTAGATTGATGACCAATGTTGTGTAATCTTGAATTTGGCACATAGATCATCTAAGTCTCTGTTCTTGAATTTCCCACCATTATCTATGACTATAGAGTGTGGAATACCATACCGGCATATGATGTAGTTTAGAATGAACATAGAAATTTGTTTGCCAGTCGCTTGAGTTAAAAGAACTGCTTCTACCCATTTTGTGAAATAATATGTAGCTGTGATTATATGGGTATGTCCATTAGAAGAATGAGGATGTATGGATCCTATAAGATCAAATGCCCATTGGTGAAAAGGTCATTGTGTAGTAAAGGGGATTAGATCTCTCCCTAGTGCATGAATTAAGTTACCTGTACTTGGAACTTTTGACAATTTTTAGCAAACTTGATAGCCTCTTTCTCCATTTTAGGCCAATAGTACCCAGCCCTAATAAGTTTTTGAGCTAGTGTTAAACCATTTGAGTGTGACCCACATATGCCTTTGTCTACTTCCTCTAATGCTTGTTGAGACTCTTCTCATTCTAAACATCTAAGTAGTGTACCATCTAGACCTCATTTGTATAGATCATGACTAATGATGACATACTGGGATGCATTGTAGATAATGTATCTTTTCTCATGGTGGTTAAAGGTATTGGAAATGATTTGGTCTTGGAGATAGGAGAAAAGGTTTTTATATCTAGATGAATCATGACCTACAATAGTGTAGATCATGTGGGTTTCAGGGGAATCATATGTAGGATAAGATAGTGCTTCCACCAGGAACTCATAGCGTAGCTCATGTTCAGGTTGTTGTAATAAAGTAGAGAGTGTTGCCATAGCATCAGCAACCTTATTCTCTATTCTAGGTATTTTCTCAAAGGTGATAGATATGAAATATTTCTTTAAATCATCTACCATTCTTTTGTATGGGATCAACTTTCCATCTCTTGTTTGATACACATCATTGACTTGGTGTATTACAAGTTGTGAGTCTCCATGATGTGTAATAATGTTACTCTCAACTCAATTGCTATTTTCATACCATTAAGAAGGGCTTCATATTTACCAATATTATTTGTACAAGGAAACTTGATTTTGAATGCCTTAGGAATGGAGTATCCTTGAGGAGTGATAAACAATATGCCTTCTCCAGATCAATTCTCTGTATAGGAGCCATCAAAGAATAGCTTCCATACTCTAGAATAAAGATTCATGATAGAGGAATCTAGGAATTCCATTTGCATTGGTGTATCATCAAACATAGGTGCATCCACCAATTGATCAGAATTAACTTGACCTTTAATAGATTTTTTCATTCAACATATTCAATGTCAAATTCACTTAAGAGCATGACCCATTTAGCTAATCTAACCGTGAGGGAAGCTTTTCTTAGTAGGTATTTTAATGGATCAATCTTAGCTACCAAATGTGTAGTATGAGCCAACATGTAATGTCTCAATTTCTGTGATACAAAGATCACAACTAGACTAGCTTTCTCAATCATTAAATAGTTATATGCAACCAATGTTCTACTGATATAGTATATAGCTCTTTCCTTCTTGTTCTCACCAGGCTACTAGCAATGCCCCCAGTGATGTATCTATTGTGGAGACATATAAGATCAATGGCTTCCCTTGAATAGGAGGCATCAAAATAGGAGGATTTGATAGATATTTCTTGATATGGTTTAAAAAAATTTCACATTCCTTGTTCCATGCAAAGGTCACACCTTTATGTAATGTCTTTGTAAAAGGTTGTGATATGTCTGCTAGCTGAGATATGAAGTGTCTAATAGATTGTACTCTCCCTTGTAATGTTCTCATTTGACTAATATTCTTGGGAGGTTGCATCTCCATGATGGCTTTAACTTTAGCTGGATCAACTTCAATGCCTATCTTTGAAACAATGTAGCCTAGGAGCTTTCTGGAAGTGACACCAAAAGCACACTTCTTAGGGTTCAGTCTGAGACTAAACTTCTCCATTCTATCTAGTATTTTTCTCAAATCATTTAGATGTTTAGCCCTTATCATAGATTTTGCTAACGTATCATCAACATTATCCTCCATAGTTTGATGCATCATGTCAAGGAAGATAAATGTCATAACTCTCTGATATGTAGCACCAACATTCTTAAGCCTAAATGACATGACATTCCAACAAAAGGTACCCCATGCACATGTGAAATCAGTTTTCTCTTGATCCTCTGGAGCAATTTTGATTTGATTATATCCAAAAAAAACCATCCATTAAAGAATACATCTCAAAGCCTGTAGTCATGTCCACTATCATATCAATGTTAGGTAGTGGAAAATCATCCTTAGGGCATGCTTTGTTTACATCTCTAAAATCTCTGCACACTCTGATTGATTTATCAAGTTTCAAAATAGGTACAATATTAGAGATCCATTCAGCATAGTCAATAACACTGATGAATTTGGCTTTTAGTATTTAGTCTAATTCAGCTTTGACCAAGAGTGCAACATGTGGATGCATCTTTCTCAATTTATGCTTAACAAGTTTGACATTTGGAGCTATAGATAAATGGTTTATTATAAGATCAGGATCTAACCCAGGCATATCTGAATATTTCCACGCAAAGTTGATCTTTCTTCTGTTAAGAATGTTGTAAATTTTTGCTTTTCTTCTTCTAATAAGGATTGTGCTACATGGATCAATTGTGGTTCTTCTGCTATTCCCAAGTTGATAGATTGAGTGGGCTCAATTAGAACTAGAGATCTATCCTATAAATGGCTCAAAAGGACATCAAATATCTCATCCTTAGGCACCTCAGAGAGGTTTTCACCTTCGGATGCATCTTTTATTTTTACTTTTGTAGGTTTTGAGACTGCCACAAAGTGGTTTTCACCCTTAGAACTCCTTTTCTTTTCCTTTTTATTTTTATTCTTTTGACTGAGATATTTGATGTTTGACTCCATCATGCTAACACTTGGTTCACTAATGGAAGTCTTCATAGGTTCAACTACATTGAGGTAGCAAGCAAGGGGATAGTCATTTGGAAAGGTATAGATACCTTGGCTCAGATTCATGGAAGTTTGGTCAAGAAGTTTAGGATGTTGGATAGTCAAAGTGGTGAAAGATTGGGAGATAGTGTTTATAGATATGGATCTATCATCATTGGTCCTAACCTGATGCTCGAGTTTGAAGGTGATATTACAACTTAAGACATTCAATTCATGAATAGGCCCAATGTCATTATGGGAGTCCACTTCAGCCATCAGTGGATCAGATTCATTAAGTTCATCATTTTACTCTAGACTTACGTTGGGTTTAGGTGCATATTGGTGCATAGTATCAACATGTTTCTCTATGATAAGCTCATCTTCCTCTGGAATGGCTCCCCATTCATAGTCATTTCATTCCTCATCTATGCCTCTAGGGAATTTAAGAACATGAGTAAAGTTAGGATGAATACCCCAAGAAGGGTTACCCCCAGATTTTGATTTGAATTCATACTCATGGGAATTTGTTTCAGAATAACTACCACTTTCTTCTTTCTTTGTTTGATTGTCTTCGAGATTAGATGGTTCTTGTGGTGCAACTATCTCTTGTTCCATATTAGGATCTTGTGTTTTTAGTACATTGATTGTTTTTACTAGATCATCTTCAGCTTCAAGGAGGTCTTTTATTTCCTTAGGCAAATGCTCATAAGGAATAAGATCTTCAGTGGTGTCTGAATCATCACTATTAGATTGTTTTGTTGTTTCTTCCTTTAGTTGATTTACTGTGGATGGCTCAATATGTTCTAAGACATGTGGTGAGTTCTTGCTAAGATAGAAAGGCTTCTTCTTATATCCTAGACTTGTTGTATTCTTGTTGGTTTGACCATCGTGGTCAAGAGGTGATAGAAGACCCTTACCTTGTAGTCCTAGAGGTCCTTTTCCAATATATCCCATTTTTGTGATCAATTTTTCTCCTAGGCCATATGACTTAGAAGGGATCTTCGATGTTTTAGAGTCACATGTTTGAACAATTGGAGATGCAGGTTCATCTTTGTATAACCATGCAAGCACAGCTTCATCTTCTTCAAAATCTTGTTTGGACACTTGTTCTGCAATAAAATTTCCTTTATATGCCTCAAGATGTTCTTTAGACTCCATTTTGGACTATTTTAGAGTTTTCCCATAGGACTTAGGTGAGATAGGGAGAGAAGTCAAAGATAAAAATAGCTCTATAGTATATTCTCCCATACCATTTTCTTTGATTTTAACCTCTTTAGCAATGTCTTCCATCTTGGATGTTCAAGCAATGTCTAGCTGCTTAGTGGAAGATTCTCTGTTATTAGGAACAAGTTTATCAGCACTTTGTTTTAATGCATTGCAAGTTGTATATAGATCAGCTAGAATCGTCACCTCTACTCCTTCATAAGGAAATTTCAAACACTGATGGTATGTAGAAGGAATAGCTTTCATTTCATGTATCTAGGGTCTCCCTAAAAGGATGTTGTAAGCCAAAGGTAGATCAAGAACTTGACATATAGTATCTCTGATGACTCGACCTGTTCTGATAGGTAAGACAATTATTCCTTTGGAAGATCTTTCTTGCTCATAATATGCTTTGATAGTTATCTTCTTTCTAGGATCAATGGCCATTTCTAAAAATCCTAGTTGTGTAATCAAGTTAAAAGAATAAATGTTAAGACCAGCACCTTCATCTATCAACACATGTTTGACATAATGATTTTGGATCAAGACTTCAATATGCAAGGGCTGGTTATGCAGATGACTCAAGGAGTTACTATCTTCCTCTGAAAAGGAGATATACTGCGGAGATGTAAGATGACCAACCATAGTCTAGAATTTGTCTAAATCAAGTTTATCAAGAACATTGGATCCGACCAAAGCTTTGTCTAGAATGGCTCTATGAGTTGGAGATATCCGAAGCAACTAAAACATGGAGATTTTTACATTGGTATGCTGGAGTTGTTGGACAATACTATATGATGTAGGCCTCATGTCTTTAGGATTTGAAGATTTAGATGTAGCCTTCTATTTAGAAGTGAAAGAGAGATTGAAAGGCATCTTAGGGAAATTTGATGAATTTGGGATTTGCCTTTGCAGATGTGCCTGAGCTTTTGATCAAGTAATTGCATTAGTTGATTGATTTTCTCTATCTTTTCTTACAATTTTGATGACATTGCTATTGCCCAAAAATTCCCTGTCATTCATTTTTGGCCGCGGTCATCGGTTAACATCATGCAGTTGGTCGCATGATCGCATAGACCTTCTTGGCCACATGCGATCATGCAACAAGTGGTAAGCGGTCAAGAAAACAGAGAGGTGACGGTTGGTGGCTAACCCCTTATGGTTAGTCACATGATCACATGGGCTCTTCCAGGCCCATGCGACCATGCGACAAACCGTCAATGGTTTTCGCGTGGTTGCTGGATGTGACCCAGGGTTAAGAAAGAAACGAGTGGTTCAGTGACTAAAGGGAAAAGTTAACCTAAGGTGAACCCAAGGTTATTCTTGCAGTCAACTCCAAGCTAGCGGAGTAGCATTTTGTAGTTGGTCACATGGTCACATGTGGCCCCTTGACCGCATGGGACCATGCAACAAGCGGTCAGTGGGTCTTTGACTCCGACGGTGGGCCCTTGGCTAGTGATGTGCCCGCTTCTCAGTGGCTGGCGGTTGGCAAAGGTAACATGGGCTCCGTAGATTCAAAATCTACGATGGTCACATGTTCGCATGGGATCTTTTGATCCCATGCGATCATGTGACCACCATCAGATTCTCTACTATTTTTGATGGGGTTTTCATGTGTCTAGCCCGTGTGAGTTTTTGGTTGGTCCATGTGGCTTGGCAGGTGTCTTATCTTGCGGGTCCCGAGCATCTATGTGGTGGTGAGGATAGTTTTTAAGAGCTGTCGCATGATCGCATGAGGATTTTTAGCTCATGCAATCATGCGACTAGTGGTGTTTTTTTTTTTTAATAGTGCAGCTATTCTTTTTTCGTGGGGTTTCTTCTAAGGTGAACATTTTCAAGTGCGGGTAGTTGAAGAAATTGATGATCAGTGAAGTCGGCAGTTGCAGTTAAAGAATGTGCAGAGATTTTTAGGGTATCATTTTGAGTCCTTTCTAGTATGGGATCAGATTTGAGCATTCATGATAGCCTGACTTGCAGAAAAGTAGATGAATCCAGGCTTTTGTGTTTGCAGGCATGTTCAGTACAGGCATGGGCACACAAGGAGAAAAGATATCTGATCTGTTGTGATATTTTGCAAAATTTTATTTATGATCAGAAGTGATGGTTTTAGGGTGGATTATTTTATGCATATCTATGTAGCCCTAGGAGTTTGACTCCTACCTACGTGCAGTAGAGGTGTATATAACATTTTTTTTAGCCAGTAGTGCTCAGAATTCACATTTTGTAAAAAGAGAAAGTCTTTTCTTGGAGAACTATCTATAGCATTTTTGCTCTCTGGTTTTTCACATCTTGTAAGTTCTCATTGATAATATAGATATTGCAAAGCATTCTGTGATATTTCTCCCATCCTTATGCTTTCTTGTGTGGATTATCCCTTATTGGATTAAAGTTTATGAATGCTTTCAGTGATACTTAGTTTTCCTGATCCCCTTTACTTTCAGCTTATTTGTGCACTACTATGTTTGATATGATCTGAGTGAGGTTATGGGTATTCTTCAGCCCCTGTCATTCTATCTCATTCCTGTGTCCTTTTGCTAAAAAGAATGTCTGCTTGCAGGTCATAATTTGTTGTCTAATTTTTTAGGCCCTCTTATGAAATACTCATGTAAGCCTATTCAGTAAGTTGTGATCTCCTAGACCTGAGCCTCTCACTAGCTTCATTCCTCTATACTGAGATCCAAACCCTAGTTTCAGTGCATCACCTAGTAGGTAGAATTGCTTTCAGTCATTTCCCTTTCCAAGCATTCCTTCTATCCCTTTCCCCTCAAAGATTTACTTTCCTGTCTAAGAGAAAATCAGGGTGACTATCCAAGAGGAACCAACCTAGAATCTAGAGGTCTCATCTCGGTTAGCAAAAAGGTCCCACAACCTTGAGATGATTCCCATGTTATACTAGATTATCAAGACTACAAGAGCTTGAGATCAGAGGTGCAAATTCTATGTATAACAATTGCAACATTCAGAAATGCATGGTTCCACCATATTTATGACAACATTGTTTCCAGAGTAGGCATAATTTACTTTAGCACCCATATTAGGCTGAGAAGATGAATCTCCTTGATTATGTTTCGTAAATGGTTCTCTAAATGTTGTATGATAATGATTTCTCTTATGATTGTCAATTACAATTTCTCCATTATCAATTTTGTCTTGTATGATGTGTTTCAAGAGCATGCATTTATTATTCTTATGACCCTTATTGCAATGGAAGTCATAGAAATTGTTCTCTCTCCACCATTTCAGTTTAGGTTTAGGATCAAAAACTTTTATCTCAAGCAAGGAGATGATGTTGTTCACCAATAGAGTTTTCATAGCAAATTCCAAAGACTCTCCAAGAGGAGTAAACTTTTGTTTAGGATTTGAAGCCCAAGGTTTATATTCAAATGACTTTTTGTTGGAATCTATTTTTTTTATTCGGAAGCTTTTATGGCTTGGGTGCCAATAGTGAGATTGAAAGTGGGTGCCTTGGATGGGCCACGGATAGCATCAAAAACACCATCAGTGACAATGCCTTTATTCTTATTCTAGTTTTTGTTCTTATCCTTAGAACTAGATCCATATTCATACTTGTCCTTTTGAAGTGTAATATCTCCTTTTTTCACAAGTACTTTCTCAATTTTGATCGCATTATCTACCATCTTATAAAAAGATGTATGATTTTGCATTTGTAAAGGGTAGTTGATTTTAGGAACAAGATTATTGATGAAGATTTCCAATTTCTCAGTTTCTAGAATGGGTCTAGCATATAGAGAAAATTTCTTCCTCCATCTTTGGGGAAATGTCAGGAATGGTTCTCCTAAATATTGTTTTAGATTGCAAATGTCGATCATGGTGACTGAATGCTGGATATTAGATCAAAGGAAAAGATGCATTAAGTAGGTTGGTTCATGCATGAAATCCATAGATTGAGTACAAAATTATTTGACATGATCTTGAGGATCAGATTTTCCATCATACTTATCATATTTAGGCATTTCCACTCTCTTTGGGAATGGTGTCATGTATAAGTCCTTATCAAATGGAAAAGGGCATAGGGCCTCCATGGAGAACTCCTTAGGTTCCTTTTCTTTCTCTAGTTTGTTGAGCTTGACTTACATGGCATGCATCTATTTCATCATAGCCATGATGGGGGTTTCTTCCTCATGCGTAATGATATTTTCAACATTAAAGTTTGGAGGAAATTTAGCTCCTTGATGAGCTAACTCTAGAAAGTATGCCTCTCTATCTTCTTTCAAGAAATGCCTCACCATTTTCTTGAAGTCATCATCATTTTGATATCAATCAATTTCAGAATGTGTAGGTTCTTGATCTGCACCATGTTGGGAATGAGGTCCTTGAGACCAATAGTTTGTCCCTCCTTGAGATATGTTACCAATTTTAGGACTCCCTAGGATAGATTGAGGTGTAGTTTGCTGATTACCTCTGCGAGTTGATGAAGGGGGCGTATGTAACTAGTTTTCAATCAAAAATTTCCAAGACCATCATCTTTGTAAAGACCTCAATTGTAGAGTTGCTCAAGGGTTGGACCCACGTAAGTAGACAAAGGTATGGTATTGGGTGCTTCTCCAGATTTCTTGTGTGAGGAAGCTCTAGTTTCCACCATTAACCTTGGGTGAAGTAAAAGAGAAAGATGAAGACAACTGAAGAATGAATTGATTCAAGAAGGTTGAATGATGCAACCTTGTCAATATTGGATCGATTGAAGATTAGATTAGACGTAAATGAAGGATACTGTGCCCTAGAGTATGGGTAGATGCCCAAAAGATGGCGGACAAGAGCTCACAACACTTAGCCATTTTGTATGAAGACTGAATTTGAAGATAATTTTGACAAGGTTTTGACACAAGATGAAAAAGACTCAAATTGATAAATTAGAAGGCTAAATTAGACTCAAGAGGCCACTTTAGGAGAATAATTGGATTCTTTCTAGTTTCTGCTCTGTTCCTGACACAATGAATGTTTTGACAGAATTTGGAAATAGGCTATAAACACTAGATTCCTAACAAATTTAACAAGTTTCTAACAACTTTTTGAAAATTCTCAAATGAGATTCTACATGCTTGTACGACACTGCGTATGCTTTCAAATGACCATTAACAAGATTGATACAGGAATTGCTAGTAGGGATAATGTTCTTTTGATTTATGGTGATAAAACTTGTACAACATAATACTGGATCCTGTAGGACAATAAAGGGGTTCTAAAATGACCTTTTCTCAAGACTCGTATGACAATCTGAGACTGTGGGATGACTTTTGACTCTAGAGAGGAATTTTGCTTCAAATTTTGCGATTTTTCATTTTTTTAGAATCAGATTGTTGACAAAGTTTTCTGTCCAATTTTGAAGATCTGTGTAATAGTCCATCTCAAATAACCAAGTAGATATCAAGCACAAAACAACAAGCAAGGGAAGTAAGAAAATGTTTGAAAAAAATGAAAAAGGGAAAAAGAAACCTTGCACATGAACAAGCAATAGTGACTGAATGTGCTAATCCCTAGGAGTGCTAATTGTGTATATTCTAAATTTTTTTTCAATAACGCACATATTCCTAGAAAATGAAAATTTGGCCTCACTAGGGTTTGTAGTAATGGTCTGACTTTGAAACTTTTGTGATCTCAAGAGGGTGAACTCCAATCCAGGTGCATCAGGGTTTTGACACGGTCCGAAAATTTAATCAATCAGGAGCTGCTAAGGAGATCTAATAGCCCAACAAGAGACCACACCAGTGAAGATTTTTTCCACAAGGACATTTATATAGTGGCTACTGCTACCACGGTGAAAATGGCTATTACCTCTTGAGGTTCCATCCATGTGGTTGACCCAATTAAGGGAATGTCTACTATAGTTAACTCTCTCTAAAGGTGACTCACAAAAGATACCATAGGCAGAATAGATCAGATTCAAGGATTTGGATTTCTGGTACTATCCAAAAAGGAAGTAGAGCATAATCCCCTAGCCTCTTCACTTCACCAAAAAAAAGTAGACAGATTAATCTGACATGCTAAGACTAAAATTATCTCACAAATATCTATGATGTCAATTGCTCATGGTCTATCAATCTCTTTGGAGAGAGAATGTATTGATCAAAAGTTGAAGACTCACAAATCTAGTAGAACATAAGACAATCTCAGTATCCTCCCTACCTACAAGGGGATCCTTCATCAAGAAGAGCTTTGCATGCGTGAACAAGTGAAAGAAGCCCACTCTCTCAAGATCATCCACAAATAGTATTCATAGAGCCTATTTACTATGTGTAATAGATATGCAAAAAACAAATCTATGTTCGTTTTATAGCCCAAAATGAAGTCTGTGATATGAAAGTGAGAAAAGTCACACAAGCTTGACATAGGAGAGTTTGTTTTAATCTAAATCAAAGTGTTATTAGATTGTAGTAGAATACCTAAATTCCTCGAAACACGCTTAGTATATTTTACCTATTTTTAGTAATTTTTCTTGCACTTTTCCAATCAGACTCAGCAAATATCAGTCAGAAACATAAGATCTCAATTGTTAGGGTTAGCTGTTAGTCCAAATCTAAAAATTAAATCTAAAAAACTACCTGAAATTATGAAATGACAATTGAATCCTACTATCAAAACTCGTACGACAGTGGGTTACCTCCCAGATGACAGTCTGAAAACTCGTACGATAGTGGGTATCTTACCAAATGATAATGTATCTCTCAAATGATGATTTGTAGTTGCTGAAATGAGCCTTGAGAATGCCAAAATTTGTACGACCCCCAGAAGGTCCTGGCATGAGTTTCTAACAAAACTCATATCAAAATTGTATGGACAGAGAATAAAATCGCAAGGTTGATAAAAAAATGATAGAAAATAGATAGAAATTGATAGAAATGAAATGGAAACCCATTTTAGGGCCCCACGGTGGGCGCCAGAAATGTGTGTAAAAATTGTACCTAGCCGCGGACACAACACTTCAGTAAAACATTAGAGGTTAGCAAAATCAAAATCTATAACTAATTGAAACTAAGCTAACCAGGTGATTTACTGCCTTCTAGTAGGTACAAGTATGATGTTCTCAGATTGAAATTGAGATCAGTGACAATGCAACACCTAAATGAAAGATTTGAATGCAAAAGATGGATATGAAATGAATTCATATTAATCTATATTTTTGTATTTTCTATGCATAATATGAAAAACTGTATGAATCTAAGCTAGATGAATGAAATTGAATGCAAATTTAATCTAAGAATGATATGAAAACTATGAATGCCAAGCTATGATATGAAAACTATGAAACTATGACCAACAATGAATGATCTCACAAATCACTTGTCCCAAATGCTCAATCCTTCAATCGCAAATTCACCAGAGTAGTTGTGCAAATTTGAGATAATCAGAGATAATTAACCCACAAAAATCATGCAAAAACAATGTTTAACTCAAAATAGAGTTTAGATCAAATTTCAACTCATCATCAGATGTTGAGTTTAAATTTAAAATTGGTTGTTGATTTCTAGTTGACTACTTTTCTATTTGTGAATGATTTAATAATAAATTAATTTAGAAATAAAGTGATTTATTCTCAACTTAACTAATTTTTGAATTAAAATTAACTTATTTATGGGTTAATCAATTATTAAATCAAATTTTGTTTAAAAACTATATTATTAAATATTGACAATTGACTTTAATTAATTAAATAAAAATTTAATCAATTAGTCATAGGATTTTAGATTTATTGTCAAAATTAAATAATACAATTTAGGAATAATTTAATTAAATATAATTAAATAATTAAGTGGCAGAATTAAATTTGATTAATTAAATATTCAGAATATTCAATTAATCAAACTTTAGGATAAATATGAATTATCACCAAATAATTATTAAATAAAAGATTAGGATAAATAAGAATATTGCTAGGGATATTCTCCAATGTAGAATTTAGGATAATCAATTAAAATTTGATAATGTGCAGATGTGCCTTAGGTTAGGACTTTGATGTCAATTTTATTTGATTTGTTGATGTAATAGATGAACCTATAGCCCATTTTTGAGGTATTATAGATTGAAGGTTCTTTTAGGTTAATCTCAATGAGATCTTTGATTTGAGACCACTTTCACCAGATTTGGAAATGATCAAACTTTTAGCTATGAATACTATATTGACTTCAATGCTTTGACCAAACATTGACTGTCAGTATCTTGAGAAGAGAGGCTCTATTTTTAAGATTCAAGGTGTTTTTTGGTTCATCTCGATGAGATCTTCGATTTGAGACCAGTTTAATGAGATTTACAAATGGTCAAATTTTTAGCTACGAACACTGTACTAACTTCCATGCTTTGACCAAAATTTGACCATCCGTATCTTGAGAAGAGAGGCTCTATTTTTAAAGATTCAAGGTGTTTTTAGGTTCATCTTGATGAGATCTTCGATTTAAGATCATTTTCACTAGATTTGAAAATGGTCAAACTTTTAGCTATAAACACTATATTGACATCCTTGCTTTAACCAAACTTTGACCGTCCATATCTTGAGAAGGGAGGCTCCATTTTTCAGGATTCAAGGTGTTTTTAGGTTCATCTCAACGAGATCTTTGACTTGAGACCACTTTCACTAGATTTGGAAGTGGTCAAACATTTATCAATGAATATTGTAATGACTTCTTTGATTTGACCAAACTTTGACCATCTGTATCTTAAGGAGAGAGACTCTATTTTTAACGATTCAAGGTGTATTTTGGTTCATCTCAATAAGATCTTTGATTTAAGACCACTTTCATTAGATTTGAAAATGGTCAAACTTTTAGCTACAAACACTGTACTGACTTCCTTGCTTTGACCAAACTCTGACCATCTGTATCTTGAGAAGAGAGGCTCCATTTTTCAAGATTCATGGTATTTTATGGTTCATTTCAACATCTTTAATTTGAGACCACTTTCACCAGATTTGGAAATGGTCAAACTTTTAGCTACGAACACTGTACTAACTTCCTTTTTTTGACCCAACTTTGACCATCTGTATCTTGAGAAGAGAGGCTCTATTTTTCAAGATTCAAGGTGTTTTTAGGTTCATCTAGATGACATCTTTGATTTGAGACCACTTTCACTAGATTTGGAAATGGTCAAACTTTTAGCTACGAACATTGTAATGACTTCCTTGCTTTGGAAAAACTTTGACCATCCGTATCTTGAGAAGAGGGACTTCATTTTTCAAGATTCAAAGTATTTTTAGGTTCATCTCAATGAGATCTTCGATTTGAGATCACTTTCACCAAATGGTAAAAATTTTAGCTACGAACACTATACTAACTTCCTTGCTTTAAACAAAATTTGACCGTCCGTATCTTGAGAAAAGAGGCTCCATTTTTTAAGATTCAAGGTGTTTTTAGGTTCATCTTGATGAGATCTTTAATTTGAGACCACTTTCACCAGATTTGAAAATGGTCAAAATTTTGCCTACGAACACTGTACTAACTTATTTTCTTTGACCAAACTTTGACCATCTGTATCTCGAGAAGATTCTCCATTTTTCAAGATTCAAGCTATTTTTTGGTTCATCTTGATGACATGTTTGATTTGACACCACTTTCATAAGATTTGGAAATGGTCAAATTTTTAGCTACGAACACTGTACTAACTTCCTTACTTTGACCATCTGTATCTGGAGAATAGAGGCTCTATTTTTCAAGATTAAAACATATTTTTAGGTTCATATCAATGAGATCTTCGATTTGAGACCACTTTCACTAGATTTGAAAATGGTCAAACTTTTAGCTACAAACACTGTACTGACTTCCTTGATTTGACCAAACTTTGACCATCCATATTTTGAGAAGAGAGGATCCATTTTTAAAGATTCAAGGTACTTTTAGGTCCATCTTGATGAGATCTTCAATTTGAGACCAATTTAACTAGATTTGAAAATGGTCAAACTTTTAGCTACAAACACTATATTGACTTCCTTGCTTTGACCAAACTTTGAACGTCCGTATCTTGAGAAGAGAGGTTGCATTTTTTAAGATTCAAGGTGTTTTTAGGTTCATCTCGACAAGATCTTCAATTTGAGACCACTTTCACTAGATTTAGAAATGGTCAAACTTTTAGCTATGAACACTATAGTATCTTCCTTGGTTTGACCAAACTTTGACCATCCATATCTTGAGAAGAGAGGCTCCATTTTTCAAGATTCAAGGTGTTTTTTGGTTCATCTCTATGAGATCTTTGATTTGAGACCACTTTCACTAAAATTAGAAATGGCCAAAATTTTAGCTACGAACAATGTACTGAATTCATTACTTTGACCAAAATTTGACCATCCATATCTTGAGAAGAGAGGCTTTATTTTTCAAGATTCAAGGTGCTTTTAGGTTCATCTCGATGAGATGAACCTAAAAACACCTTGAATATTGAAGATCAAGGTGTTTTTAGGTTCACCTCAACAAGATGAACCAACAACACCTCGACTCTTGAAAAATAGAGCCTCTCTTCTCAAGATACTGATGGTCAAAATTTGGTCAAAGCAAGGAAGTCAATACAATGTTCATAGCTAAAAGTTTGACCATTTCCAAATCTAGTGAAAGTGGTCTCAAATCGAAGATCTCATCGAGATGAACCTAAAAAACCTTGAATCAAAAAAAATGGAGCCTCTCTTGTCAAGATACAGATGGTCAAAATTTGGTCAAAGCAAGGAAGTCAGTACATTATTCGTAGCTAAAGGTTTGACAATTTCACAATTTGGTGAAAGTGGTCTCAAATCAAAGATCTCATCGAGAAGAACCTAAAAACATCTTGACTCTTGAAAAATGGAGCCTCTCTTCTCAAGATACAGATGGTCAAAGTTTAGTCAAACCAAGGAAGTCAACACAATGTTCCTAGCTAAAAGGTTGAATGTTTCCAAATCTACTGAAAGTGGTCTCAAATCGAAGATCATACTGAGATGAAGCTAAAAGTTTGACCATTTTCAAATCTAGTGAAAGTGGTCTCAAATCAAAGATCTCGTTGAGATGAACCTAAAAATACATTGAATCTTAAAAAATGGAGACTCTCTTCTCAAGATATAGATGGTCAAAGTTTTGTTAAAGAAGGCAGTCAGTACAATCTATGTAGCTAAAAGTTTGATCATTTCCAAATCTAGTGAAACTGGTCTCAAATCAAAGATGTCATAGAGATGAACCTAAAAACACCTCAAATCTTGAGAAATGGAGCCTCTATTCTCAAGATACGGATGGTCAAAGTTTGGTCAAATCAAGGAATTATAGTATTCATAGCTAAAAATTTGATCATTTCCAAATCTGGTGATAGTGATCTCAAATTAAAGATCTAGTTGAGATGAACATGAAAATACATTGAATCTTGAAAAATGGAGCCTCTCTTCTCAAGATACAGATAGTCAAAGTTTGGTCAAAGTAAGGAACTCAGTGCAGTGTTCATAGCTAGAAATTTAACCATTTCCAAATCTGGTGAAAGTGGTCTCAAATCGAAGATCTCATTGAGATGAACCTAAAAACACCTTGAATATTGAAAATCAGAGCCTCTCTTATCAAGATATAGATGCTCAAAGTTTGGTCGAAGCAAGGAAGTTAATGTACTGTTCATAGTTAAAAATTTATCCATTTCCAAATCTAGTGCAAGTGGTCTCAGATCGAAGATCTCATCGAGACAAAACCAAAAAACACCTTGAATCTTCAAAATAAGAGCCTCTCTTCTTTAGATACAAAGTGTGAAATTTTAGTCAAAGCATGGAATTCAGTACATTGTTCATAGCTAAAAGTTTGACCATTTCCAAATCTAGTGAAAGTGGTCTCAAATCGAAGATCTCATCGAGATAAACCAAAAAACACCATGAATCTTAAAAAATGGAGCCTCTCTTCCCAAGATAGAGATGGTCAGAGCAAGGAAGTCAGTATAGTGCTCATAGCTAAAAGTTTGACCATTTTGAAATCTAGTGAAAGTGATCTCAAATCGAAGATCTCATCGAGATGAACCTAAAAACACCCTGAATCTAGAAAAAGAGAGCCTCTTTTCTCAAGATACAGATGGTCAAAGTTTGGTAAAAGCAAGGTAGTTAGTAGAGTATTCGTAGCTAAAAGTTTACCATTTTAAAATCTGGTGAAAGTGGTATCAAATCCAAGATCTCATCAAGATGAACCTAAAAACACCTTGAATCTTGAAAAAGGGAGCCTTTGTTCTTAAGATATAGATGGTCAAAGTTTGGTCAAAGCATGAAATTTAGTACAGTGGTCATAGCTAAAAGTTTAACTATTTCAAAATCTGGTGAAAGTGGTCTGAAATTGAAGATCTCATCGAGATGAACCTAAAAACACCCTTAACCGTTTCCAAAATAGAGCCTCTCTTCTCAAGATATGAATGGTCAAAGTTTGGTCAAAGCAAGGAAGTCAGTACAATGTTCTTAGCTAAAAGGTTAAATGTTTCCAAATCTAGTGAAAGTGGTCTAAAATCAAAGATTGCATCGAGATGAAGCTAAAAACATCTTGAATCTTGAAAAATGGAGCTTCTTTTCTCAAGATACAAATGGTCAAAGTTTAGTCAAAGCAAGGAAGTCAGTACAGTGTCCGTAGCTAAAAATTTGACCATTTCAAAATCTAGTGAAAGTGGTCTCAAATCGAATATCTCATCAAGATGAATCAAAAAACACATTGAATCTTTAAAAATAGAGGCTCTCTTCTCAAGATACAGATGGTAAAAGTTTGGTCAAAGTAAGGAAGTTAGTACAATGTATGTGCTAAAAGTTTGACCATTTCCAAATCTATAAAGTGGTCTCGAATGGAAGATCTCATTAAGATGATCCTGAAAACACCTAAAATCTTGAAAAATGGAGCCTCTCTTCTCAAGTTATAGACGGTCCAAGTTTTTTCAAAGCAAGGAAGTCAGTATAGTGTTCGTAGCTAAAAGTTTGACCATTTCTAAATCTAGTGAAAGTGGTCTCAAATAAAAGATCTTATTGAGATGAATGAAAAAACCCTTGACTCTTAAAAAATGGAGCCTCTCTTCTCAAGAAATAGATGGTCAAAGTTTGGTCAAAGCAAGGAAGTCAGTACAATATTCGTAGCTAAAAGTTTGACCATTTCCAAATCTAGTGAAAGTGATCCCAAATCAATGATCTTGTTGAGATGAACCTAAAAACACCTTGAATCTTGAAAATAGAACCTCTCCTCTCAAGATACAAATGGTCAAAGTTTGGTCAAAGAAAGGAAGTCAGTACAACATTTGTAGCTAAAAGTTTGACCATTTCCAAATCTAGCAAAAGTGGTCTTAAAAACCTAAAAACACCTTCAATCTTGAAAAATGGAGCCTCTCTTCTTAAGAAATGGACAGTCAAAGTTTGGTCAAAGTAAGGAAGTGAATACAGTGTTCGTTGCTAAAAGTTTAACCATTTTTGAATTTGTTGAAAGTGGTATGAAATCCAAGATCTCATCTTGATGAACCTAAAAACACATTGAATCCTAAAAACAAAGCCTCTCTTCCTAAGATATGGACAATCAAAGTTTGGTCAAAGCAAGGAAGTTAGTATAGTGTTTATAGCTAAAAGTTTGACCATTTTCAAATCTAGAGAAATTGGTCTCAAATCAAAGATCTCATTGAGATGAACCTAAAAACACCTGGAATCATGAAAAATGAAGCCTCTCTTCTCAAAATATAGATGGTCAAAGTTTGGTCAAAGCAAAGAAGTCAGTATAGTGTTCATAGCTAAAAGTTTGACCATTTCCAAATCTAGTCAAAGTGGTCTCAAATCAAAGATCTCATCGAGATGAATGAAAAAACACCTTAATTATTGAAAAATGGAGCCTCTCTTCTCAAGAAATGGATGGTCAAAGTTTGGTCAAAGCAAGGAAGTCAGTACAGTATTCATAGTTAAAAGTTTGACCATTTCCAAATCTAGTGAAAGTGGTCTCAAATCAATGATCTTGTCGAGATGAACCTTAAAACACCTTGAATCTTGAAAACAAAGCCTCTCCTCTCAAGATACAAATAGTTAAAGTTTGGTCAAAGCAAGGAAGTCAGTACAACATTTGTAGCTTAAAGTTTGACCATTTCCAAATCTGGTGAAAGTGGTCTTAAAAACCTAAAAACACCTTGAATCTTGAAAAATGGATACTCTCTTCTTAAGATACAGATGGTCAAAGTTTGGTCAAAGCAAGGAAGTGAATACAGTGTTCGTAGCTAAAAGTTTAATCATTTCCAAATTTTTTGAAAGTGGTCTAAAATCGAAGATCTCATCTTGATGAACCTGAAAATGTAATGAATCCTGAAAACAAAGCTTCTCTTCCTAAGATATGGACGGTCAAAGTTTGGTCAAAGTAAGGAAGTTAGTATAGTGTTTGTAGCTAAAAGTTTGACCATTTCCAAATTTGGAGAAATTAGTCTCAAATCAAAGATTTCATCAAGATGAACTAAAAAACACCTTGAATCTTAAAAATAGAGCCTTTCTTCTCAAGATACAAATGGTCAAAGTTTCGTCAAAGCAAGGAAGTCAGTATAGTGTTCCTAGCTAAAAGTTTGACCATTTCCAAATTGGGTGAAAGTGGTCTCAAATTGAAGATCTCGTCAAGATGAACCAAAAAATATATTGAATCTTGAAAAATGAAGCCTCTCATCTCAAGATATGGATGGTCAAAGTTTGGTCAAAGTAAGGAAGTCACTACAGTGTTCGTAGCTAAAAGTTTGACCATTTTCAAATTGGGTGAAAGTCATCTCAAATTGAAGATCTTGTCGAAATGAATTTAAAAACACCTTGAATCTTGAAAAATGGAGCCTCTCTTCTCAAGATACAGATGGTCAAAGTTTGGTCAAAGCAAAGAAGCCAGTACATTATTCATAGATAAAAGTTTGACCATTTCCAAAATCTAGTGAAAGTTGACTCAAATCGAAGATCTCATCGAGATGATCCTAAAAATAGCTTGAATCTTAAAAAATGGAGCCTCTCTTCTTAAGATATGGATGGTCAAAGTTTGGTCAAAGCAAGGAAGTCTGTACACCTTGAATCTTGAAAAATGGAGCCTCTCTTCTCAAGATATAGATGGTTAAGGTTTGGTCAAAGCAAAGAAGTCAGTACAGTGCTCGTAGCGAAAAGTTTGACCATTTCCAAATCTAGTGAAAGTGGTCTCAAATCAAAAATCTCATCAAGATGAACCTAAAAACACCTTCAATCTAGAAAAATGGAAACTCTCTTCTCAAGATACGGATGGTCAAAGTTTGGATAAACCTAAAACCACCCTTATCCATTTCTAAAATGGAGCCTCTTTTCTCAAGATATGGATGGTCAAAGTTTGGTTAAACCAAGGAAGTCAGTACAATGTTCCTCGCTAAAAGGTTGAATGTTTCCAAATCTACTAAAAGTGGTCTCAAATCGAAGATCATACCAAGATGAAGCTAAAAGTTTGACGATTTCCAAATCTAGTGAAAGTGGTCTCAAATCGAACATCTTGTAGAGATAAACCTAAAAACACCTTGAATCTTGAAAAATGGAGATGCTCTTCTCAAGATACAGATGGTCAAAGTTTGGTCAAAGCAAGCAAGTACAATATTCATAGCTAAATGTCTAAGTGTTTTTAAATCTTCTAAAATTGCTTTCAAATCAAAGATCTCATAGAGCTAAACCTAAAAACACCTCGAATCTTGAAAAATGGAGCCTCTCATGTAAAGATACGGTTGGTCAAAGATTGGTCAAAGCAAGGAAGTTAGTACAATGTTCGTATCTAAAAGTTTGACCATTTTCAAGTCTGGTGAAAGTGGTGTCAAATCGACCATCTCATTGAGATGAACCATAAAATACCTTAAATCTTGAAAAATGGAGCCTCTCTTCTCAAGATACGGATGGTCAAAGTTTGGTCAAAGTAAGGAAGTTAGTACAGTGTTCGTAGCTAAAAGTTTGACCATTTCCAAATCTAGTGAAAGTGGTCTCAAATCAAAGATCTCATCGAGATGAAACATAAAACACCTTGAATCTTGAAAAATAGAGCCTCTCTTCTCAGGATATGTACTATCAAAGTTTGGGCAAAGTAAGGAAGTCAGTACAATATTCATAGCTAAAAGTTTGACCATTTTCAAATCTAGTGAAAATGGTCTCAAATCAAAGATCTCATCAAGATGAACCATAAAACACTTTGAATCTTAAAAAATGAAGACTCTATTCTCAAGATATGGATGGTCAAAGTTTGTTCAAAGCAAGGAAGTCAGTACAGTGTTTGTAGCTAAAAGTTTGACCATTCCAAATTTTGTGAAAGTGGTCTCCAATTAAAGATCTCATCGAGATGAAGCAAAAAACACCTTGAATCTTCAAAAATGGAGCCTCTCTTCTCAAGAAATGGACAGTCAAAGTTTGGTCAAAGGAAGGAAGTCAATACAGTGTTTGTAGCTAAAAGTTTGACCATTTCCAAATCTAGAGAAAGTGGTCTCAAATCAAAATCCTCATCGAGATGAACCTATAAACACTTTGAATCTTGAAACACATAGCCTCTCCTCTCAAGATACATATGGTCAAAGTTTGGTGAAAGCAAGGAAGTCAGTACAGTGTTCGTAGCTAAAAGTTTGACCATTTTCAAATCTAGTGAAAGTGGTCTTAAAAACTTAAAAACACTTTGAATCTTGAAAAATAGAGCATCTCTTCTCAAGATACAAATGGTTAAAGCTTGGTCAAAGCAAGGAAGTCAATATAGTGTTGATAGCTAAAAGTTTGACCATTTTGAATCTAGTGAAAGTGGTCTGAAATTAAAGATCTCATCCTGATGAACCTAAAAACACCTTGAATCTTAAAAACAAAGCCTCTTTTCTCAAGATACGGATGGTCAAAGTTTGGTCAAAGCAAGGAAGTCAGTATAGTGTTTGTAGCTAAAAGTTTGACCATATCCAAATCTGGTGAAAGTGGTCTCAAATGAACCAAAAAACACCTTGAATCTTGAAAAATGGAGCCTCTCTTCTCAAGATACGAATGGTCAAAGTTTGGTCAAAGTTAGGAAGTCAGTACAATGTTTGTAGCAAAAAGTTTGATGATTTATAAATTTGGTGAAAGTGCTCTCAAATCGAAGATCTCACCGAGATGAACCTAAAAACACTTTGAACCTTGAAAAATGGAGCCTCTCTTCTCAAGATACAAATGGTCAAAGTTTAGTCAAAGCAAGGAAGTTAGTACAGTGTTCGTAGCTAAACATATGACCATTTCCAAATCTTGTCAAAGTGGTTTCAAAATTGAAGATCTCGTCGACATGAACCTAAAAACACATTGAATCTTAAAAAATAGAGCCTCTCTTCTCAAGATATGAATGATCAAAGTTTGGTCAAAGCAAGCAAGTTAGTATAGTGTTCGTAGCTAAAAATTTGACCATTTCCAAATATGCTGAAAGTGGTCTGAAATTGAAGATCTTGTTGAGATGAAACAAAAAACACCTTTAATCTTGAAAAATGAACCCTCTCTTCTCAAGATAAAGATGGTCAAAATTTGGTCAAAGCAAGGAAGTCTATATAGTATTCATAGCTTAAAGTTTGACCATTTTCAAATCTTGTGAAAGTGGTCTCAAATTGATGATCTCGACAAGATGAACTTAAAAACACCTTGAATCTTGAAAAATGAAGCCTCTCTTCTAAAGATACGAACCGTCAAAGTTTTGTCAAAGCAAGGAAGTCAGTACAATGTTCATAGCTAAAAATTTGACTGTTTCCAAATCTGCTGAAAGTGGTCTCAAATCAAAGATCTCCTTGAGGTGAACTTTAAAACACCTTAAATCTTAAAAAATGGAGCCTCTCTTCTCAAGATATGGATGGTCAAAGTTTGGTCAAAGCAAAGAAGTCAATACAGTCTTCATAGCTAAAAGTTTGACCATTTCCAAATTTGGTGAAAGTGGTCTTAAATCAAAGATCTCATTGAGATGAACCTAAAAACACATTGAATCTTTAAAAATGGAGCCTCTCTTCTCCAGATACAGACGGTCAATGTTTGGTCAAGAAAAGAAAATAATTATAGTGTTCGTAGCTAAAATTTTGTCCGTTTTCAAATCTAGTGAAAGTGGTGTCAAATCAAAGATCTCATCGAGATGAACCAAAAAATACCTTGAATCTTGAAAAATGGAGCCTCTCTTCTCAAGATACAAACGGTCAAAGTTTGGTCAAAATAAAGAAGTCATTACAATGTTCGTAGCTAAAAGTTTGACGGTTTCAAAATCTGATGAAAATGGTCTCAAATCGAAGATCTCGTCGAGATCAACCGAAAAACACCTTTAATCTTGAAAAATGGAGACTCTCTTCTCAAGATACGAATGGTCAACATTTGGTCAAAGCATGAAAGTCAGTATAATTTTCTTAGTTAAAAGTTTGACCCTTTCCAAATCTGTTGAAAGTGCTCTCAAATCAAAGATCTTATCAAGATGAACCAAAAAACACTTTGAATCTCTAAAAATGGAGCCTCTATTCTCAAGATATAGATGGTCAAAGTTTGGTCAAAGTAAGGAAGTCAGTACAGTGTTCATAGCTAAAAGTTTAACCATTTTCAAATTTGGTGCAACTGGTCTGAAATCGAAGATCTCGTTAAGATGAACCTATAAACATCTTGAATCTGTAAAAATGGAGTCTCTTTTCTCAAGATACAGATGGTCAAAGTTTGGTCAAAGCAAGTTAGTACAGTGTTCATAGCTAAAAGTTTGACCCTTTCCAAATCTAGTGAAAGTGGTCTCAAATCGAAGATCTCTTCAAGATGAAACAAAAAGCACCTTGAATCTTGAAAAATGGAGCCTCTCTTCTCAAGATACGAATGGTCAAAGTTTGTTTTAAGCAAGGAAGTCATTACAGTGTTTGTAGATAAAAGTTTGACCATTTCCAAATTTGGTAAAAGTTGTCTCAAATCAAAGATCTCATCAAGATGAACCTAAAACACCTTGAATCCTTAAAAATAGAGCCTCTTTTCTCAAGATACAGATGGTCAAAGTTTAGTCAAAGAAAAGAAGTTAGTACATTATTCATAGATAAAAGTTGTAATACCCCAAAAATGGGCTATAAGCTCATTAATCTCCTACATCGACAATTCGAATGAAATCGACATCAAAATCCTAATCTAAGGCACATCTAAACATCATCGAATCATAATTGATTATCTTAAATTCTACATCAGGGAATATTCCTAGTAATATTCCTAATCATCATAATTATCTTTAATTTTATAATTATTTGGCAATAAATCACATTTATCCTAAAGTTTGATTAATTGAATATTTTCATATTTAATTAATTAGATTTAATATTTGTCACTTAATTGTTTAATTAAATTTAATTCTATCTATTATTAATTATATTATTTAATTTTGACAATAAATCAAAATTCCTATCTTTAATTGATTAAATTCTTATTTAATTAATTAAAGCATGTTGTCATTATTTAATAATATAATTTTTAATAAAAGTTTGATAAAATAGTTAATTAACCCATAAATTAATTATTTTATTTCAAAAAGCAGTTAAGTTGGAAATAAATCACTTTATTATTAAATTAATTCATAATTAAAACATGCACAATCATAAAAGTAGACAACTGTCAATTATCAATTAAAACTAAACTCTATTTTGAGTTAAAGCTTAGCTTTTGCATGTTTTTGTGACTTAATTATCTGTTATTATCAGATAACTCAAAAATCAAGCTGAGTTATTTGAGTGATTTATGGCTTTTATCCATGCACCTCCAAAGCCTTAGATTTCTATAAAAACAAGGCTCAGCTCTTCATAATTCATCTCATATTTTTGCACAATCACGCTGGAGAATTGGAGGCTGAGGAATCAACTTGCGAATTCAAAGCTTTGTGAGATCAATTTCAATTGCATAGTTTTTATATCTTAGCATAGAATTTCATAGTTTTCATATCATTGTTAGAATCTTTATTGTTAGATCATTTACCATTCATTTCATATCAATTTTCAATAGCATCCATAGCATATCAGTTTATCATTCTTATTGCATCATAAAATATCAAAAATATAGATTAATTGCATTCAATTTCATATCCATCTTTTGCATTCAAATCCTTCATTTAGGTGTCGTCTAGGTCACTGATCTCGATTACAATCTGAGAACATTAATCTCGCACCTATTAGAAGGCAGTAAATCACTTGGTTAGATAGCTTTCAATTTTGCACGATTTTGATTATCACTAACCTCTAATGTTTTACTGAAGTGTTGTGTCTACAGATCAGGTACAATTTTCACACACACATTTCTGGCGCCCACCATGGGGCCCTGAAATGGGCTTCCCTTGATTTTTATCAATCTTCTATCATTTCTCTATCAGAATTCCCTTGCTCTTGCCCATTCTGGTGGTATTCTCAGTAGGACATTATTTTTTATTTCTTTTTTGCCTGCAAAAAATAAAAAATAAAAAATAAAATTTTTTGGCACTTTTTCTATCAAAGTTGTCCGTACAATGTGATTTTTAATTTCAGTCCATACAGTGTCGTATGAGTTTTGCAAATTGTCATTTCATCAGACACCAAGTGTCGTATGAGTTTTGCAGACTGTCATTTCATCTGACACCAAGTGTCGTACGAGTTTTGCAAATTGTCATTTCATCAGACACCCAGTGTCATACGAGTTTTGCAGACTGTCATTTCATCAGACACCCAGTGTCGTATGAGTTTTGCAGACTGTCGTTTCATCAGACACCCAGTGTCGTATGAGTTTTGCAGACTGTCATTTCAGTGAACACCCAGTGTCGTCTGGGAGCATACCCACTGTCGTACGATAGTTGACTTTATCGAATATCATTTCATCACATACTTACTATCGTTTGGGAGCTCAACTGTCGCATGGTAGCATACCTAGTGTCGTACGAGTTTCTGGACTGTCATCTGGGAGCATACCCACTTTAGTATGATAGTTGACTTTATCGAATATCGTTTCATCACATACTGTCGTTTGGGAGCTCAACTGTCATATGGTAGCATACCTAGTGTCATATGAGTTTCTGGACTGTCGTCTAGGAGCATACCCACTGTCGTACGAGTTTTGGTACTAGATTTCAATTGTCATTTCATTTTTGTAGGCAGTTTGTCAGATTTTATTTTTAGATTTTGACTGACAGCTAACCCTAACAATTGAAATTTACTATTCCTGATTGATTTTCTGCTGATTTGGATTGGGAAAAGTGCAATAATTACTAAAAATCAGGTAAAATCTACTAAGCACATTGCGAGGATCACGAGGTATTCTTCTTGTTCTGAAAACATTTCGATTTGGACTTAAAATAAATCTCTCACGTGTCAAGCTTGTGTGCATCTTTTCATGCTTTTGATCCATTTCTACACACTTGCATAATTTGATACTAGCTTGTGATCCCTTAAGGATTCATTAAGTAGTCTTAGAATACTTGTGATTGATCTTGATTGCTATCTTGGGTTATTGGACTCGCTAATCCGCCGGCCCCTCATTTCCTCCCCATGGTTTCAATCTCAACACCATAAAGGGGAGGGGTCAACAGGACAGAAGCGTTAAATGTTCCACTTGGCAACCCTTTTTTGCTTTTAGGAACTCACTTGTTTTCTAAGTTGGGGACTCAATTTTAGCTTGTGTGAGGTGTTAAGTGTTCCACCTTGTGGACTCATCTCATATTTTCTTTAAGCATTAAGTGTTCCTCTTTCTACTTTTTGGATGCTTTTGGTAGATTTACTTTCGGGAATATATCTGTGCTCACATAGTAATTAGGCCCTATGAACACTATTCATGATTCTTGAGAGATTGGATTCCTAGTGAAATCTTTCTTGACGATAGAATCCTTGTAGGTAGGGAGAATACTTAGTGCGTTTCACATTCAACTTGGTTAGTGCATCTTCTCTTATTGATCGACACATTCTCTCTCCGGAGAGGTTGATAGATCACGTGGGATTGATATCATGAGCTTTGGTGAATCAAAATTGGTTAGTGCATCTTCTCTTATTGATTGATACATTCTCTCCCCGGAGAGGTTGATAGATCACGTGGAGTTGATATCACAGACCTTGATGGAACAAAACTTTGTCTTAGCGTGTCAGATTAATCTGCTTGCTTTGTTTGGGTTAAAAGTGAAGAGGTGTCAAAAATATTGAATCTGGAGCCAAGTCCCCTTGTGGTATAAATCTATGAGTCACCTTTAGAGAGGGTTAACCGTAGCGGACAATCCCTTCACAGGGAAAACTGTGTTGACGGAACCTCAAGCGGTAATAGCCATTTTCACCATGGTAGTGACAACCACTATATAAATGTCCTTGTGGAAGAAATCTCCACAGGTATGGTTCATTATTGGGTTGTTAGATCTCCCTAGCAGCTCTTGAAGATTAAGTTCTCAGACTGTGTCAAAACCCTAGTGCGCCAGGATTGGAGTTCACCCCTTTGAATCATAAAAGTTGCAGAGTCAAACCATTACTAAAAACCCTAGAGAGGCCAATTTTTCATTCTCAGGTATATGTGTGTTATTGCAAAACTTTTCAGAACATACACAATTAGTACTCTTAGGGATTAGCACAATTTGGTCACTTGATTGTTCATGTGCAAGGTTGCTTTTTCCCTTGTTCATTATTTTCAGATGTGCTTGGAATCACTTGCTTGCTGTTCTGCGTGTTTGTTTATCTACTTGGCTATTAAAAATGATCAAATCTGGTATAATCTTCAAAATTTGGACAGTACAATTGGCAAACAATCCAGAATTGAAAACCTTAAATTTTTGCAAAAATTGACGTAAAATTCTTTCTAGAGTCAAAAGTCATTTCAGGAAGTCAAAAGTCGTACGACTTTTTGTCAAATGTCATTTCAGTATTGCCCATCTGTCGTATAATTGAGAACCCAATGTCGTACGAGTTTTCATGCCAGCAAATCCAAGGAAGTCAAAATCCTGTTAGCAATTGTCGTATGATATTTACAACTATCATTTCATTACTACCCAACTGTCATACGAGTTTAACAACTGTCGTTTCATTGCTACCCAACTATCGTACGAGTTTAGCAACTGTCATTTCATAGACTACCCAGTGTCGTACGAGTCTGTAGAGTGTCGTTTGGAAAAATTTTAGAGAGCTGTCAGAAATTGTCAAATTGCAAGATATCCAATGTTTCCAGCCTAGTTCCAGTATCTGTCAAAAATATCATTGTGTCAGGAACAGAGCAGTAGCTATTGAGCATTCTACCATTTTTTAAGTTTGATCTTTTGAATCCGATCTAGTCTTCTGTTTGATCAATTTGAGTCCTTTTTATCTCGTGTCAAAACCTTGTCATAACTATCAATCTTCAATCAATCTTCAAAAATAGACTAAGTGTTGAGAACTCATGTCCGCTATCTTTTGGGCGATCTATCCCATACATCTAGGGCACAGTTTCCTTCACCCACATCTCATCAAATCTTCAAAACTATCATAATCTTGACAAGGTTGTGTCATCTGATTTTCTTGAATCAAATTGTTCTTCAGTTGTCTTCATCCTTTTCTTCTGTTTCATTCAAAGTTAATGGTGGAGACCAGAGCTTCTTCACATAAGAAATCAGAAGAAACATCTCAGAACTTACTTTTGACCAATACCCCAGTTCCAACTCTTGAACAACTCATCAAGTCAGGTATCTACGAAGATGATGGTCTCGGTAACTTTTGATTGAAAACTGGTTACATACCTCCTCTATCAACTCACAGAGGTAACCAGAAAACTCCTCCTCAATCTATTTCAGGGAGCCCAAAAACTCCTACCATGTCTCAAGTACGGAAAAGCCATGGTTCTCTAGGAGGAGGGTCCCAAGGACACCATTCTCAACATAATGCCGACCAAGAACCTACCCCCTCTGAAATCCATTGATGTCAGAATGACGATGAATTCAAGAGAATGATGAGGCATTTCTTGAAAGTGGATAGAGAGGCATACTTTTTACAATTATCCCAAGAAGGGGCTAAGCTTCCTCCCAACTTTAACATTGATGATATAATCACACATGAGGAAGAAACTCCACTCATAGCTATGAAAAAACAAATGCATGTTATACAAGTTGAATTTAACAATCTTAAGAAGGAGAAGGAACCCAAGGAGTTCTCCATGGAGGCCCTATGTCCTTTCCCATTCGATAAAAACTTGTATATGCCACCATTCCCAAAAAGAGTGGAGATACCAAAGTATGACAAATATGATGGACACTCTGATCCTCAAGATCATGTCAGAGAGTTCTATATGCAATCCATGGAATTCATGCATGAACTGACTTATCTAATGTGTCTTTTTCCTAGATCCTTGGGAGGAGCATCCATTCAGTGGTTTTCAAGATTACCTTCTACGATCAAAACTTTTGAGGAATTGATTAAATTGTTTTATCAACAATATTCCTACAACATTCAACATTCGGTCACCATGATTGATATCTGTAACCTCAAGCAATATCTAGGGGAATCATTCCTAACTTTCCTCAAGAGGTGGAGAAAGAAGTTTTCTCTATATGCTAGACCAATTCCCGAAATGGAGAAACTTGAAATCTTTATCAATAACCCTGTTCCAGAGCTCAACTATCCCTTACAAATGTAAGATCATGTATCTTTTGATAAAATGGTGGATAATGCAATCAAGATTGAGAAATTACTTGTCAAGAAAGGAGAAATTACACTTCAAAAGGACAAGTCTGAATCTGGATCTAGCTCAAAAGATAAAAACAAGAGCTGGAATAGAAACAAAGGTATCATCTCTGATGGTGTTGTTGACACTATCCGCTCCCCATCAAAGGCACCGACCTACAATCTCACCCTTGCCACCAAAGCCATTGAAGCTTCAGAGCAAAAATTTGCTGAACCATCTCCAAAGAAGCCATTCAAATGATGGGATAATAAATGAAAGTTTACTCCCCTGGGAGAATCTTTGGAATCTACCCTGAGAACCCTGATAGCTGATAACATGATCTCTTTACCACCAATCCAAAACCCTGATCTGGATCCAAAACCATATTGGTGGAAAGGTAATGAATTATGTGCTTTCCATCGGACTAAAGGCCACAGAACTAATGGATGCTTCCACTTGAAGCATACCATTCAAGACTTGATAGATCAAGGGGACATCATGATTGATAATCCTACCAGTAATAATGATCACACAACATTTACAGAACCATTTCCACAACATGGAAAAAGTGTTTCCACTTCTTAGCCTAACATGGGGGCAAAAGTCAATTATGCCTACCCTAGAAACAATGTTGTCATCAATATGGTTGAACCATGTCTCTCTAAGAGCTGCAATGTCATCATGATTGTACGAAGAGACATAAATCATTCCTCAGCTAATGCAGTTACCAGATCACAAGCTCAAGCTCATCTAAAAGGACAAACACCAAGTTCATCTAATGTCCCAAAGATACCTTTCAACCTCACATCTACTTCCAAACAGAAGGCTGCCTCAAAATCTTCCAATCCAAAGGATACAAGACCTACATCTTATAGCATCGTCCAACAACTCTAGCATACCAATGCCAAAATCTCTATGTTTGAGTTACTTTGAATATCTCCAACTCATAGAGATATCCTGGACAAAGCTTTGCTCAGCTCTAATGTTCTTGATGATCTAGATCTAGACAAGTTCTAGACTATGGTTGGTCATCTAACGTCTCCGCAATATATCTCCTTTTCAGAGGAAGATGACAACTCCCTAAGTCACCCACATATTCAGCCCTTGCACATAGAAGTCTTGATCCAGAACCGTCGAGTCAAACGTGTGTTGATAGATGGGGGCGCAGGCCTCAACATTTGTTCTTACAACTTAATCATGCAGTTGGGATTCTCAGAGATGGCTATTGATCCTCGAAAGAAGATCACCATAAAGGCCTATGATGAACAAGAAAGAGCTTCTAAAGGCACCATTGTCTTACCTATCCGAGTGGGTCCGGTCATCAAAGATACCACATGTTAGGTGCTTGATCTACCATTGGCTTACAATATCCTTCTAGGGAGACCCTGGATACATGAAATGCAAGCTATTCCTTCTATGTACCATCAATGCTTGAAATTTCCCTATGAAGGAGTGGAGGTTACTATCCCAGCAGATCTGAGTACAACTTGCAATACACTAAAGGAAAGTGTCGATAAGCTTGTTCCCAATAACAGAGAATCTTCCATCAAGCAGCTAAATGTTGCTTCCACATCTAAGATGGACGACATTGCTAAAGAGATCAATATCAAATAAAATGGGATGGGAGAGTACACTATAGAGCGAGTCTTGTCTCTGACATCTCTCCCAATCTCACCTAAGTCATATGGACAATCCTTGAAGCAGTCTAAATTAGAACCTAAGGAACCTATGGAAGCATACAAAAGAAATTTTGTGGCGGAGCAAGTATCCAAACAAGAATTTGAAGAGGATGAAGCTGTGCTGGCGTGGCTATATAAAGAGGATTCTGAATCTAAAATTGTTCAACCTAGTGAATCTATAGCACCTAAAATCCCTTCTAATTCATATGGTCCAAGAAACAAATTGATAGCCAAGATGGGATATTCCGGTCAAGGACCTCTAGGAATCAGAGGAAAGGGTCTTATGACACCCATTTCACATATTGGTAGAGCCAACAAAGATACTGGTGGCTTAGGCTTTAAGAAGCAACCCTATCATCTCAAAGGTGGTTGTCTTCATGTCATAGAACAAATTGCACCAAGAGAACCCCTTCTCAAGAAAGAAGAAACAGAACCCTCTGATGATGATTCAGATAGTTCAGAACTCATCCCCTATGAAAAATTGCCTAAAGAGATCAAAGATCTTCTTGATGATACAGATGATCCTATCAAAAGAATTAATGTAGTAGAAACACAAGAACCTACTATAGCGCAAGAGATGGTTGCACCACAAGAACCAACTAATCTCGAAGGCAATCAAACTGATCAAGAAGAAGGGGGTAGTTATTCTGACACTAATTCCCATGAATATGAATTCAAGTCAGAGACTGAGGGTAATCCTTCTTGGGGTATTCATCTTGATTTCACACATTTTCTAAGATTTCCTAGAGATCCTGAATCAGAAGCTGAGTCAAATGACTATGAATGGGGTGCCATTCCAGAATAAGATGAGCTTATAACAGAGAAATATATTGATGTTATTCACTAATATGTATCTCAACCCAATGTAGGTCTAGAGTGAAACAATGAACTTAACATGTCTGATCCACCTATGGCTGAAGAGGACTCCCATGATGATGTTGAGCCTATTCATGAATTGAACATTTTGAGCTGTAATATCACCTTTAAACTTGAGCGTCGGGTTAGGACCAATGATGACATATCCATGACTGTGAACACCATATCCCAAGCCTTTCCCGCTTTGACTATCCAACGCCCTGATCTTATCGACCAAACTTCCACAAACCCAAACCATGGTATCTACACCTTTCCAAGTGACTATGCCCTTTCTTTTTACCTCAATGCAGTCGAGCCTATGAGGACTTCCATCAGCGAACCGAGCATCAGCATGACTGAGTCGGACATCAAATATCTTAGTCAAAAAAATAAAAAGAAAAAGAAAAAGAGTTCTGAGGGTGAAAACCATTTTGTGGTAGTCTTAGAACCTACAAAAGTAAAAAGAAAAGACGTATCTGAAGGTGAAAACCTCTCTGAGGTGCCTAAGGATGAGATATTTGATGTCCTTCCGAGTCATTTACAGGATAGATCTCTAGTTATGATTGAGCCCACTCAATCCATCAATTTGGGTACAACAGTAGAACCACAATTGGTACATGTAGCACAATCTCTATCAGAAGAAGAGAAATAGAAATTCACTACATTCTTATCAGAAAAAAAGATCAATTTTGCATGGAAATATTCAGATATGCCAAGATTGGATCCCAATCTCATTATGCACCATCTATCCATTGCTCCTGGGGTAAAACTGGTCAAACAAAAATTGAGAAAGATGCATCCTCATGTGGCACTCTTAGTCAAAGCAGAACTAGAAAAACTCCTCAAAGCTGGATTCATCCGTGTCATAGACTATGTTGAGTGGATCTCCAACATTGTACCTATTTCTAAACTAGATGGTTCAATCAGAGTGTGCACAGACTTTAGAGATGTGAACAGATCATGCCCTAAGGATGATTTTCCACTGCCTAACATTGATATGATAGTGGACATGATTGCGGGCTATGAAATGTATTCCTTAATGGATTGCTTTTCTGGGTACAACCAAATCAAAATTTCTCTAGAAGATCAAGAGAAAAGAGCTTTCACATGTGCGTGGGGAACCTTCTGTTGGAATGTTATGCCATTCGGACTCAAAAATGCTGGAGCTACATATCAAAGAGCAATGACATCTATTTTTCATGATATGACACATAAAACAATGGAGGATTACGTGGATGATACCTTGGCAAAATCCATGATTAGAACTGAACATCTAACAGACCTGAGCATGATCCTTGACAAAATGGAAAAATTTAGTCTCCGACTAAATCCTAAGAAGTGTGCTTTTGGTGTCACTTCTGGAAAACTCCTGGAATACATAGTCTCAAAGAAAGGCATTGAAGTTGATCTGCCTAAAGTCAAGGCTATAATAGAGATGCAACCTCCCACAAATATCAATCAAATGAGGATGTTGCAAGGTAGAGTACAGTCCATCAGAAGATTCATATCATAGTTAGCTGACATATCACAACCTTTTACTAAAACATTACATAAAGGTGTGACCTTTGCATGGAATGAAGAATGCGAGCACAACTTTAACCATATCAAGAAGTATCTATCAAATCCACCTATCTTGATGCCTCCTATTCATGGGAAGCCATTGATCTTGTATGTCTCTACAACAACCACATCACTGGGGGCATTGCTAGTGCAACATGATGAAGATAAGAAAGAAAGAGCCATCTACTATATCAGTAGAACTTTAGTGGTCTATGAGAAGAACTACTCAATGATAGAGAAAGCTTGTCTCGCTGTGATCTTTGCATCACAGAAACTGAGACACTATATGTTAACTCATACCATGCATCTAGTAGCAAAAATTGATCCACTAAAATACCTACTAAGCAAGGCTGCCCTCACCGGTAGACTGGCTAAATGGGTCATGCTTCTAAGTGAATTTGATATTGAATATGTTGAAAGAAAAGCTATAAAAGGTCAAGTTATTGCTAATCAACTAGTAGATGCACCCATGTTTGATGACACACCAATGCAAATGGAATTTCCAGACTCATCTATTATGCACCTCTCTTCTAGAACATGGTGGTTATTCTTTGATGGCTCCTACACACAGAATGGATCTGGAGCAGGCATATTGTTCATCACTCCTCAAGGATACTCGATACCCAAAGAATTTAGACTAAAGTTTCCTTTCACAAACAATATTGTTGAATATGAGGCACTTCTCAATGGTATGAAAATGACAATACAGTGGAGAGTTACAGAGATGCACATCCACGGAGACTCACAACTTGTTATCCACCAAGTCAATGATGTGCACCAAACCAAAGATGAAAAGCTCATTCCTTACAAGAGAATGGTAGATGATTTAAAGAAATACTTCATCTCTATCACATTTGAGCAAATACCCAAAATGGAGAATAAGGCTGCCGATGCAATGGCGACATTATCTACTCTCTTACAATAGCCTGAACATGAACTACACTATGAGTTCCTGGTGGAAGCCCTATCCTATCTTGCATATGACTCCCCTAAAACTCACATGATCTGCACTGTTGTAGGTTATGACTCATCTCACTATAGAAATCTGTTCTCCTATCTCCATGATCAAATCATCCCTGAGTCCTTTAACCATTTTGAGAAATGAAACCTTATCCGATCCGCATCCCGATATGTCATCATTGGTAATGATCTATACAAACGAGGTCTAGATGGTACACTGCTTAGATGTTTAGAATGGGAAGAGTCTCAATGTGCATTAGAGGAAGTCCGCGAGGGTATATGTGGGTCACACTCAAACGGTTTAACGTTAGCTTGAAAACTTATTAGGGTGGGGTACTATTGGCCTGAAATGGAGAAAGAGGCTATTAAATTTGCTAAAAATTGTCAATAGTGTCAAGTACATGGAAACTTGATTCATGCTCCAGGGAGAGATCTGATTCCCTTTACTACACAATGGCCTTTTCAACAATGGGCATTTGATCTCATAGGTGCTATCCATCCGCACTCTTCTAATGGAAATACCCATATAATCATAGCTACAGATTATTTTACAAAATGGGTAGAAGCAGTTCCCCTAACACAAGCAATGGGGAAATAGATCTCTATGTTCATCCTGAACTACATCATTTGCAGATATGGGATCCCTCATTCTATAATCACAGATAACGGGGGACAATTCAAAAATAAGGATCTAGATGACTTATGTGCTAAATTCAAGATTACACAATATTGGTCTTCTATTTACTATCCTCAAGGGAATGGACAAGCTGAGGCTTCAAACAAAAATTTCTTGAAGATCTTGCACAGAACAGTGAATAAAATAGGAAGAGACTGGCATCTCATGATCAATCCAGCTCTCTGGGCATACAGAACTAGTATCAGAACACCTACAGGGGCTACACCTTTCACTTTAGTTTATGGGTCTGAAGCGGTACTGCCTATTGAGGTTGAAATCCCATCACTCAGAATCCAAATGCATGGGCTTGTCACTGATGAAGACTACAGAGTGTCTAGGTTACAAGAACTGGAATTACTAGATGAGCGCAGGCAAGCAGCATATGATCATCTCAGAGTGTATTAGAAAAGAATGTCTAGAGGCTACAACAAGAAAGTCCAACATAGAGAATTTTAGGTTGGTGATCTAGTCTTGAGAGAAAATCCTAAAAATCAATCCCATCGAGAACGCAAGGGGAAGTTTGAACCCAACTAGCTGGGTCCCTTTATAATCACTGCTACTTTTGGCTCTAGTGCCTATCAACTCTCAACGACTGAAGGAGAACAGCTCCGAGAACCAATCAACATTTTCCATCTGAAGAAATTCTACGCCTAAGGCATTCAGTGCTTGGTAAAATGTCCTGAAAAAATCTTTAAAATTGAAAAAAGTCCTGAAAAAATGAACATCTTGGTGAAAACCTAGCAATAGGCACCTTGATGATTCACAAAAAAAATCAAAAAAATATTAAAAGTACAAAAAAATTAAAAAAAATATCAAAAATTCAAAAAAATTCAAAAAAATGAAAAAATACAAAAAAAAAAGAAAAAGAAAAAGTGCCTTGGTGAAAACCTGGAAACAGGCGCCTTGGTAGCAAAAATAGAATCTCTACCAAGATGGTGAAAACTTGGCAAATAGGTGCCACTTGTTCAAAACACTCCATCTATCAGCACAATCTTGGTCTTTCCCAGCTTTCAGTCTTGCTTTAGTTTGTACATATCTCCTGGTTTGTTTCAACATTTCCAGTTTTCAATAAGTCGATCTGTACACCAATCAACTCAAGCATCTATATCCTATCAATGTTCAAACTTGGGGGCAATCAATGTCATATCCTATGGTCTCCGATCAATCTTAGACGTATCATATCCAGTCAGAGTCCTTTGAAGCTTCATGTGAGTCAGTCAGTCAGTCTCGTCTCCAGAAAGGATTTTGCATCTACAACAACAATCAAACATCAAAACTCAACTGAAAAAAATCTATGCTTTTTACATGCTTTTATCTCCTTGTATGCTTACTAATTCGCATTGAGATTTTTGCATATTGTGTCCCTTTGAGCTCTTCGATGATGTCCTTTACAGGATTTAGAGGGTGATGACTGGGGGCATAATCTTTTCTTTGTCTTCTGATTGTATGTGAAAATCTAACAACTTTGGAAATTCCGGATTGAAATGGTGTCTGACTAGAAGAGCCTCTATCTCAAATTGGATGGCCATGCGTACCTCGACCATTGATACCCAAAAAATTCAAGGAAGTTTGATCTAACGATTATCTTTTTGAGTGAATTCTTTCTCCTACTGTGAAACATGATCTTGCCTAAGGATGTGAACGATAAAGGGTCACTACGAGTAATTCACACTGGATTTAGAATGATCTTTTGACTGTTTGATGTGTTTGCAATGCAAGGAGTATTCTGGTCATCATGACGTTTATGTTTTGATGCTTGTACAAATTGCTATATCAAAATGGACATGATATTTAGGTCATCCTGGCATTTGTGCCTTGATGCTTATGTCTAATCCGACATTCTGAAAAAAAGTCAATATTCATATATCCATGGTTGTTGTCCAGTGGGTGTTGTATTGATTCTTGCACATACAAATCAACATTCATATGTCTATGGTTTCATGGCTAGTGGGCATTGTATTGATTTATCCAGTTACCTAAAAGTTCAATGATGATAACAAATCGACATATGATCAGTGACTAGGTCCTAGGTCTTAGGTTGCATTTCATTTTGCATGTCTCATTTCCTTTTGCATGTCTCATTGCATTTTGCATGTTTGCATGATCTCACAATGACTAAACGAACTTCAATGCTTAAATGATTCTTCAATCACATCTTCAAATCTAACAAGAGCTGAACCTAACTCGAAGGTCTCTTCACAGAATCGCAAGCAATGATCCTCCTGGGTTAACCATCTTTTTGACATAAGACTGAGTACTTGTCTTCATCAACCTGCAAAACATATCATGTATATCGTTGCATTTACATATCATATCATAAACATTTATTGCATTACATTTACATCCATTGCATAAACATACATATTTTCATAATCATTCCATCTGCATAACATTCATACATATGAAAGAAATCATTGCATTGCATTGATCCATACATACATTCTACACTATCCATAGCATTAACATCACATGATATCATCATACATAACAAAAATGACAAGTACACATGATGTCACTACCAAAAATATCGATCTCATCTATATATCAAAAATCTCAAATAGTCAGGGGTGCACTACTGGCACAGGGTACAAACGAATGAGCTCCGTAGAGCTATCAGACACAATAATGTATCAGTGAGAAAGTAACAGATGAGAAAAGAAATCAACTATCAGCATGCTCCTCTACATCTGGTGGAGGAGGAGGTGGTGCACCTGGTATCGCCTCTGCTCTTGGTGCCCTAGCTCCCTTTGATGCTGCCATGTACTGAGAATAGGTGGGCACTCTCTGTGCAACAGGGACTACTACATAGTAAGCAGATACATAATATGAGGCCCTCATAGTCTGATGAATCACCTCTACCTGTAATCTCTGCATCTTTGTGCGTTGCTCTGTATGCTGCCTATCTACCTCTCGATGCCTCTCCTCTAATCTGGCATTCTCTATATTCTGGTCCCAGACCTGGACTGTAAGCCGTCTGATAATCTCAGCTGAAGTAAGAGGAACTACAGGCTCTGCATCAGCTGCTAGCAAATCTGTGTCCTGTACTGGCTGATCTATATGTGAAGGAATGCTAACCCTGTGCACCTTACGACATCTAACCTCAGCACCCAAATCAAAAGTGTCATCCACACCTGTACCACCTGGAAACTGCTCAGCTCCTAGAACATCATCTGCAGATCCTACTCTGCCCAGTGTACCACTCTCACCTCTACTCCATCTCTATGTCCCAAAAGATGTACCCGCTGTAGATGTAGAAGGACGCAGAGGCCTCGCATGTCCTGGTGCTCTTTGTGAAGGAGCCATGGCTCTCTATCTCGGAGGAGTAGGGTGTACCACCTGTGGTCTCGATCTTGCTCTCATAGGAGCCCCTGTAACATCCATAGCCTCCTCCATGGAGGGTATCAGCTCTGTCAGATCAGAAAATTGGTGAATCCGGTGATCAGCAAGCCATGCCACATATGCATCTGTCACACTTGCATCAACCACCTGTGGAAGGTAGTCCCAATCCCTACCAATAATCTGGCTATACTCATCTGAACCCAATGCATACATCAACCGAGTGGTCCATCCTAGCCCAAGATCCCATACTATCTGAGTATATGTTGTATACTCCTGTGGAGCATCCTGAATGTGTCCATACTGACGCCAGACTCTCGTAATCAAAAATCTCTCCAAAATGGTGGAAGTTTGCCCTATCAATATCCGACTCTGGAAAAAGGAGAACTACTCCCTCGCAGTAGGCCAGGCCTCTATCTGCAAATATGGCCTCCATATGACAAATGTCATGTCATCCAAGCATCGGCGGAAATACTCAGTGTGACCCATGTGAACCTGAGTAACGTAACCAGCATATGTATATATGATCGGCTCCTGTGGCTATCGCTGACTCTGAAACACTGGTCTCAAAACTGGGATGTGCTCCCATGCCCATATTTGTAAAACAAGAGCTCCAAAAGCAAAGCTCTTGCAATCCTGGTAGACCACCTCATGCATCTCAGAAAACATATGGGCCAATAGACACTGACCCCAGGCAAGCTCGGTAGGAGTAGCCATCAACAATGCTACCATCAGTGACCATCCCATCAAAAAGCTGTTCTGCTGACAGCCAGGCATAATCAACTCTCTGATCATCCCCGCAATGATACACTCTAGACGATGTGTCTGACCGTATCGCTGAACAAGTGTCTCCTAGGATATAGACCCAGTCAACTGGGTATCATCACCAAACAATCATCTGAAAGCATGCAGACCAGTGGATCCTCTGCTGACATACTCGGGATGCCATGAAGCAAGAAAAGGAATGCGAAGAATCCTATACACATCCTCAGGGGTCACAGTGATCTCCCTAGTCGGAAGGTGAAAAGTCTGGGTCTCAGAATGAAACCTCTCAATCAGTGCAGTCAATAAACCATGATTTACCCTAATATCGGGTAAATGAATCAGGTGCTCAAATCCACAGGCAGCCAGATGAACCCTCATAGGGTCTGGCAAGGTGACACATAATCTCTGGGTCACTGGGTAAGAATGCCAAACATGTACATCAGGATATGTGACCTAAATCATAAAGAAACAGGGTGTTTTATCAGAAATTCAATTCAAAATCAGGCCAAAAGTATCAGAATGACATAGTTTTTAAGTTTCAGAAGGTGGGGCAAAGTGTCCGCAATCAGGCAAGAGGATCATAAAAGTTAGATTTTTGACCTAAAAATGAGTTTTTAACTCTCTATTTTTCAAACGACATTCCAGACTGGCATCAAATGTCGTACAACATTCCACAAAAGATCAAACGATAATTCATATCATACGACACTGCGCCCGGATTCATACGAGTTTTGAGGGACCCAACAAAATATCGTATGACACAAGGGTCCCTCTCATACGACACTTGGGCGTGGATGAAATGACAATCTAAATTCAAATGAAATGTCGTACGAGTCTGGACTAGGACTCGTACGAGTTTCTACACAAATGAAATTCAAAAGCTAAAAATGCGTATGAAAAAATTTTTAAATGCTATAATTCATCAAAAACATGCATTTTTAGGGGGGAATAGAGGTCCACCTACTGGATGTCCATACTGTCGAGGTCTGTCATGTCTCTGGCTGCACTCAAAATGGTGCGAACTCACAGGTACCTTCAGTTCTCGCTGGTCTACCATTTTTCTCATTCAGAGGGCTCCACAGAATCTCTAAAGTCAAAGGGTTGAAATGACTTGAAAATGACCCTTCCGACCTTTATATAGCTTTCGATCTAATTTTTAAAAGTGCTCCATTTTCCATGAAAATTATACCCCTGGCTAATTTCTACGTTTTGAATCCATTTTCGGGATCAAAATTGAAATCTAAGATCGTTTATTATGTCAAAATTGCGATTTAAAATTTTTGGAACCAGGACGGTCTACTACTTGCATAATCGACCTTCAATCATCACAAAAATCCAGTATTCAACTTAACTGATTATCTAACATCAAACTATCAAAATTTCAACTTGGTCAACTATGGTCAACTCATGGTCAAACCTAGTCAAACTTGGTCTTTTGGGACCTTCCAACAATGTAGAATGCATTCTCGGATGTGTCTAACCACTTCTCAAATCAATTAACATGCTTCTAAACTATCAACGCTGACTTTTCTTGTCAAATTTCAATTTTAATCCCGAAGGGGGCATGGTATTGCACATCATTCAAAGTCTGTCAATCAAATCTATCAATATCTTTCATCAGTAATCAAGAGAAACAATCACGTCTAGTTACTGATTCATCAAAAAAAAGACCTCATCGCTCGGGGAAAATCTATCATCACTTGGGGCATATCAAATTCATCGATCCATATCAATCTGGTATTCTCTTAATCTTGTAATCTGTATCAATTTTTGCAACCATCAGATCATAGTGTTATTTCCTTGGTTCTTCGGCATGCAACTAAAGGATTCAGATGGGATACCTGCTAGTTCTACTAAGACAATCGAGTCTAGAATGGGTCACTCACTTCTTATCAATCCTAAGGTTCAGAATCAGGTATTTTGACACTTTTTTGCAATCATAGGTTCATCGCTGCTACAGTGAACATTATCTCTGGTCATTCAGGACCTCCTATCTCAATATCTCTCAATCGATTTCTATCTTGAGATCGGTTTATCTTTTGAATCAGTTTCATATCTTTATCAAACACAGACTATCTTTGAACCACTGCGCTTCGCACAGTAATTCAAAGAGGCGAAAAATGTAATACCCCAAAAATGGGCTATAAGTTCATTAATCTCCTACATCGACAATTCAAACAAAATCAACATCAAAGTCCTAATCTAAGGCACATCTAAACATCATCGAATCATAATTGATTATCTTAAATTCTACATCAGGGAATATTCCTAGTAATATTCCTAATCATCATAATTATCTTTAATTTTATAATTATTTGGCAATAAATCACATTTATCCTAAAGTTTGATTAATTGAATATTTTCATATTTAATTAATTAGATTTAATATTTGTCACTTAATTGTTTAATTAAATTTAATTCTATCTATTATTAATTGTATTATTTAATTTTGACAATAAATCAAAATTCTTATCTTTAATTGATTAAATTCTTATTTAATTAATTAAAGCATGTTGTCATTATTTAATAATATAATTTTTAATAAAAGTTTGATAAAATAGTTAATTAACCCATAAATTAATTATTTTATTTCAAAAAGCAGTTAAGTTGGAAATAAATCACTTTATTATTAAATTAATTCATAATTAAAACATGCACAATCATAAAAGTAGACAACTGTCAATTATCAATTAAAGCTAAAACTCTATTTTGAATTAAAGCTTAGCTTTTGCATGTTTTTGTGACTTAATTATCTATTATTATCAGATAACTCAAAAATCAAGCTGAGTTATTTGAGTGATTTATGGCTTTTATCCATGCACCTCCAAAGCCTTAGATTTCTATAAAAACAAAGCTCAGCTCTTCATAATTCATCTCATATTTTTGCACAATCACGTTGGAGAATTGGAGGCTGAGGAATCAACTTGCGAATTCAAAGCTTTGTGAGATCAATTTCAATTGCATAGTTTTTATATCTTAGCATAGAATTTCATAGTTTTCATATCATTGTTAGAATCTTCATTGTTAGATCATTTACCATTCATTTCATATCAGTTTTCAATAGCATTCATAGCATATCAGTTTATCATGCTTATTGCATCATAAAATATCAAAAATATAAATTAATTGCATTCAATTTCATATCCATCTTTTGCATTCAAATCCTTCATTTAGGTGTCATCTAGGTCACTGATCTCGATTACAATCTGAGAACATTAATCTCACACCTATTAGAAGGCAGTAAATCGCTTGGTTAGATAGCTTTCAATTTTGCACGATTTTGATTATCACTAACCTTTAATATTTTACTGAAGTGTTGTGTCTACAGATTAGGTACAATTTTCACACACACAAAGGTTTGACCATTTCCAAATCTAGTAAAAGTCAACTCAAATTGAAGATCTCATCGAGATGAACCTTAAAAACCTTGAATCTCAAAAAATGGAGCGTTTCTTCTCAAGATACGGATGGTCAAAATTTGGTCAAAGCAATGAAGTCAATACAATATTCGTAGCTAAAAGTTTGACCATTTTCAAATCTGGTATCAGTGGTCTCAAATCAAAGATCTCATCGAGATGAACCAAAAAACACCATGAATCTTGAAAAATAGAGCCTTGCTTCTCAAGATACGAACAATCAAAGTTTGACCGAAGCAAGAAAGTCAGTACAGTATGCGTAGCTAAAAGTTTGACCATTTCCAAATTTGGTCAAAGTGGTCTCAAATCAAAGATCTCATCGAGATGAATGTAAAAATACCATGAATCTTGAAAAAGGGAGCCTCTCTTCTCAAGATGGTCAAAGTTTGGTAAAAGCAAGGAAGTCAGTACAGTGTTCGTAGCTAAAAGTTTAAATATTTTCAAATCTAGTGAAAGTGGTCTCAAATCGAAGATCTCATCGAGATGAACCTAAAAATACCTTAAATCTTAGAAAATGGAGCCTTTCTTGTCAAGATACAGACGGTAAAATTTTGGTCAAAGCAAGGAAGCTAGTACAGTATTCGTAGCTAAAAATTTCATCATTTCCAAATTTGGTGATAATGGTCTCAAATTAAAGATCTCATTGAGATGAATCTAAAAATACCTTGAATCTTGAAAACTAGAGCCTCTCTTCTCAAGATACAGACGATCAAAGTTTGGTCAAAGAAAAGAATTCAGTACGGTGTTCGTAGCTAAAAATTTAACCATTTTCAAATCTGGTGAAAGTGGTCTCAAATCTAAGATCTCATCGAGATGAACCTAAAAATAGCTTAAATATTGAAAACCAGAGCCTCTCTTCTCAAAATACAGATGGTCAAAGTTTGGTCAAAGCAAGGAAGTTAGCATAGTGTTCGTAGTTAAAAATTTGACCATTTCCAAATCTAGTGCAAGTGGTCTCAAATCAAAGATTTGATCAAGACGAAACCAAAAAACACCTTGAATCTTTAAAATAAGAGCCTCTCTTCTTTAGATAAAGAGGGTGAAAGTTTGGTCAAAGCATGGAATTCAGTACATTGTTCATAGCTAAAAGTTTGACCATTTCCAAATCTCATGAAAGTGGTCTCAAATCGAAGATCTTATCGAGATGAACCTAAAAATACCTTGAATCTAGAAAAAAAGAGCCTCTCTGCTCAAGATACGGATGGTCAAAGTTTGGTAAAAGAAAGGAAGTTAGTAAAGTATTTGTAGCTAAAAGTTTGACCATTTTCCAAATCTAGTGAAAGTGGTCCCAAATCTAAGATCTCGTCGAGATGATCCTAAAAACACCTTGCATTTTGAAAAAGGGAGCCTCTCTTCTCAAGATACAGATAGTTAAAGTTTAGTTAGAGCAACGAAGTCAGTACAGTGTTCTAAAATCTACTGAAAGTGGTCTAAAATCGAAGATCGTATTGAGATGAAACTAAAAACACCTTGAATCTTGAAAAATGGAGCTTCTCTTCTCAAGGTATAGAAGGTCAAAGTTTAGTCAAAGCAAGCAAGACAGTAGAGTGTTCATAGCTAAAAATTTGACCATTTCAAAATCTAGTGAAAGTGGGCTCAAATCGAAGATCTCATCGAGATGAACCAAAAAAACACCTTGAGTCTTTAAAAATAGAGCCTCTCTTCTCAACATACAAATGGCCAAAGTTTGGTCAAAGTAAGGAAGTCAGTACAATGTATGTGCTAAAAGTTTGACTGATTCCAAATCTGGTAAAAGTGGTCTCAAATCGAAGATCTCTTCAAAATGAACCTTAAAACACATGGAATCTTGAAAAATAGAGTCTCTCTTCTCAATATATAGATGGTCAAAGTTTGGTCAAAGCAAGGAAGTCAGTATAGTGTTCGTAGCTAAAAGTTTGACCATTTCCAAATCTGGTGAAAGTGGTCTCAAATCAAAGATGTCATTAAGATGAACCTAAAAACACCTTGAATCTTTAAAAAATAGAGCCTCTCCTCTCAAGATACAGATGGTCAAAGTTTTGTCAAAGCAAGGAAGTCAGTACAGTATTTGTAGCTAAAAGTTTGACCATTTCCAAATTTGGTGAAAGTGGTCTTAAAAACCTAAAAACACCTTGAATCTTGAAAAATGTAGCCTCTCTTCTCAAGATACGGATGGTCAAAGTTTGGTCAAAGCAAGGAAGTGAATACTAGAGTGTTCGTTGCTAAACTTTTAACTGTTTCCAAATCTGGTAAAAGTGGTCTGAAATCCAAGATCTCATCTCGATGAACCTGAAAACACCTTGAATTTTGAAAATAAAGCCTCTCTTCCCAAGATACGGATGATCAAAGTTTGGTCAAAGCAAGGAAGTCAGTATATTATTTGTAGCTAAAAGTTTGACCATTTCCAAATCTAGAGAAATTGGTCTCAAATCAATTATCTCATCGACACGAACCTAAAAATACGTTGAATATTGAAAAACAAAGCCTCTCTTCTCAAGATATAGATGGTCAAACTTTGGTCAAAGTAAGAAACTCAATACAATATTCATAGCTAAAAGTTTGACCATTTCCAAATATGGAGAAAGTGGTTTCAAATCAAGGATCTTGTCGAGATGAACCTAAAACACCTTGAATCTTGAAAAATAAAGCCTCTCTTCTCAAGACATGAAAGCTCAAAGTTTGGTGAAAGTAAGGAAGTCAGTACACTATTTGTAGCTAAAAGTTTGACCATTACCAAATCTAATGTAAGTGTTCTCAAATTGAAGATCTCATCGAGATGAACCAAAAAACACCTTAAATCTTGAAAGATAAAGCTTCTCTTCTCAAGATATGGATGGTCAAAGTTTGGTCAAAGCAAGGAACTCAGTACAGTGTTTGTAGCTAAAAATTTGACTATTTCCAAATTTGATGAAAGTTGTCTCAAATCAAAGATCTCATTGAGATGAACAAAAAAACACCTTGAATCTTGAAAAATAGAGCCTCTCTCCTCAAGATACGAATGGTCAAAGTTTGGTCAAAGTAAGGAAGTTAGTACAATCTTTATAGCTAAAAGTTTAACCATTTCTAAATCTGATGAAAGTGTTATCAAAGCAAAGATCTCATCGAGATGAACCAAAAAACACCTTGAATTTTGAAAAATGGAGCCTCTCTTCTCATGATACAAATGGTCAAAGTTTGGACAAAGCAAGGAAGTCAGTATAGTATTCGTAGCTAAAAGTTTGGCCATTTCCAAATCTAGTGAAAGTGGTCTGAAATCAAAGATCTCATCGAGATGAACTTAAAAACACCATGAATCTTAAAAAATAGAGCCTCTCTTCTCAAGATACACAAGGTCAAAGTTTGGTCAAAACAAGGAAGTTAGTATAGTGTTAGTAGCTAAAAATTTGACCGTTTCCAAATCTAGTGAAAGTGGTCTCAAATAAAAGATCTCTTTGAGAAGAACCTAAAAACACCTTGAATCTTGAAAAATGGAGCCTCTCTTCTCAAGATACAAATGGTCAAAATTTGTTCCAAGCAAGGAAGTCAGTACAGTGTTCATAACTGAAAATTTGACCGTTTCCAACTCTAGTGAAAGTGGTCTCAAATAAAATTTCTCATCGAGATGAACCAAAAATCACCTTGAATCTTGAAAAATGGAGCCTCTCTTCTCAAGATATAGATGGTCAAAGTTTGGTCAAAGCAAGGAAGTCAGTACAACGTTTGTAGTGAAAAGTTTGAACGTTTCTAAATTTGGTGAAAGTGATCTCAAATCAAAGATCTCATCAAGATAAACCTAAAAATACTTTGAACCTTCAAAAATAGAGCCTCTCTTCTCAAGATACGGATGGTCAACATTTGGTAAAAGCAAGGAAGTCAGTATAGTGTTCGTGGCTAAAAATATGACCATTTCTAAATCTTGTGAAAGTGGTCTCAAATTAAAGATCTCATCGACATGAACCTAAAAAGACTTTGAATCTTGAAAAATAGAGTCTCTCTTCTACAAATACAGATGAACAAAGTTTGGTTAAAGCAAGGAAGTCAGTATACTGCTCGTAGCTAAAAATTTGAACATTTCCAAATCTTGTGAAAGTCATCTCAAATTGAAGATCTCATCAAGATGAAAAAAAAAACACCTTGAATCTTGTAAAATAGAGCCTCTCTTCTCAAGATATAGACGGTCAAAGTTTGGTCAAAGAAAGGAAGTCTCTATAGTGTTCGTAGCTAAAAGTTTGACCATTTTCAAATCTAGTGAAAGTGGTCTCAAATTGATGGTCTCATCGAGATGAATTTAAAAACACCTTGAATCTTAAAAAATGGAAGCTCTCTTCTCAAGATACAAACGGTCAATGTTTTGTCAAAGCAAGGAAGTCAGTACAATGTTCGTAGCTAAAAATTTGATCATTTCCAATTTTGGTGAAAGTGGTCTGAAATCAAAGATCTCGTCAAGATGAATGTAAAAGCACCTTGAATCATGGAAAATGGAGCCCCCCTCTTCTCAAGATACAAACGGTCAAAGTTAGGTCAAAAAAAGGAAGTCAGTACAATGTTCATAGCTAAAAGTTTGACCATTCCCAAATTTGGTGAAAGTGGTCTCAAGTTGACAATCTCATCGAGATTAACCTAAAAACAACTTGAATCTTTAAAAATGGAGCCTCTCTTCTTAAGGTACGGACGGTCAAAGTTTGGTCAAAGCAAGGAAGTCAATACAGTGTTCATAGCTAAAAGCTTGACCATTTCCAAATCTTGTGAAAGTGGTCTTAAATCAAAGATCTCATTGAGATGAACCTAAAAGCACCTTCAAATAATTAAAAATTGCTTCTCAATATACAGACGATCAAAGTTTGGTCAAAGCAAGGAAATCAATATAGTGTTCGTAGCTAAATTTTTTACTATTTCCAAATCTAGTGAAAGCGGTGTCAAATTGAAGATATCATCAAGATGAACATAAAAACACCTTGAATCTTGAAAAATAGAGCCTCTCTTCTCAAGATACAAACGGGAAAAGTTTGGTCGAAGAAAAGAAGTCAAGACAGTGTTCATAGCTAAAAGTTTGACCATTTCCAAATCTGGTGAAAGTGGTCTCAAATCGAAGATCTCGTCAAGATGAACCAAAAAATACCTTGAATCTTGAAAAATAGAGCTTCTCTTCTCAAGATATAGATGGTCAAAGTTTGGTCAAAGAAAGGAAGTCAGTACAATGTTCATAGGTAAAAGTTTGACCATTTTTAAATCTGTTGGAAGTGGTCTCAAATTGAAGATCTCATCAAGATGAACATATAAACACCTTAAATCTTGAAAAATAAAGCCTCTATTATAAAGATACGGAATGTCAAAGTTTTGTCAAAGCAAGGAAATCAGTACAGTGTTCATGGCTAAAAATTTGGCCATTTCCAAAACTTGTGAAAGTGGTCTCAAATCGAAGATCTCGTTGAGATTAACCTAAAAACACCTTGAATCTTGAAAAATGGAACCTGTCTTCTCAAGATACCGATGGTCAAAGTTTGGTCAAAGCAAAGAAGTCATTATAGTGTTCGTAGCTAAAATTTTGACCGTTTCCAAATCTGGTGAAAGTGGTCTCAAATTAAAGATCTCATCACGATGAACCTGAAAACACCTTGAATCTTGAAAAATGGAGCCTCTCTTCTCAAGATATGGATGGTCAAAATTTGGTCAAAGCAAAGAAGTCAGTACATTGCTCGTAGATAAAAGTTTGACCATTTTCAAATCTAGTGAAAGTCAATACAAATTAAAGATCTCATCGAGATTAACCTTAAAAACCTTGAATCTTGAAAAATGAAGCTTATCTTCTCAAGATAAGGACGGTCAAAGTTTGGTCAAAGCAAGGAAGTCAATACAGTGTTCATAGCTAAAAATTTGACCATTTCCAAATCTAGTGAAAGTGGTCTCAAATCAAAAATCTCATTGAGATAAACCTAAAAACACCTAGAATCTTGAAAAATGGAGCCTCTCTTCTCAAGATACGGAAGGTCAAAATTTGGTTAAAGCAAGGAAGTCAATACAGTATTCGTAGCTAAAAGTTTGACCATTTTTTAATTTGGTACAAGTCATCTCAAATGTAAGATCTCATTGAGATGAACCATAAACACTATGAATCTTGATAAATAGAGTCTCTCTTCTCAAGATACAGATGGTCAAAGTTTGATCGAAGCAAGGAAGTCAGTACAGTGTTCATAGCTAAAAGTTTGACCATTTTCAAATCAGGTGAAAGTGGTCTCAAATCGAAGATCTCGTCGAGATGAACCTAAAAATACCTTGAATCTTGAAAAAGGGAGCCTCTCTTCTCAAATACAAATGTTTAAAGTTTGGTCAAAGTAAGGAAGTCAGTATAGTGTTCGTAGCTAAAAATTTAACCATTTTTAAATCTGGTGAAAGTGGTCTCAAATTGAAGATCTCATCGAGATGAACTTAAAAGCACTTTGAATCTTGAAAAATGGAGCCTCTCTTGTCAAGATATAGATAGTAAAAGTTTGGTCAAAGAAAGTAAGTCAGTATAGTGTTCGTAGCTAAAAATTTGACCATTTCCAAATCTGGTGAAATTGGTCTCAAATCGAAGATCTCATCGAGATGAACCTAAAAATACCTTGAATCTTGAAAAATAGACCCTCTCTTCTCGAGATACAGATGGTCAAAGTTTCATCAAAGCAAGGAAGTCAATACAGTGTTCGTAGCTAAAAATTTAACCATTTCCAAATCTAGATAAAGTGGTCTCAAATCGAAGATCTCATCGAGATGAACCTAGAAACACCTTGGATACTAAAAAATAGAGTCTCTCTTCTAAAGATACAAATTGCCAAAGTTTTGTCGAAGCAAGGAAGTCAACGTAGTGTTTGTAGTTAAAAGTTTGACCGTTTCCAAATTTGGTGAAAATGGTCTCAATTTGAAGATCTCATTGAGATGAAACAAAAAAACACCTTGAATCTTAAACATAAGAGCCTCTCTTCTTTAAATACGGATGGTCCAAGTTTGGTCAAAGCATTGAACTCGGTACATTGTTTGTAGCTAACAGTTTGACAATTTCCAAATCTTGTGAAAGTGGTCTCAAATTGAAGATCTCATTGAGATAAACCAAAAAACAACTTGAAATTTGACAAATGGAGCCTCTCTTCTCAAGATACCAATGGTCAAAGTTTGGTCAAAGCAAAGAAGTTAGTACAGTGTTCCTAGCTAAAAGTTTGACCATTTCCAAATCTAGGGAAAGTGGTCTAAAATTGAAGATCTTGTCAAGATGAACCTAAAAACACCTTGAATCTAGAAAAATAGAGCCTCTCTTCTCAAGATACTGATAGTCAAAGTTTGGTCAAAGCAAGGAAGTCAGTACTATATTCGTAGCTAAAAGTTTGAGCATTTCCAAATCTAGTGAAATGGTATCAAATTGAAGATCTTGTCGAGATGAACCTAAAAATACCTTGAATCTTGATAAAGGGAGTCTCTCTTCTCAAGATACAGATGTTTAAAGTTTAGTCAAAGCAAGGAAGTTAGTATAGTGGTCATAGCTAAAAGTTTCACAGTTTCCAAATCTAGTGAAAGAGGTCCAAAATCAAAGATCTTGTCAGATGAACCGAAAAACACCCTTAATCATTTCCAAAATGGAGCTTCTCTTCTCAAGATACAAATGGTCAAGGTTTGGTCAAAGCAAGCAAGTCAGTATAATGTTTCTAGCTGAAAGGTTGAATGTGTCCAAATCTAGTGAAAGTGGTCTCAAATCGAAGATCGTATCAAGATGAAGCTAAAAACACCTTGAATCTTGAAAAATGGAGCCTCTCTTCTCAAGATATAAATGGTCAAAGTTTAGTCAAAGAAAAGAAGTCAATACAGTGTTCGTAGCTAAAAAATTGACCGTTTCAAAATTTGGTGAAAGTGGTCTCAAATTGAAGATCTCTTAGAGATGAACCAAAAAACACCTTGAATCTTTAAAAATAGAGCCTCTCTTCTCAAGATATAGATGGTCAAAGTTTGGTCAAAGTATGGAAGTTCGTACAATGTATGTAGCTAAAAGTTTGACTGTTTCCAAATCTAGTGAAAGTGGTCTCCAATCGAAGATCTCGTCAAGATGAACTTAAAAACACCTGGAATCTTGAAAAATAGAGTCTCTCTTGTCAAGATACAGATGGTCAAAGTTTGGTCAAAGCAACGAAGTCAGTACAGTGTTTGTAGCTAAAAGTTTGACCATTTCTAAATCTAGTGAAACTAGTCTCACATCAAAGATCTCATAGAGATGAACTTGAAAACACCTTGAATCTTGAAAAATGGAGCCTCTCTTCTCAAGATATAGACAGTCAAAGTTTGGTTAAAGAAAGGAAGTCACTATAGTTTTCATAGCTAAAAGTTTGACCATTTTCAAATATTGTGAAAGTGTTCTCAAATTAAAGATCTCATCGAGATAAAGCAAAAAATACCTTGAATCTTGAAAAAATGGAGCCTCTCTTCTCAAGAAATGGATAGTCAAAGTTTGGTCAAAGCAAGAAGGTTAGTATAGTATTCGTAGCTAAAAGTTTGACCATTTCCAAATCTAATGAGAGTGATCTCGAATCAAAGATCTCATCGAGATGAACCTAAAAACATATTGAATCTTAAAAAACAGAGCCTCTCTTCTCAAGATACTGGGTGTGAAAATTTTACCTAGCTGTGGACACAACACTTCAGTAAAACATTAGAGGTTAGCAAAAATTGAAATCTTCCAAGTAAATGAAATTAAGGTAACCAAACGATTTACTGCCTTCTAGTAGATGCGAGTATGGTATTCTCAGATTAGACCGAGATCAGTGACAATGCAACACCTAAACGAAGGATTTGAATGCAAAAGATGGGTATGAAATGAATGCATATTTAATCTTTTTTTTTTTGGATTTTGTATGCACTTAGGATGAAAAACTGATATGGATCTAATCTAGAAATGAAATTGAGATTATATGTAGATTTATCTAGGAATGATATGAATCGATATGAACACTATGATATGAAAACTATGCAAAACTATGATCAACAATGAAAGATCTCACAAAGCGCCTGTCACAAGTGTTTAATCCTTCAATCGCCAATTCGCTAGAGTAATTGTGCAAATTTGAGTGTTGATAATTGTGAAGAGCTGAGCCTTGATTTTATAAAAATCCAGGGCTTGAGGATGCATTGAGAAAAAGCCATAAATCACTCTTGATAAACTCGGGTTGATTTTTGAGTTTAACAAGAAATCAGAGATAATTAACTCACAAAAATCATGCAAAAGCTATGTTTATCTCAAAATAGAGTTTAGATCAAATTTCAATTCATAATCAGATGTTGAGTTTAAATTTAAAATTGGTTGTTGATTTCTTGTTGATTGCTTTTCTGATTGTGCATGATTTAATTATAAATTAATTTTAAAATAAAGTGATTTATCTCCAACTTAACTGATTTTTTGATTAAAATAATTGATTTATGGGTTAATCAATTATTAAATCAAACTTTTATTCAAAAACTATATTATTAAATATTGATAACTGTCATTAATTAATTAAATAAGAATTTAATCAATTAGTCATGAGATTTTTTATTTATTGTGAAAATTAAATAATACAATTTACGAATAAATAGAATTAAATCTAATTAATTAAATATTTAGAATATTCAATTAATCAAACTTTAGGATAAATAAGATTTATCGCCAAATAATAATTAAATCAAAGATAATTAAATAAGGATAAATAGGAATATTCCCCGATGCAAAATTTAGCATAATCAATTAGGTTTTGATGATAAACTGATGTGCAGATGTGCCTTAGGTTAGGACTTTGATGTCGATTTCGATCGATTTGAGGATGTAAGAGGTTAGTGAACCTATAGCCCATTTTTGGGTTATTACATTTTGCCCCTCTTTGAATTACTGTGCAAAGCGTAGTGGTTCAAACATTAGTCTCTTTTTTATGTATGAAATTGATTTAAAAGATGAACTGATTCTGAGATAGAAACTGATTGAAAGATCAGAAAAGCTGATTCAGGTCCTGGTTGACCAAGAATCGTGATGATGTCAAGTATAGAAACAATGAACTAGTGATTACAAAAAAGTATCAAAATGGCTTATTCTCAACCTTATTATTACAAAGAAGTGAGTGACTTGAGTCCAGACCTGAATTTCTAGAGGAATCGTAGTGGTATCACATCTAAATCCTTCAATTACGAAGAACCAAGGAAATGACGCTAATGAACCAATGGTTACAAAAAGTTGATACAGTTTACAAGATAGATTAGGATACCAAATTGATATGGATCATGATGAATCTGATATGCCCCAAGCGATGTGCCCCAAGCGACGAGGTCTTTAGATGAATCAGCAACTAGACGTGGTTGTTGTCTTGATTACTAAGAGAAGATTTGATTGATGTGCAATACCATGCCCCCTTCAGGATGAAAATCAAAATCTGACAAGAAAATTCAGTGTTAAATGGTTTAGAAGCATGTTAATTGATTTGAGAAGTGGTTATACATGTCCAAGAACGTGTTCTACATCGTTTGGAGGTCCTGGAGACCAAGTTTGACTAGGTTTGACCATGAGTTGACCATGGTTGACCAAGTTAAAATTTTGATAGTTTGATGTAAGATAATTAGTTAAGTTGAATAATAGATTTCTTTGATATTTAGAAGGTTGATTATGCAAGCAGTTGGTTGTCCCGGGTCCAAAAATTTTAAATCATGATTTTGACAATGTAAATGATCTTAGATTTCGATTTTGATCCCAAAAATGGGTTCTACTTCCTATTTCATTGAAGGGACCTTCATATGAGATTCAAATCTTCATGTCAAGTTTAGGTTTAGTTTTTAAAGAATTGTTTAAGTGTTCAAGCAATTTGTGAGATCATGCAAATATGCAAAATGCAAAAATGACATGCACGATGAAATGCAAACCTAAGACCTAGGACCTAGTTATTGATCATGTGTCGGTCATTTTCATCATTGAATTTTTTAGGTAACTAGATAAATAAATACAATGCCCACTAGTTATGAAACCATAGACATATGAATATCGATTTGTATGCTCAAGAATCAATACAATGCCCACTGGCTAGACAACCATGGACATATGAATATTGATTTATTTTTTTGGAATTTCAGATTAGATATAAGCACCAAGGTATAAACGCCAGGATGACCTAAATATCATGTCCATTTTGATATAGAAATTTTTATAAGCATCAAAACATAGATGTTGTGATGACCAGAATACACCTTGCAGCACAATCACATCAAACAGTCAAGAGATCATTCTAAATCCAGTGTGAATTACCCGCAGTGACCCTTTATCATTCACATCCTTAGGTAAGATTGTGTTTCACAGTAGGAGTAAGAATTCACTCAAAAAGACAATAGTTAGATCAAACTTCCTTGAATTTTCTAGGTATCAATGGTCAAGGTACTCATGGCCATCCAATACAAGATGGAGGCTCTTACAGACGGACACCATTTCAATCCAGAATTTCCAAAGTTATTAGATTTTCACATACAAGCAGAAGACAAAGAAAAGATTATGCCCCCAGTCATCACTCTCTAAATCTTGTAAAGGACATCATCGAAGAGCTCAAAAGGACACAATATGAAAAAACCTCAATGCGAATCAATAAGAATTCAAGGAGATAAAAGCATGAAGTACATATTGTTTTCAGTTTGTGTTGATGTTTGATTGCATTGTTGTAGATGCAAAATCCTTTATGGAGAAAAGACTGACTGACTGACTGACTTGGATGAAGCTTCAAAGGACTCTGACTAGATATGACATGTCTAAAGCATACTAGAGACCATAGGATATGACATTTATAGCCCTCAAGTGTTAAGAAATGATAGGATAAAAATGCTTTTGCCAATGGTGTACAGACCGACTTTATTGAAAATAGGAATATGAAAACAAACCGGGAGATATGTACAAACTAAAGCAAGACTGAAAGCTAGGAAAGACCAATATTGCACTAATAGATAGATCATTTTGAAACAAGTGGCAACCATTTTTCAAGTTTTCACCATCTTGGCAGAGATTCTATTTTTGCTACCAAGGCACCTATTTCTAGGTTTTCACCAAGGCACTTTTTCTTTTTCTCATTTTTTTTGTATTTTTCATTTTTCAATTTTTTTTTTATATTTTTCCATTTTTTTATTTTTTTTGTGAATCATCAAGGTGCCTATTGCTAGGTTTTCACCACGATGATCATTTTTTCAGGACCTTTTTTTATTTTTATAATTTTTTTAGGACATTTTGAATACTGAATGCTTTAGGCATAGAATTTCTTCAAATGGAGAACGTTGATTGGTTCTCAAAGTTGTTCTCCTTCAGCCATTGAGAATTGATAGGCTCCAAAGCCAAAAGTAGTAGTGATTACAAAGGGACTCAGCCAGTTGGGTTCAAACTTCCCCTTGCACTCTCTATGTAATTGATTTTTAGGATTCTCTCTCAAGACTAGATCGCCAACCTGAAATTTTCTATGTTTGACTTTCTTATTGTAACCTCTAGACATTCTCTTCTAATATACTCTGAGATGATCATATGGTGCTTGTCTGCACTCATCTAGTAGTTCAAGTTCTTGCAACCTAGACACCCTGTAGTCATCATCAGTTACTAGACCATGCATTTTGATTCTTAGTGACAGGATTTCAACCTCAATAGGTAGTACCGCTTCAAAATAAACTAAAAAAAATGGTGTAGCTGCAATGGGTGTTCTGATACTTGTTCTATAGGCCTAGAGAGCTGGATTGATCATGAGATGTCAGTCTCTTCCTATTTTATAAATTGTACGATGCAAGATTTTCAATAGATTCTTGTTTTAAGCCTTTGCTTGTCCATTCCCTTGAGGATAGTAGATTGATGACCAATGTTGTGTAATCTTGAATTTGGTACATAGATCATCTAAGTCTTTGTTCTTGAATTTTCCACCATTATCTATAACTATAGAATGTGGAATACCATATCGGCATATGATGTAGTTTAGAATGAACATTAAAATTTGTTTGCCAGTCGCTTGAGTTAAAGGAACTGCTTCTACCCATTTTGTGAAATAATATGTAGCTATGATTATATGGGTATGCCCATTAGAAGAATGAGGATGTATGGATCCTATAAGATCAAATTCTCATTGGTGAAAAGGCCATTGTGTAGTGAAGGGAATTAGATATCTCCCTGGTGTGTGAATTAAGTTACCATGTACTTGGCACTTTTGATAGTTTTTAGAAAACTTGATTGAATTTTTCTCCATTTCAAGCCAATAGTAGCTAGCCCTAATAAGATTTTGAGCTAGTGTTAAACCGTTTGAGTGTGACCCACATATACCTTTGTGGAGTTCCTCTAATGCACATTGAGACTCTTCTCATTCTAAACATCTAAGTAGTGTACCATCTAGACCTCATTTGTATAGATCGTGACCAATGATGACGTAGAGGGATGCATTGTGGATAAGGTAACTTTTCTCATAGTGGTTGAAGGTATCAGGAATGATTTGGTCTTGGAGATAGGAGAAAAGGCTTTTGTATCAGGATGAATCATGACCAAAATTAGTGCAGATCATGCAGTTTTTGGGGGAATCATATGAAGTATAAGATAGTGCTTCCACCAGGAACTCATAGCATAGCTCATGTTCAGGCTACTGTAATAAAGTAGATAGTGTTGCCATTGCATTGGAAACCTTGTTCTTTGTTCTAGGTATTTTCTCAAAGGTGATAGATATGAAGTATTTCTTTAAATCATCTACCATTCTCTTTTATGGAATGAGTTTTTCATCTTTCATCTGGTACACATCATTGACTTGATGGATAACAAGTTGTGAGTCCCCATGAATGTGTAGTTCTGTCACTCTCCACTCAATTGCTATTTTCATACCATTAAGAATCGCTTCATATTCAACAATATTTTTTGTACAAGGAAACTTGATTCTAAATGCTTTAGGGATTGAATATCTTTGAGAAGTGATGAACAATATGCCTGCTCCAGATCCATTTTGTATATAAGAGCCATCAAAGAACAATTTCCATTCTGTAGAAGAAAGATTCATGATAGAGGAATCTAGGAATTCCATTTGCATTGGTGTATCATCAAACATAGGTGCATCTACCAATTAATCACAAATAACTTGGCCTTTAATAGCTTTTCATTGAACATATTCAATGTCAAATTCACTTAAGAGCATGACCCATTTAGCTAATCTACCCATGAGGGAAGCTTTTCTTAGTAGGTACTTTAGTGGATCAATCTTAGCTACCAAATGTGTGGTATGAACTAACCTGTAGTGTCTCAATTTTTGTGATGCAAAGATCATAGCTAGACAAGCTTTTTCAATCATAGAATAGTTCTTCTCATATGCTACCAATGTTCTTCTAATATAGTATATAGCTCTTTCCTTCTTGTTCTCATCATGTTGTGCTAGCAATGCCCCCAGTGATGTATCTATTGCAGAGACATATAAGATCAATGACTTCCCTTGAATAGGAGTTATCAAAATATGAGGATTTGATAGATATTTCTTGATATGGTTAAATTTCTTTTCACATTCATTGTTCCATGCAAAGGTCACACCTTTATGTAATGTCTTTGTGAAAGGTTGTGATATGTCCGCTAGCTGAGATATGAAGCATCTAATAGATTGTACCCTCCCTTGTAATGTTCTCATTTGACTAATATTCTTGGGAGGTTGCATCTCCATGATAGCTTTAACTTTATCTAGATCTACTTCAATTCCTTTCTTTGAAACAATGTAACCTAACATCTTTCTAGAAGTGACACCAAAAGCACACTTCTTAGGGTTCAGTCTAAGACTAAACTTCTCCATTCGATCTATTATTTTTCTCAAATCATTTAGATTTTTAGATCTTACATTAGGTTTTGCTAAAGTATCATCAACATAATCCTCCATAGTTTGATGCATCATGTCATGAAAAATAGATGTCATAGCTCTTTGATATGTAGCACTAACATTCTTAAGCCCAAATGACATGACATTCCAATAGAAGGTACCCCATGCACATGTGAAAGTAGTTTTCTCTTGATCCTCTAGAGCAATTTTTATTTGATTATATATAGAAAAACCATCCATTAAAAAATACATCTCGAAGCCCGCAGTCATGTCCACTATCATATCAATGTTTGGTAATGGAAAATCATCCTTAGGGCATGCTTTGTTTACATCTCTAAAATCTATGCATGCTCTTATAGACTTGTCTACTTTTGATACATGTAAAATATTAGAGATCCATTCAGCATATTCAATAACTTGGATAAATCTGGCTTTTAGTAGTTTCTCTAATTCAGCTTTGACGAAGAGTGCAACATGTGGATGCATCTTTCTCAAATTTTCCTTAACAGGTTTGACCCCCGGAGCAATAGATAGATGGTGCATTATAAGATCAGGATCCAACCCTGGCATATCTAAATATTTCCATGCAAAGTGATCTTCTTTTTTGTTAGGAATGTAGTAAATTTTTTCTTTACTTCTTCTCATAAGGATTGTGTGACAAGAATCAACTGTGGTTCTTCTGTTGTTCCTAATTTGATAGATTGAGTGGGCTCAATTAGTACTAAAGATTTGTCCTGTAAATGACTCAAAAGGACATCAAATATCTCATCCTTAGGCACCTCAAAGATGTTTTCACCTTTGGATATGTCTTTTATTTTTACTTTTGTAGGTTCTGAAACTACCACAAAGTGGTTTTCACCCTTAGAACTCCTTTTATTTTTATTTTTATTCTTATTCTTTTGACTAAGATACTTGATGTTTGACTCCATCATGCTAACGCTTGGTTCACTGATGGAAGTCCTCATAGGCTCAACTACATTGAGGTAGAAAGAAAGGGTATAGTCATTTGGAAAGGTATAGATACCTTGGCTCGGATGCATAGAGGTTTGGTCAAGAAGTTCAGGATGTTGGATAGTCAAAGTGGTGAAAGATTGGGAAATATTTTTTATGAATATGGATCTATCATCATTGGTCCTAACCCAACTCTTGAGTTCAAAGGTGATATTACAACTCAAAATGTTCAATTTTTTAATAGGCTCAATGTCATTGTGGGAGTCCATTTCAGCCATCATTGGATTAGACTCATTATGTTTGTCATTTCTCTCTAGACTTACATTGGGTTTAGGTGCATATTGGTGAATAACATCAACATGTTTCTCTTTGATAAGCTTATCTTCCTCTAGAATGGCTCCCCATTCATAGTCATTAGATTCTTCATCTAAGCCTCTAGGAAAATTAAGAATATGAGTAAAGTCAGGGTGAATACCCCAAGAAGGGTTACCCTCAGATTCTGATTTGAATTCATACTCTTGAGAATCTATCTCAGAATAGCTGCCACCTTCCTCCTTGTCTATTTGATTGTCTTTGAGATCAACTGGTTCTTGTGGTGCAACTGTCTCTTATTCTATAGTAGTTTCTTGTGTTTCTACCATATTAATTCTTTTGATTGGATCATCTTCTACTTCAAGGAGGTCTTTTATTTCTTTAGGAAAATGCTTATAAGAAATGAGCTTCTCAATGGTGTCTATCACTGTCAAATTATTCTATTTCTTCCTTTGGTTCAATCTATTCTAAGACATGTGGGGAGTTCTTGCTAAGATAGAAAGGCTTCTTCTTATATCCTAGACCTTTTGTATTCTTGTTTGTTTGGCCATGATGGTCAATAGGTGATAAAAGACCTTTACCTTGTAGTATTAGAGGTCCTTTTCCTGTATATCCCATTTTTGTGATCAATTTGTCTCTTGGTCCATATGACTTCTAAGGAATTTTCCTTCAAGTGGAGTCACATTTCTGGATTAACTGAGATTGGGATTCATCTTCCTCAAACTCTTGTTTAGATACTTGCTCTGGGACAAAGCTTCCATTGAATATGACTTGGGATTCTTTAACATTAGGTTTCACTTTGTCTGAAGGTTGTCCATAAGACTTTGGTGATAATGGGAGAGATGTGAGAGATAATAATGGTTCCATTGTATATTCCCCCATACCATTATCTTTGATTTTAACCTCTTTAGCAATGTCTTTCATCTTGGATGTTGAAGCAATGTCTAGCTACTTAGTGGAAGATTCTCATTATTAGGAATAAGTTTATCAGCACTTTCTTTTAATGCATTGCAAGTTGTAGAGAGGTCGGCTAGAATCATCACCTCTACTCCTTCATAAGGAAATTTTACACATTGATGGTATGTGGAAGGAATAGCTCTCATTTCGTGTATCCAGGGTCTCCCTAGAAGGATGTTGTAAGCCAAAAGTAGATCAAGAACTTGACATATGGTGTCTCTGATAACATGCCCTATTCTAATAGGTAAGACAATAGTTCCTTTGGAAGATCTTTCTTGCTTATCATATGCTTTGATAGTTATCTTCTTCTTAGGATCAATGGAAGTTTTAGATAATCCCAAATGTGTGATCAAGCTGTAAGAACAAATGTTGAGACCAGCACCTCAATCTATCAACACACATTTGACACAATGGTTTTGGATCAAGACTTCAATGTGTAAGGGTTGGTTATACGGATGACTCAAGGAGTTATCATCTTCCTCTAAAAAGGAGACATATTATGGAGACGTTAGATGACTAACCATAATTTAGAATCTATCTAAATCAAGGTTATTAGGAACATTGGATCCGAGCAGAGTGTTGTCTAGAATGGCTCTAAGAGCTGGAGATATCCGAAGCAACTCAAACATGTAGATTTTTGCATTTTTTTGCTAGAGTTGTTGAACAATACTATATGATGTGGGCCTCATGTCTTTAGGATTTAATTTAGAGACAATATTTTGTTTAGAAGCAGATGAAATATTAAAAGGCATCTTAGGAACATTTGATGAATCAGAAGTTTGTCCTTGTAGATGTGCCTGAGCTTGTGATCGAGTAACTACATTTTTTGATTGATTTTATCTATTTTTTCTTACAATTGTGATGATATTGCAACACTCAGATAGGCATTGTTCAACCATTTTGATGATAGCATTGTTTCCAGTGTAGGCATAATTGACCTTAGTACCCATATTAGGCTGAGAAGATGAATCTCCTTAATTATGTTTCAAAAATGGTTCTATGAATGTTGTATGATCATTATTTCTCTTATGATTGGAAGATGGTGGACACGAGATCACAACACTTAGCCATTTTGTATGGAGATAGAATTTGAAGATAATTTTGACAAGGTTTTGACACAAGATGAAAAAGACTCAAATCGATAAATCAGAAGGCTAAATCAGACTCAAGGGACCACTTTAGGAAAATCAATGGATTTGTTATAGTTTCTACTTTGTTCTTGACAAAATGATTTGTTTGACAAAATCTGGAAGTAGGCTGTAAAAAATGGATTTCTGACAAATTTTGGAGTTTTCTAACAACTTTGACTTTAGCTTTGATATGAGTGTTGAAATTTTAGGATGAATTTTGACACTAGAAAGGATTTTTGCTTCAGATTTGCAATTTTTTAGTTTTCAGAACTAGTTTATTTTCAAGATTTTCTCTATTCAAGTTTGCAGATTCATGAAATAGTTTAGAATCATTTATTCTCAAATACCAAATAGATAGCAAATACGCAGAATAGAAAGCAAAGGGAAGCAATCAATCATCTAAAAACAATGAACAAGGGGAAAAGCAACCTTGCGCATGAACAAGCAATAGTGACTTAATGTGCTAATCCGTAGGAATGCTACTTATGTATGTTCCAAAAAGTTTTTCAATAATGCACATAGTCCTAGAAAATGAAAAATTGGCCTCACTAGGGTTTGTAGTAATGGTTTGACTCTACAAATTTTTTTATCTCAAGAGGGAAAACTCCAATCCAGGTGCACCAGGGTTTTGACACTGTCTGATAATTTAATTAATCAGGAGCTGCTAGGGAGATCTAACAGCCCAACAAGAGACCATACTTGTGAAGATTTCCTCCACAAGGATACTTATATAGTGGTTATTGCTACCATAGCAAAAATGGCTATTACCACTTGAGGTTCCATCCATGTGGTTGACATAATTAAGGGAATGTCCACTATGTTAACCCTCTCTAAAGGTGACTCACAAAAGTTACCACATGGGGACTAGATTAGATTCAAGGATTTGGGTTTATGGTACTATCCAAAAAGGAAGTAGAGCATAATCCCCTAGCCTCTTCACTTCACCAAAACAAAGCAGACAAATTAATCTGACATGCTAAGACCAAAATTATCTCACAAAGATCTATGATGTCAACTGCTTATGGTCTATCAACCTCTCTAGAGAAAGAATGTATAAATCAAAAGTTGAAGACTCAAAAATATAGTAGAACACAAGATAATTCCAGTATCCTCCCTACCTACAAGGGGATCCTTCATCAAGAAGAGCTTCGCATGAATAAACAAGAAAAAGAAGCCCACTCTCTCAAGATCATCCATAAATAGTGTTCATTATGTGTAATAGATGTGTAGAAAGAAAATCTATGTTCATTTTATAGCCCAAAAACTGAAGTCTATGATATGAAAGCAAAAAAAGTCACACAAGCTTGACACAAGAGAGGTTCATTTTATATCCAAAAATGAAGTGTTCTCAGATGCAACAGAATACCTGAGTTCCTCACAATGTGCTTAGTAGATTTTACCTATTTTAGAAATTTTTGAGCATTTGTCTTCTATCTTTTGTACCCACAAGATGTACCTGCACCTGCACCTACAAACCACTATTATGAAAAACTTACCTATTCTTGTACATGCAACCCAATGATATAAAAATCCATCAAAATAAAAAACACAACTTGTCAAGCCCACGTGATATAAAATCAGGTTAGTCAAAGATAATGTGTCACTTGATAATCAAAAAACCTATTGTCATAAAAAATCAAATTCTGACCAGTTTGCACTAAATCAATCATAACTTTTTCAAATCAAGACAAAATTAATTCAAACCAATGGAAAATGAAAGCTAACTCAAATACATTTCCAAAAATATAAATTTTGGATCTGTATCATATCACATGTGCATGTACCAATAAAAATATAAGTCGGATTTCATAAAATCAGATTCTGATCAGTCTTCGCTAAAATGATCATAACTTTTGTAAATAAAGATGAAATTAATCCAAACCAATGACCAATGAAAGCTAACTCAAATAACCTTCCAAAAATATAAATTTTGGATCCGTATCATGTCATATGTGCATGTACCAATAAAAACATCAGTCAGATTTCATAAAATCAGGTTTTGACCAGTCTGCACTAAAATGATACTAAATTTGGTAAATCAAAACAAAATTAATCCATACCAATGTAAAATGAAGGCTAACTCAAATATCTTTCCATAAATATAAATTTTGGATCTGTATCATGTCATATGTGCATGTACCAATAAAAATACCAGTCAGATTTTTGGAAAAATAGCCTAGAAATTTATCACAAAATTCATAAAAATTAACCTTGTGGTTGTGGGTTTGAGAAAAATGGTAGAAATTTGATATAATAGAATAGAATGAAAACCCATTTTAGGGCCCCATGGTGGGTGCTAGAAATCTGTGTGTGAAAATTGTACCTAGCTAAGGACACAACACTTCAGTAAAACATTAGAGGTTAGCAAAAATCAAAATCTTACAAGTAAATGAAACTAAGCTAACCAAGTGATTTACTACCTTCTAGTAGATGCGAGTATGGTATTCTCAGGTTAGACCGAGATCAGTGACAATGCAACACCTAAACAAAAAATTTGAATGCAGAAGATGGGTATGAAATGAATGCAGATTTAATCTTTTTTTTTTGGATTTTGTATGCAATTAGGATGAAAAAATGATATGGATCTAATCTAGAAATGAAATTGAGATGATATGCAAATTTTCCTAAGAATGATATGAATTGATATGAACACTATGATATGAAAACTATGCAAAACTATGATCAACAATGAAAGATCTCATAAAGCGTCTGTCACAAGTGTTTAATCCTTTAATCGCCAATTCACTAGAGTAATTGTGTAAATTCAAGTGTTGATAATAGTGAAGAACTGAGCCTTGATTTTATAGAAATCCAGGGCTTGAGGATGCATTGAGAAAAGCCATAAATCACTCTTGATAAACTCGGGTTGATTTTTAAGTTAACAAGAAATCAGAGATAATTAACTCACAAAAATCATGCAAAAGCTATGTTTATCTCAACATATAGAATTTAGATCATATTTCAACTCATCATCAGATGTTGAGTTTAAATTTAAAATTGGTTGTTGATTTCTAGTTGACTACTTTTTTGATTGTGCATGATTTAATTATAAATTAATTTTAAAATAAAGTGATTTATCTCTGACTTAACGGATTTTTGGATTAAAATAATTGATTTATGGGTTAATCAATTATTAAATGAAACATTTATTCAAAAACTATATTATTAAATATTGACAACTATCATTAATTAATTAAATAAGAATTTAATCAATTAGTCATGAGATTTTTTATTTATTGTCAAAATTAAATAATACAATTTAAGAATAAATATAATTAAATCTAATTAAATAATTAAGTGGTAGAATTAAATCTAAATAATTAAATATTTAGAATATTCAATTAATCAAACTTTAAGAGAAATAAGATTTATCGCCAAATAATTATCAAATAAAAAATAATTAAATTAGGATAAATAGGAATATTCAAGGAATATTCCCCAATGCAGAATTTAGGTTAATCAATTAGGTTTCGATGATAAACTGATGTGTAGATGTGCCTTAGGTTAAGACTTTGATGTTGATTTCAATCAATTTGAAGATGTAAGAGGTTAATCTATGCCCATTTTGGAGGTATTACAAATACATATGGTCAAAGTTTGGTCAAACAAAGGAAGTCAGTATACTATTCGTAGCTAAAAGTTTGACCATTTCCAAATCTTGAGAAAGTGGTCTCAAACCAAACATCTCATTGAGATGAACCTAAAAACACCTTGAATCTATGAAAATGGAGCCTCTCTTCTCAAGATACAGACGGTCAAAGTTTGGTCAAATTAAGGAAGTCAGTATAGTGTTCGTAGCTAAAATTTTGACCATTTTCAAATCTAGTGAAAGTGGTCTCCAATTGAAGATCTCATCGAGATAAACCTAAATACACCTTGAATCTTCAAAAAAAGAGTCTCTCTTCTCAAGATACATACTATCAAATTTTCGTCAAAGCAAGCAAGTTAGTACAGTGTTCATAGCTAAAAGTTTGACCATTTCCAAATCTAGTGAAAATAGTCTCAAATCAAAGATCTCATCGAGATGAACCTACAAATACCTTGAATCTTAAAAAATGGAGCTTCTCTTCTCAAGATACAAATGGTTAAAGTTTGGTCAAAGCAAGGAAGTCAATAGATTGTTCATAGCCAAAAGTTTGACCATTTGCAAATCAAGTGAAAGTGTTCTCAAATCAAAGATCTCATCGAGATGAACCAAAAAACTCCTAGAATCTTGAAAGATGGAGCCTCTCTTCTCATGATACGGACAGTCAAACTTTGGTCAAAGCAAGCAAGTCAATACAATATTCATAGCTAAAAGTTTGACTATTTCCAAATCTAGTGAAAATGGTCTCAAATCAAAGATCTTATTGAGATGAACTTAAAAACACCTCAAATCTTGAAAAATGAAGGCTCTCCTCTCAAGATACAAATGGTCAAAGTTTGGTCAAAGCAAAGAAGTCAGTACAGTGTTCATAGCTAAAAGTTTGACCTTTTCCAAATCTGGTGAGAATGGTCTAAAATCAAAGATCTCGTTGAGATGAACCTCAAAAAACCTTGAATCTTAAAAGTAGAGCCTCTCTTCTCAAGATACAGATGGTAATAGTTTGTATAAAGTAAGGAAGTAAGTAAAGTGTTTGTACCTAAAAGCTTGACCATTTTCAAATCTGGTGAAAGTGGTCTCAAATTACAAGTCTCGTCAAGATGAACCTAAAAACAACATGAATCTTGAAAAATAGAGCATCTATCCTCAACATATAGATGGTCAAAGTTTGGTCAAAGCAAGGAAGTGAATACAGTCTTCATAGCTAAAAGTTTGACCATTTCCAAATCAAATGAAAGTTGTCTCAAATCGAAGAACTCGTTAAAATGAACCAAAAAAAAACTTGAATCCTAAAAAATAGAGACTCTCTTCTCAAGATACAAACGACCAAAGTTTAGTCAAACCAATGAAGTTAGTAAAACATTCGTAGCTAAAAGTTTGACCATTTCCAAGTCTATTGAAAGTGGTCTCAAACTGAAGATCTCATCGAGATGAATCATAAAATACCTTGAATCTTTGAAAAAAAAGCCTCTCTTATCAAGATACGACTGGTCAAAGTTTGTTCAAAGAAAAGAAGTCAATATAGTGTTCGTAGCTAAAAGTTTGACAATTTCCAAATCTAGTGAAAGTGGTCTCAAATCAAAGATCTCATCAAGATGAAAAAAAAATACCTTGAATCTTAAAAAATGGAGGCTCTCTTCTCAAGATATGGATGGTCAAAGTTTGGTTAAAACAAGGAAGTCAGTACAATGTTCACAGCAAAAAGTTTGACAGTTTCCAAATCTAGTGAAAGTGGTCTCAAATCGAAGATCTCCTCGAGATGAACCATAAAACACCTTGAATCTTGAAAAATAGAACCTCTCTTCTAAAGATATGGAAGGTCAAAGTTTGGTCAAAGAAAGAAAGTCAGTACAATGTTCATACATAAAAGGTTGACCATTTCCAAATCTGGTGAAAGTGGTCTCAAATCAAAGATCTTGTTGAGATGAACCAAAAAACACCTTGAATCTTAAAAAATAGAGCCTTTCTTCTCAAGAAACAGACGGTCAAAGTTTGGTAAAAAAAAAGAAGTCAGTACAATGTTCATAGCTAAAAGTTTGACCATTTCCAAATCTCATGAAAGTGGTATCAAATCAAAGATCTTGTCGAGATGAACCTAAAAATACCTTGAATCTTGAAAAATAGAGCCTCTCCTCTTAAGATACAGATGGTCAAAGTTTTGTCAAAGCAAGGAAGCTAGTACAGTGTTCGTAGCTAAAAGTTTGACCATTTCCAAATCTAGTGAAAGTGGTCTCAAATAAAAGATCTCATCGAGATGAACCTAAAAATACCTTGAATCTTGGAAAATGGAGCCTCTCTTCTCTAGATAGGGACTATCAATGTTTGGTCAAAGCAACGAAGTCAATACAGTGTTCGTAGCTAAAAGTTTGAATGTTTCCAAATTTGGTAAAATTGGTCTAAAATAGAAGATCTTGTCTAGATGAACCTAAAAACACCTGGAATCTTGAAAATAGAGCCTCTCTTCTCAAGATACATACGGTCAAAGTTGTGTCAAATAAAAGAAGTCAGTATAATGTTCATAGCTAAAAGTTTGATAGTTTCCAAATTTGGTGAAAGTGGTCTCAAATCGAAGATCTCCTTGACATGAACCTAAAAACACCTTGAATATTTAAAAATGAAGCCTCTCTTCTCATGATATAGAGGGTCAAAGTTTGGTCAAAGCAAGGAAGTCAGTATAGTGTTGGTAGCTAAAAGTTTGACCATTTCCAAATCTAGTGAAAATGGTCTCAAACCAAGGATCTCGTCAAGATGAACCAAAAACACCTTGAACCTTTAAAAATGGAGCATCTCTTTTCAAGATACGGATGGTCAATATTTGGATAAAAGAAGGAAGTTAGTACAGTGTTCTAAGCTAAAAGTTTGACCTTTTCCAAATTTGGTGAAAGTGGTCTCAAATCAAAGATCTTGTCGAGATGAACCAGAAAACACCTTGAATCTTGAAAAATAGAGCCTCTCTTCTCAAGCTATAGACATTCAAGGTTTGGTCAAAGCAAGGAAGTCAGCAGAGGGTTCGTAGCTAAAAGTTTGACTGTTTACAAATTTGGTGAAATTGGTCTCAAATTGAAGATCTTGTCAAGATGAACCTAAAAATACCTTGAATCTTGAAAAATGGACCCTCTCCTCTCAAGATACAGATGGTCAAACATTGGTCAAAGCAAGGAAGTTAGTACAGTGTTCATAGCTCAAATTTTGACCATTTCCAAATCTAGTGAAAGTGCTCTCAAATCAAAGATCTCATTGAGATGAACCTAAAAACACCTTCAATCTTTAAAACGGAGCCTCTCTTCTCAAGATATGGATGGTCAAGATTTGGTCCAAACAAGAAAGTCAGTACAGTGCTTGTACCTAAAAGTTTGACTATTTCCAAATCTAGTGAAAATGGTCTCAAATCAAAGGTCTCGTCAAGATGAACCTAAAAACACCTTGAATCTTAAAAAATGGAGTGTCTCTTCTGAAGATATGGACAGTCAATGTTTGGTCAAAGCAAGGAAGTCAGTACAGTGTTTGTAGCTAAAAGTTTGACCATTTCCAAGTCAAGTTTAAGTGGTCTAAAATTGATGATCTTGTTGAGATGAACCAAAAAACACCTTGAATTTGGAAAAATGGAGCTTCTCTTCTCAAGATACAGACCGTCAAACTTTGGTCAAAGTAAGGAGATAGTATGTTGTTCAAAGCTAAAAGTTTGAGCATTTCCAAATCTTGTGAAAATGATCTCAAATCAAAGATCTTGTCGAGATGAACCTAAAAACACCTTGAATCTTAAAAAAAGGAGCCTCTCTTCTCAAGATACGGACAGTCAAATGTTGGTCAAAGCAAGGAAGTCAGTATAGTGTTCATAGCTAAAAGTTTGACCATTTCCAAACCTGGTGAAAGTCATCTCAAATCAAAGATCTCATCGAGATGAACCAAAAAACACCATGAATCTTTAAAAATAGAGGATCTTCTCAAGATATAGACAGTCAAAGTTTGGTCAAACCAAGGAAGTCAGTATAATGTTCGTAGCTAAAAGTTTGACCATTTCCAAATCTAGTCAAAGTGGTCTCAAAGCAAAGATCTCATCGAGACAAACCATCAAACACCTTGAATATTGAAAAATAGATCCTCTTTTCTCAAGAGATGGACAGTCAAAGTTTGGTCAAAGCAAGTAAGTCAGTATAGTGTTCGTAGCCAAACGTTTGACCATTTGCAAATATGGTGAAAGTGGTCTCAACTCAAAGATCTCGTCGAGGTGAACCAAAAAACAACTCAAATCTTGGAAGATGGAGCCTCTCTTCTCGAGAAACTAATGATCAAAGATTGTTCAAAGCAAGGAAGTCAGTACAGTGTTGGTAGCTAAAAGTTTGACCATTTCCAAATTTGGTGAAAGTAGTCTCAAATCAAAGATCTTATTGAGATGAACCTATAAAGACCTTGAATCTTGAAAAATAGAGCCTCTCTTCTCAAGATATAGACTGTCAAAGTTTGGTCAAAGCAAGGAAGTCAGTATAGTGTTCATAGCTAAAAGTTTGACCATTTCCAAATCTGGTGAAAGTGGTCTCAAATTGAAGATCTTGTCGAGATGAACCTAAAAACACCTTCAATCTAGAAAAATAGAGCCTCTGTTCTCAAGATACAGATTGTCAAAGTTTGGTCAAAGCAAGGAAGTCAGTACAATGTTTGTAGCTAAATATTTGACCATTTCCAAATCTGGTGAAAGTGGTCTAAAATTGAAGATCTCCTCAAAATGAGCCTGAAAACATATTGAATCTTGGAAATAGAGCCTCTCTTCTCAAGATACAGATGGTCAAAGTTTGGTCAAAGCAAGAAAGTCAGTATAGTATTGTAGCTAAAATTTTGACCGTTTCCCCATCTTGTGAAAGTATTCTCAAATCAAAGATCTCATCGACATGAACCTAAAAACACCTTGAATCTTGAAACATGGAGCCTCTTTTCTCAAGATACGGATGGTCAAGGTTTGGTCAAAGCAAGGAAGGAAGTATAGTGTTTGTAACTAAAAGTAATTTAACCCTTTCCAAATCTGGTGAAAGTGGTCTACAAACAAAGATCTCATCGAGATGAACCAAAAAAAACCTTGAATCTTGAAAAATAGAGCCTCTCTTCTCAAGATACGGATGGTCAAGGTTTTGTCAAAGTAAGGAAGTCAGTAAAGTGTTCATACCTAAAAGTTTGATCATTTCTAAATCTAGTGAAAGTGGCCTGAAATCAAAGATCTCGTCCAAATGAACTAAAAAAAACCTTGAATCTTGAAAAAAGGAGCCTCTCTTCTCAAGATACAAACGGTTAAATTTTGGTCAAAGTGAGGAAGTCAGTATAGTGTTCAGAGCTAAAAGTTTGACCATATTCAAATCTAGTGAAAGTGGACTCAAATAAAAGATTTCACTGAGATAAACCTAAAAATACCTTGAATCTCTAAAAATGGAGCCTCTCTTCTCAAGATACGGACAATCAAGGTTTGGTCAAAGCAAAGAAGTCAGTACAATGTTCTTAACTAAAAGTTTGATTGCTTCCAAATCTAGGGAAAGTGGTCTGAAATCAAAAATCTCATCGAGATGAACCTAAAAATACCTTGAATCTTGAAAAATAGAGCCTCTCTTCTCAAGATACAGATGGTCAAAGTTTGGTTGAAGCAAGGAAGTCAATATAGTATTTGTAGCTAAAAGTTTGACCATTTCCAAATATAGTGAAAGTGGTTTGAAACCAAAGATCTCGTCGACATAAACCTAAAAACACTTTGAATTTTAAAAAATAGATCCTCTTTTCTCAAGATACGGATGGTCAAAGTTTGGTCAAAGCAAAGAAGTTAGTATAGTGTTCATAGCTTAAAGTTTGACTGTTTCCTAATCTAGTGAAAGTGGTCTCAAATCAAAGATCTTGTCAAGATAAATTAAAAAACCCCTTGAATCTTGAAAAACAGAGCCTCTCTTCACAAGATACAGACTGTCAAAGTTTGGTCAAAGCAAGAAAGTTAGTATAATGTTCATAGCTCAAAATTTGACAGTTTTGAAATCTGGAAAAAGTGGTCTCAAATCAAAATCTCATCGAGATGAACCTAAAAACACATTGAATCTTGAAAAATTGAGCCTCTCTTCTAAAGATATGAACGGTCAAAGTTTAGTCAAAGAAAGGTAGTTTGTACAGTATTTGTAGCTAAAAATTTGACCATTTCCAAATCATGTAAAAATGGTCTCAAATCAAAGATCTCATCGAGATGAGTAAAAAAACACCATGAATTTCAAAAAATGGAGCCTCTTCTCAATATACAGATGGTTAAAGTTTGGTAAAAGCAAGGAAGTCAGTACAGTGTTCGTAGGTAAAAATTTGACCTATTTCAAATCTGGTAAAAGTGTTCTCAAATTGAAGATCTCATTGAGATGAACCAAAAAATATATTGTATCTTAAAAATGGAGCCTCTCTTCTGAAGATACGGACGGTCAAATTTTGATCAAAGCAAGGAAGTCAGTACAGTGTTTGTAGCTAAAAGTTTGACTATTTACAAATCTGGTGAAAGTGGTCTCAAATTGAAGATCTCATCGAGATGAGCCTAAAAACCCTTGAACATTAAAAAATAGAGCCTCTCTTCTCAAGATAGGGACGGTCAAAGTTTGGTCAAAGCAAGGAAGTCAGTACACTACTCGTAGCTAAAAATTTGACTGTTTCCAAATTTGGTGAAAGTGGTCTCAAATCAAAGATCTTGTCGAGATGAATCTAAAAACACCTTGAATCTTGAAAAATGGAGCCTCTCTTCTCAATATATGGATGGTCAAGGTTTGGTCAAATAAAAAGAAGTCAGTATAATGTTTGTAGCTAAAAATTTGACCATTTCCAAATCTGTTGAAAGTGGTCTCAATTCAAAGATATCATTGAGATGAACCAAAAAATATATTAAATCTTAAAAAATGGAGCCTCTTCTCAATATACGGAAGGTCAAAGTTTGGTCAAATTAAGGAAGTCAGTATAGTAGTCATAGCTAAAAATTTGACCATTTCCAAATCTTTTGTAAGTAGTCTCAAATCGAAGATCTCATCAAAATGAACCTAAAAACACCTTGAATCTTGAAAAATGGAGCATCTCTTCTCAAGATTCAGATGGTCAATGTTTGGTCAAACAAAAGAAGTCAGTATAGTAGTCTTAGCTAAAAGTTTGACCATTTCCAAATCTGGTGAAAGTGGTCTCAAATCAAAGATATCGTCGAGATGAACCTAAAAATACCTTGAATCTTGAAAAATGGACCCTCTCTTCTCAAGATACAGAAGGTCAAAGTTTGGTCAAAGTAAGGAAGTCAATAGAGTTTTCAGGGCTAAAAATTTGACCATTTCCAAATTTGGTGAAAGTTGTCTCAAATCGAAGATCTCATAACGATGAACCTAAAAACACCTTGAATCTTAAAAAATAGAGCTTCTCTTCTCAAGATACCGATGGTCAAAGTTTGGTCAAAGCAAGGAAGTTAGTATAGTGTTCATATCTAAAACTTTGTCCATTCCCAAATCCACTGAAAGTGGTCTCAAATCTAAGATCTCATTGAGATGAACCCAAAACACCTTGAATCTTGGAAAACATAGGCTCTCTTCTGAAGATACGGATGGCCAAAGTTTGGTCAAAGAAAGGAAATCAATACAATGTTCGTAGCTTAAAATTTGACCATTTCCAAATTTGGTGAAAGTGGTCTCAAAATAAATATCTTATCAAGAAGAACTAAAAAATACCTTGAATCTTGAAAATCAGAGCCTATCTTCTCAAGATACGGACAGTCAAAGTTTTGTCAAAGCAAGGAAGTCAGTAGAGTGGTCATAGCTAAAAATTTGACCATTTACAGATCTGGTGAAAGTGGTCTCAAAGTGAAGATCTTGTCGAGATGAACCTAAAAACACCTTGAATCTTGAAAAACGTAGCCTCTCTTCTCAAGATACGGACAGTCAAAGTTTTGTCAAAGCAAGGAAGTTAGTACAGTGTTCATAGCTAAAAATTTGACCCTTTCCAAATCTGCTAAAAGTGGTCTCAAATCGAAGATCATGTCGAGATGAACCTAAAAATACCTCGAATCTTGAAAATCGGAGCCTCTATTCTCAAGATATAGATGGTCAAAGTTTTGTCAAAACAAGGAAGTCAATGTTCATAGCTAAAAATTTAACCATTTCCAAATCTGGTGAAAATGGTCTCAAAGTGAAGATCTCATTGAGATCAACCTAAAAACACCTTGATTCTTGAAAAATGAAGCCTCTCTTCTCCTAATACAGACAGTCAAAGTTTGGTCAAAGCAAAGAAGTCAGTACAGTGTTCAATGCTAAAAGTTTGACCATTCCAAAACTGGTGAAAGTGGTCTCAAATAAAAATTCTCATTGAGATGAATAAAAAAACCTTGAATCTTGAAAAATGGAGCCTCTCTTCCCAAGATACAGACGGTCAAAGTTTGGTCAAAGTAGGGAAGTCAGTACAATGTTCGTAGCTAAAAATTTGACCATTTCAAAATCTACTAAAAGTGGTCTCAAATTGAAGATCTTGTTGAGGTGAACCTAAAAATACCTTGAATCTTTAAAATCAGAGCCTCTCTTCTCAAGATTTGAATGGTCAAAGTTTTGTCAAAACAAGGAAGTCATTACAGTGTTTGTAGCTAAAAATTTAACCATTTCCAAATCTGGCAAAAATGGTCTCAAAGTGAAGATCTTATCGAGATGAACCTAAAAAAACCTTGAATCTTAAAAAATGAAGCCTCTCTTCTCCTGATACGGAGAGTCAAAGTTTGGTCAAAGCAAGGAAGTCAGTACTGTGTTCTTTGCTAAAAGTTTGACCATTCTAAAATTGGTGAAAGTGGTCTAAAATTGAAAATCTCATTGAGATGAATAAAAAAAACCTTGAATCTTGAAAACTAGAGCCTCTCTTCTCAAGATACGGATAGTCAAAGTTTGGTCAAAGTAGGGAAGTCAGTACAGTGTTCGTAGCTAAAAATTTGACTTTTTTCAAATCAGGTGAAAGTGGTATCAAATCAAAGATCTCATCGAGATGAACCAAAAAACACCTTGAATCTTGAAAAATGGAACCTCTCTACTCAAGATATGGATGGTCAAAGTTTTGTCAAAGCAAGGAAGTCAGTACAATGCTCATAGCTAAAAATTTGACCATTTCCAAATTTGGTGAAAGTGATCTCAAACCAAAGATGTCATCGAGATGAATGCAAAAACACCTTGAATCTTGAAAAGTGGAGCCTGTCTTCTCAAGATACGGATGGTCAAAGTTTGGCCAAAGCAAGAAAATCAGTACAGTGTTCATAGCTAAAAGTTTGACCATTTCCAAATCTGGTGAAAGTGGTCTAAAATCGAAGATCTCATCAAGATGAACCAAAAACACCTTGAATCTTGAAAAATGGAGCCTCTCTTCTCAAGATACGAATGGTCAATGTTTCGTCAAAGCAAGGAAGTCAGTGCAGTGTTCATAGCTAAAACTTTGACCGTTTCCAAATCAGGTGAAAGTGATCTCAAATCGAAGCTCTCGTCGAGATAAACCAAAAATAACATTGAATCTTGAAAAATGGAGCCTCTCTTATTAATAGACAGACAGTCAAAGTTTGGTCAAAGAAAGGAAGTTAGTAGAGTGTTTTTAGCTAAAAATTTTACCATTTCAAAATCTGGTGAAAGTCATCTTAAATCAAAGATATCGTCGAGATGAACCAAAAAATACTTTGAATCTTGAAAAATGGAGCCTCTTCTTAATATACGAATGGTCAAAGTTTGGTCAAAGCAAGGAAGTCACTATAGTGTTTGTAGTTAAAAGTTTGACCATTTCCAAATCTAGTTAAAGTGGTCTAAAATCAAAGATCTTGTCGAGATGAACCAAAAAACACATTGAATCTTGAAAATAGCATGAATCTTGAAAATCAGAGCCTGTCTTCTCAAGATACAAAAGATCAAAGTTTGGTCAAAGCAATGAAGTACAGTGTTCGTAGCTAAAAATTTGACCATTTCCAAATCTGGTGAAAGTAGTCTCAAATTAAGGATCTTGTCGAGATAAAATAAAAAACACCTTGAATCTTGAAAAATAGAGTTTTTCTTCTCAAGATACAGATTGTCAAAGTTTGGTCAAAGTAAGGCAATTAGTATAGTGTTTGTAGCTAAAAATTTGACCATTTCCAAATCTGGTAAAAGTGGTCTCAAATGAAAAATCTCATCGAGATGAACCTAAAAACACATTGAATCTTGAAAAACGTAAGCTCTCTTCTAAAGATATGAACAGTGAAAGTTTGGTCAAATAAAGGAAGTTGTTACAGTATTTGTAGCTAAAAATTTGACTATTTCCAAATCTAGTGAAAATGGTCTATAATCGAAGATCTCATCGATATGAACAAAAAAAATCTTGAATCGTGAAAAATAGAGCCTCTTCACAATATACGGACGATCAAAGTTTGGTCAAAGCAAGGAAGTTAGTATAATATTTGTAGCTAAAAATTTGACCTATTCCAAATCTGGTGAAAGTGGTCATAAATTGAAGATCTCATCGAGATGAACTAAAAACACCTTGAATCTTGAAAAATGGAGCCTCTCTTCTCAAGATATAGATAGTCAAAGTTTGGTCAAAGTAAGGAATTCAGTACAATGTTCATAGCTAAAAGTTTGACCATTTCCAAATTTGGTGAAAGTGGTCTCAAATAAAAAATCTCATCGAAATGAACAAAAAAAACCTTGAATCTTAAAAAATGAAGCCTCTCTCCTCAAGATACACATGGTCAAAGTTTGGTCAAAGCAAAAAAGTCAGTGTAGTGTTCGTAGATATAAGTTTGACCATTTCTGAATCTGGTGAAAGTGGTCTCAAATCAAATATCTCATCGAGATGAACCAAAAATACCTTGAATCTTGAAAAATGGAGCGTCTCTTCTCAAGATACGGATGGTCAAAGTTTAGTCAAATCAAGGAAGTCAGTACAATGTTCATAGCTAAAAGTTTGACCATTTCCAAATCTAGTGAAAGTGGTCTCAAATAAAAAATCTTGTCGAGATGAACAAAAAAAACCTTGAATCTTGAAAAATCGATCCTCTCTTCTCAAGATACAAACGCTCAAAGTTTGGTGAACGCAGGGAAGTCAGTATAGTGTTCGTAGCTAAAAATTTGACCCTTTCCAAATTTGGTGAAAGTGGTTTGAAATCAAAGATCTCTTTGAGATGAACCAAAAAACACCTTGAATCTTGAAAAATAGAGCATCTCTTCTCAAGATACGGATGGTCAAAGTTTGGTCAAAGAAAGGAAGTAAGTACAATGCTCGTAGCTAAAAATTTGACCATTTCCAAATCTTGTGAAAGTGGTCTCAAATTGAAGATCTCATTGAGATGATCCTAAAAACACCTTGAATCTTAAAAAAAGGAGTCTCTCTTCTCAAGATACGGACGGTCAAAGTTTGGACAAAGCAAGGAAGTCAATATAGTGTTTGTAGCTAAAATTTTGACCATTCCCAACTCTATTGAAAGTGGTCTGAAATCAAAGATCTCGTTGAGATGAACCAAAAACACCTTGAATCTTAAAAAATATAGCCTCTCTTCTCAAGATACTGACGACCAAAGTTTGGTCAAAGCAAGGAAGGCAGTACAGTGTTTGTAGCTAAAAATTTGACGATTTCCAAATCTGGTTAAAGTGGTGTCAAATCGAAGATCTCATTGAGATGATCTTAAAAACACCTTGAATCTTGAAAAATGGAGCCCCTCTTCTCAAGATACAAATGGTTAAAGCTTGGTCAAATCAAGGAAGTGAGTACAGTGTTCATCAGTAAAACTTTAACCATTTCTAAATCAGGTGAAAGTGGTCTCAAATTGAAGATCTCATCAAGATGAACAAAAAACACTTTGAATCTTGAAAAATGGAGCCTCTCTTCTTAATATACGAACGGACAAAGTTTGGCCAAAGAAAGGAAGTCAGTATAGTGCTCGTAGCTAAAAATTTGACCTTTTCAAAATCTGGTAAAAGTGGTCTATAATCGAAGATGTTGTCGAGATAAACCTAAAAACACATTGAATCTTGAAAAATGTAGCCTCTCTTCCCAAGATACAGATGGTTAAAGTTTGGTCAAAGAAAGGAAGTCAGTACAGTGTTTGTAGCTAAAAGTTTTACCATTTCCAAATCTGGTGAAAGTTTTCTCAAATTGAAGATCTTGTTGAGATGAACCAAAAAACACCTTGAATCTTGACAAATGGAGCCTCTCTTTTCAACATACGGATGGTCAAAATTTAGTGAAAGCAAGTAGGTCAGTACATTGTTCGTAGCTAAAAGTTTGACCATTTCTAAATCTTGTGAAAGTGTTCTCAAATCAAAGTTGTCATCGTGATGAACAATAAAACACCTTAAATCTTAAAAAGTGGAGCTTCTCTTCTCAATATACAGACGGTTAAAGTTTTTTCAAAGCAAGACAGTTAGTACAGTGTTCGTTGCTAAAAATTTGGCTTTTTCCAAATCTGGTGAAATTGGTCTCAAATCAAAGATCTCATCGAGATGAACTAAAAAACACCTTGAATCTTGAAAATGGGAGCCTCTCTTCTCAAGATATGAATGGCGAAAGTTTGGTCAAAGAAATGAAGTCAGTACAGTGTTCGTAGCTAAAAATTTTACCTTTTCCAAATTTGGTAAAACTAGTCTCAAATTGAAGATCTCATCAAGATGAACGTAAAAACAACTTGAATCTTGAAAAATGGAGCCTCTCTTCTCAGGATATGGACGGTCAAAGTTTGGTTAAAGTAAGGAAATCACTACAAGGTTTATAGCTAAAAGTTTGACCGTTTCCAGATCTGGTGAAAGTTTTCTAAAATAAAATATCTCATCACGCTGAAATAAAAAACACATTGAATCTTGAAAAATGGAGCCTCTTCTCAAGATACAGATGGTCAAAGTTTGATTAAAGCAAAGAAGTTAGTACAGAGTTTGTAGCTAAAAATTTGACCATTTCCAAATCTGGTGAAAGTGGTCTCAAATCAAAGATCTCATCGAGATACGGAGCCTCTCTTCTAAAAAATACCTTAAATTTTGAAAAGTGGAGCCTCTCTTCTCAAGATACGGAGGATCAAAGTTTGTTCAAAGAAAGGAAGTTAGTATAGTGTTCATAGCTAAAAATATGATCATTTCTAAATATTGTGAAATTGGTCTCAAATCCAAGATCTCATCGAGATGAACTGAAAAACTTCTTGTATCTTGAAAAATAGAGCCTCTTTTCTCAAGATACAGATGGTCAAAGTTTGGTCAAAAAAAGGAAGTGAGTACAATGTTTGTACCTAAAAATTTGACCATTTCCAAATCTATTGAAAGTGGTCTCAAATCAAAGATCTCGTTGAGATGAACCTAAAAACACCTTGAATCTTGAAAAATGGAGCATTTCTTCTCAAGATACGGATGGTCAAAGTTTGGTCAAAGTGAGGAAGTCAGTACAGTATTTGTAGCTAAAAGTTTCACTATTTCCAAATCTGGTGAAAGTGTTCTCAAATAAATGATCTCATTGAAATGAACCAAAAAACACTGTGAATCTTTAAAAATGGAGCCTCTCTTCTCAAGATACAAACTATCAAGGTTTCGTCAAAGTAAGGAAGTCAATACAGTGTTTGTAGCTAAAAATTTGACCATTTCTAAATCTAGTGAAAGTGGTCTCAAATCAAATATCTTGTCGAGATGAACCTAAAAACACCTTGAATCTTTCAAAATAGAGCCTCTCTTCGCAAGATAGAGACATTCAAAGTTTGGTCAAAGCAAGGAAGTCAATACTATGTTCATAGCTAAAAGTTTGACCATTTCCAAATCTGGTGAAAATGGTCTGAAATTGAAGATCTCGTTGAGATGAACCTAAAAACACCTTGAATCTTGAAAAATAGAGCCTCCCTTCTCAACATACAAACTGTCAAACTTTGGTCAAAAGAAAGAAGTCAATACAGTTTTCATAGCTAAAAGTTTGACCATTTCCAAACCTGGTGAAAGTGGTCTCAAATTGAAGATCCCATAGAGGTGAACCAAAAAAAACCTTGTATCTCTAAAAATGGAGCCACTCTTCTCAAAATACGGAGGGTCAAAGTTTGGTGAAAGCAAGGAAGTTAGTACGGTATTTGTAGCTAAAAATTTGACCATTTCCTAATCTAGAGAAAGTGTTCTCAAATGAAAGATGTTTTCGAGATGAACTAAAAGACACTTTGAATCTTGAAAAATGGAGCCTCTTCTCAATATATGAATGGTCAAAGTTTGGTTAAAGCAAGGAAGTTTAGTACAATGTTTGTAGCTAAAAATTTAACCATTTTAAAATCTGGTGAAAGTGGTCTCAAATCAAAGATTTCATCGAGATGAACTAAAAAATACCTTGAATCATTAAAAATGGAGCCTCTTTTAGAGATATGGATGGTCAAAGTTTTGTCAAAGCAAGGAAGTCAATACACTACTCGTAGCTAAATAATTTACCATTTCCAAATCTGGTGTAAGTGGTCTCAAATTAAAGATCTTGTCAAAATGAACCTCAAAACACCTTGAATCTTAAAAAACTAAGCCTCTCTTCCCAAGTTGCGGATGGTCAAAGTTTGGTCAAAGAAAGGAAGTCAGTACAGTATTCATAGATACAAGTTTGACAATTTCCAAATCTAGTGAAAGTGGTCTAAAATGGAAGATCTCATTGAGATCAACCAAAAAACACCTTGAATCTTGAAAAATGGAGCCTTTCTTCTAAAGATAGAGATGAACCTAAAAACACCTTGAATTTTGAAAAATGGAGTCTCTCTTCTAAAGATACAAATGGTCAATATTTGGTCAAAGAAATTAAGTCAGTACAATGTTCGTAGCTAAAAGATTGACCATATCCAAATCTGGTAAAAGTCATCTCAAATTGAACATCTCATAAAGGTGAACTTAAAATCACCTCAAATCTTAAAAACTAAAGCCTCTCTTCTCAAGATATAGATGGTCAAAGTTTGGTCAAAGAAAGGAAGTCATTATAGTGTTCATAGCTAAAAGTTTGACCATTTCTAAATTGGGTGCAAGTGGTCTGAAATCAAAGATCTCGTCAAGATCAACCAAAAACCAACTTGAATGTTAAAAAATGGAGCCTCTTCTCAACATACAGACGGTCAAAGTTTGGTCAAAGCAAGGAAATCAATATACCATTCGTAGCTAATAATTTGACAATTGCCAAATCTGCTGAAAGTGGTCTCAAATCGAAGATCTCATCGAGATGAACCTAAAAACTGCTTGAGTCTTGAAAAATAGAGCCTCTCTTCTCAAAATATGAAGGGTCAAAGTTTGGTTAGAGCAAGGAAGTCAGTACAGTGTTCGTAGCAAAAAGTTTGACCATTTCCAAATCTAGTGAAAGTGGTTTCAAATCGAAGATCTTATCTAGATGAACCAAAAAACACCTTGAATCTTGAAAAATAGAGCCTCTTTTCTCAAGATATGGATGGTCAAGGTTTGGTCAAATAAAGAAAGTCAGTATAGTGTTCATAGCTAAAAGTTTGACCATTTCCAAATCTAGTGAAAGTGGTCTCAAATCTAAGATCTCATCAACATGAACCAAAAAACACCTTGAATCTTTAAAAATGGAGCCTCTCTTCTCAACATATAGATGGTTAAAGTTTGGTCAAAGCAAGGAAGTCAGTACAATGTTCGTAGCTAAAAATTTGACTATTTCTAAATCTGGTGAAAGTGGTCTTAATTCAAAGATCTCATTGAGATGAACCAAAAAACAAATTGAATCTTGGAAAATAGAGCCTCTCTTCTCAAGATACAGGTGGTCAAAGTTCTATCAAAGTAAGGAAGTCAGCATAGTGTCCGTAGCTAAAAATTTGTCCATTGCCAAATCTGGTGAAAGTGTTCTCAAATCGAAGATCTCATCAAAATGAACCTAAAAACACCTTGAATCATCGAAAACAAAGCCTCTCTTATCAAGATACAGATGATCAAAGTTTGGTCAAAGCAAGGAAGTCAGTACAGTGTTTGCAGCTAAAAGTTTGACAGTTTCCAAATTTGGTGAAAGTGGTCTCAAATTGAAGATCTTGTTAAGATAAACCAAAAAACACCTTGAATCTTGAAACACAAAGCCTCTATTCTCAATATACGGATGGTCAAAGTTTGGTCAAAGCAACGAAGTCAATATAGTGTTCATAGCTAAAAATTTTACAGTTTCCAAATCTAGTGAAAGTGGTCTCAAATCAAAGATCTCGTCGAGATGAACCAAAAAACACCTTGAATCTTGAAAAATGGAGCCTCTTCTCAATATACAGATGGTCAAAGTTTGGTCAAAGCAAGGAAGTCAATATAGTGTTCGTAGCTAAAAATTTGACAGTTTCCAAATCTGGTGAAAGTGGTCTCAAATCAAAGATCTCATCAAGATAAACCTAAAAACACCTCAAATTTTGAAAAATAGATTCTCTCTTCTCAAGATATGAAATATCAAAATTTTGGTCAAAGCAAGGAAGTCAGTACAGTGTTCCTAGCTAAAAGTTTGAACGTTTTCAAATCTGGTGAAAGTGGTCTCAAATCGAAGATATTGTCGAGATGAACCAAAAAACACTTTGAGTCTTAAAAATGGAACCTCTCTTCTCAAGATACGAATGATCAAAGTTTGTTTAAAGCAAGAAAGTTAGTATAATGTTTGTAGCTAAATATTTGACCATTTCAAAATCTGGTGAAAGTGGTCTCAAATCAAAGATTTGGTCGAGATTAACCAAAAAATACCTTAAATCTTGAAAAATGGAGCCTCTTCCCAACATAAAGACGATCAAACTTTGGTCAAAGCAAGGAAGTTAGTACAATGTTCATAGCTAAAAGTTTGACCCTTTTCAAATCTAGTGAAAGTGGTGTCAAATAAAAGAGCTCATGGAGATGAACTTAAAAACACCTTGAATCTTGAAAAATAGAGCCTCTCTTCTCAAGATACAGATGGTCAAAGTTTGGTCAAAGCAAGGAAGTTAGTAGAGTGTTCGTAGCTAAAATTTTGACCATTTCCAAATTTGGTGAAAGTGGTCTGAAATCAAAGATCTTGTTGAGATAAACTAAAAAACACCTTAAATTTTGAAAAATGGAGCCTATCTTCTCAAGATACAGACAATAAAAGTTTGGTCAAAGCAAGGAAGTCAAGGCAGTGTTCGTAGCTTAAAATTTGACCGTTTCCAAATCTAGTCAAAGTGTTCTCAAATCGAAGATCTCATCGTAATGAACCTTAAAACAACTTGAATCTTGAAAAATAGAGCCTCTCTTCTGAAGATACAAACAGTTAAAGTTTGGTCAAAGCAAAGAAATCAGTACAATGTCCATAGCTAAAAGTTTGACCATTTTCAAATCTGGTGAAAATATTTTGAAATCAAAGATCTCATCGAGATGAATGAAAAAACACCTTGAATCTTGAAAAATAGAGTCTCTTTTCTCAAGATACAGATGGTCAAAGTTTAGTCAATGCAAGGAAGTCAGTACAGTGTTCATAGCTAAAAAGTTGACCATTTCAAAATCTGTTGAAAGTGGTCTCAAATCCAAGACCTCATCAAGATAAACCTAAAAACATCTTAAATCTTAAAAAATAGAGCTTCTCTTCTCAAGATATGGACAATCAAAGTTTGGTCAAAGCAAAGAAGTCAGTATAGTGTTCGTAGCTAAAAATTTGACAATTTCCAAATATGGTGAAAGTGGTCTGAAATTGAAGATCTCATCAAGATGAACCAAAAAATACCTTGAATCTTTAAAATCACAGCCTCTCTTCTCAAGATATAGATGGTCAAAGTTTGGTCAAAGCAAAGAAGGTAGTCTAGTGTTCGTAGCTAAATATTTGACCTTTTCAAAATCTAATGAAAGTGGTCTTAAATCAAAGATCTCGTCGAGATGAACCTCAAAACACCTTGAAACTTGAAAACTAGAGCCTCTCTTCTGAAGATACAAATGGTCAAAGTTTTGTCAAAGCAAGAAAGTCAATACAGTGTTCGTAGCTAAAAGTTTGACCCTTTCCAAATCTGGTGAAATTGATCTGAAATCAAAGATCTTATCGAGATGAACTAAAAAAATTTTGAATCTTGAAAAACAGAGCCTCTCTTTTCAACATACAAATGGTCAAAGTTTACTCAAAGAAAGGAAGTCATTACAGTGTTCGTAGCTAAAAGTTTGATCATTTCCAAATTTGGTGAAATTGGTCTCAAATCAAAAATCTCATTGAGATGAACCAAAAAGCACCTTGAATCTTGAAGAAAGGAGCCTCTCTTCTCAAGGTACAGATGGTCAAAGTTTGGTCAAACAAGGAAGTCATTACAGTGTTTATAGCTAAAAATTTGACTGTTTCCAAATCTGGTTTAAGTGGTCTCAAATTGAAAATCTCGACAAGATGAACCAAAAAACACCTTGAATCTTAAAAAATGGAGCCTCTCATTTTAATATACGGACAATCAAGGTTTGGTTAAAGCAACAAAGTAAGTACAGTGTTTGTAGCTAAAGATTTGACCATTTCCAAATCTAGTGAATGTGGTCTCAAATTGAAGATTTGTCGAGATGAAATAAAAAACACCTTTAATCTTGAAAAATGGAGCCTCTTCTCAATATACGATGGTCAAAGTTTGGTCAAAGCAAGGAAGTTAGTACAATGTTCGTAGCTAAAAATTTGACCTTTTAAAAACTTGGTGAAAGTGGTATCAAATCAAAGATCTCATCGAGATAAATCAAAAAACATCTTGGATCTTGAAAAATGGAGCCTCTCTTCTCAAGATATGAAGGGTTAAAGTTTGGTCAAAGCAAGGAAGTCAGTACAGTGTTTGTAGCTAAAAAATTAACCATTTCCAAATCTAGTGAAAGTTGTCTCAAATCGAAGATCTCATCGAGATGAACAAAAAAACACCTTTAATCTTTAAAAATGGAGCCTCTTCTCAACATACAAAAAGTCAAAGTTTGGTAAAAGGAAGGAAGTCAGGGTAGTGTTCGTAGCTAAAAATTTAACCATTTCCAAATCTGGTAAAAGTGGTCTTAAATATAAGATCTCATCAAGATGAACCTAAAAACACTTTGAATCTTGAAAAATGAAGCCTCTCTTCTCAAGATACAAACGGTCAAAGTTTGGGCAAAGCAAGGAAGTCAATACAGTGGTCGTAGCTAAAATTTTGACCACTTCCAAATATGGTGAATGTGGTCTCAAATTAAAAATCTCATCAAGATGAACCAAAAATGACCATGAATCTTGAAAATGGACCATCTTTTCTCAAGATACAGATAGTGAAAGTTTGGTGAAAGCAAGGAAGTTAGTACAGTGTTTGGAGCTAAAAATTTGACTATTTCCAAATCTGGTGAAAGTGGTCTCAAATCGAAGATCTCATCAAGATGAACCAAAAAATACCTTGAGTCTTGAAAAGTGGAGCCTCTCTTCTCAAGATACGGATAGTCAAAATTTGGTAAAAGCAAGAAAGTCAGTACAGTGTTTGTAGCTTAAAGTTTGACTGTTTCCAAATCTGGTGAAAGTGGTCTCAAATCAAAGATCTTGTCGAGATGAACCAAAAAACACCTTTAGTCTTGAAAAATAGAGCCTCTCTTCTCAAGATATAGATGGTAAAAGTTTGGTCAAAGCAAGGAAGTGAGTATAGTGTTTGTAGCAAAAACTTTGACCATTTCCAAATTTGGTGAAAGTGGTCTCAAATCAAAGATCTCATTGAGATGAAACTAAAAACACCTTGAATCTTGAAAAATAGAACATCTCATCTCAAGATACGAACAATCAAAGTTTGGTCAAAGCAAGGAAGTTAGTACAGTGTTCATAACTAAAAGTTTGACCATTTCCAAATTTGGTAAAAGTCATCTCAAATCGATGATCTCGTCGACATGAACGAAAAAACACCTTAAATCTTGAAAAATAAAGCTTCACTTCTCAATATCCGGACGGTCAAATTTTTGTCAAAGAAAGTCGGTACAGTGTTCGAAGCTAAAAATTCGATTGTTTTCAATTCGTGTGAAAGTGGTCTCAAATCAAAGATCTCATCAAGATGAACCTAAAAAATACCTTGAGTCTTAAAAAGTGGAGCCTCTCTTCTCAAGATATGGATAGTCAAAGTTTGGTCAAAGCAAGGAAGTCAGTACAATGTTTGTAGCTTAAAATTTGACCATTTCAAAATCTAGTGAAAGTGGTCTCAAATCAAAGATCTCGTTGAGATGAACCAAAAAACACCTTGAGTCTTGAAAACTAGAGCTTCTCTTCTCAAGATACGGACGGTCAAAGCTTTGTCAAAGAAAGTGAGTATAGTGTTTGTAGCTAAAAATTTGACTGTTTCCAAATCTAGTGAAAGTGGTCTAAAATCAAAGATCTCATCGAGATGAACCTAAAAACACCTTGAATCTTGAAAAATAGAACATCTCATCTCAAGATACGGACAGTCAAAATTTGGTCAAAGCAACGAAGTCAGTACAGTGTTCATAACTAAAAGTTTGACCATTTCCAAATTTGGTAAAAGTGGTCTCAAATCGATGATCTTGTCGACATGAACAAGAAAACACCTTGAATCTTGAAAAATAGAGCCTCTCTTCTCAATATACGGATGGTCAAATTTTTTGTCAAAGGAAGTCAGTACAGTGTTCGAAGCTAAAAATTTGACCATTTCCAAATCATGTGAAAGTGGTCTCAAATTGAAGATCTCGTCGAGATGACCCAAAAACCACCTTGAATCTTAAAAAAGGGAGCCTCTTCTCAATATATAGATGTTCAAAGTTTGGTCAAAGCAAAGAAGTTGGTACAGTGTTCATAGCTAAAAATTTGACTATTTCCAAATCTGGTGAAAGTGGTCTCAAATAAGAGATCTTGTTGTGATGAACCTAAAAACACCTTGAATCATGAAAAATAGAGCCTCTCTTCTCAAGATACAGATGGTCAAAGTTTGGTCAAAGAAAGGAAGTCAGTACAGTGTTCGTAGGTAAAATTTTGACCATTTCTAAATCGGGTTAAAGTGGCCTCAAATCAAAGATCTCATCGGATTGAACGAAAAATCACCTTCTATCTTGAAAAATGGAGCCTCTCTTCTCAAGAAATGGACAGTCATTGTTTGGTAGCAAGGAAGTCAGTACAATGTACGTAGCTAAAAATTTGACCATTTCCAAATGTGGTAAAGTTGTCTCAACTCAAAGATCTCATCGAGATGAACCTAAAAACACCTTGAATCTTGAAAAATGGAGCCTCTCTTGTCAAGATACGAACAGTCACAGTTTGGTGAAAGCAAAGATGTTAGCACAGTGTTCCTAGCTCAAAGTTTGACCATTTCCAAACATGGTGAAAGTGATCTCAAATTGAAGATCTCATCAAGATGAAACAAAAAACACCTTGAATCTTAAAAAATGGAGCCTCTTCTCAATATAAGGATGGTCATGGTTTGGTCAAAGTAAGGAAGTCAATACAGTGTTCATAGCTAAAAGTTTGACAATTTCCAAATTTGGTGAAAGTGGTCTCAAATTGAATATCTCATCAAGATGAACCAAAAAAACACCTTGAATCTTGAAAAATAGAGCCTCTTGTCAAGATATGCACATTTAATGTTTGGTCAAAGCAAGGAAGTCAGTAAAGTGTTTGTAGCTAAACATGTTATCAGTTCCAAATCTCGTGAAAGTGGTCTCAAATCGTAGATCTCATTGAGATGAACTAAAAAGCACCTTAAATCTTAAAAAATGGAGCCTCTCTTTTAAAGATACAGATGGTCAAAGTTTGGTCAAAGCAAAGAAGTCAGTACAGTGTTTGTAGCTAAAAATTTGATCTTTTCCAAATCTGGTGAAAGTGGTCTCAAATCAAAGATCTCATCAGGATGAACTTAAAAACACTATGATTCTTGAAAAATAGAGCCTCTCTTCTCAAGTACAGAACACCAAAGTTTGGTCAAAGCAAAGAAGTTAGTACCGTGTTCGAAACTAAAAGTTTGACCATTTCCAAATCTGGTGAAAGTAGTCTCAAATCAAATATCTTGTCAAGATGAACCAAAAAACACTTTGAATCTTGAAAAATAGAGCTTCTCTTCTCAATATACAAACGGTCAAAGTTTGGTCAAAGTAAGGAAGTTAGTACAGTGTTCGTAGCTAAAAATTTAACCATTTTTGAATCTTGTGAAAATGGCCTTAAATCGAATATCTCGTCGAGATGAGCCAAAAAACACCTTGAATCTTGAAAAATATAGCCTCTTTTGAATATACAAACGGTCAAAGTTTGATCAAAGGAAGGAGATCAGTATAGTGTTCGTAGCTAAAAATTTGACCATTTCCAAATCTGGTGAAAGAGGTCTCAAATCAAAGATCTCATTGAGATGAACCTAAAAACACTTTGAATCTTGAAAAATGGAGCCTCTCTTCTTAAGATATGGATGGTTAAAGTTTGGTCAAAGAAAGGAAGTGAGTATAGTGCTTGTAGCTAAAAATTTGACTATTTCCAAATATGGTGAAAGTGGTAAACACCTTGAATCTTAAAAAATAGAGCCTCTCTTCTCAATATACAGACGGTCAAAGTTTGGTCAAAGCAAGGAAGTCAGTACAGTGTTCTTAGCTAAAAGTTTGACCATTTCTAAATCTGGTGAAAGTGGTCTCAAATCGAAGATCTCATTGAGATGAACCAAAAAATAGCTTGAATCTTGACAAAATAGAGCCTCTCTTCTCAAAATACGAATGGTCAAAGTTTTGTCAAAGCAAAGAAGTTAGTACAATGTTTGTAGCTAAAAATTTAACTATTTCCAAATCTAGTGAAACTAGTCTCAAATCGAAGCTCTCATCAAGATGAACCAAAAAATACCTTGAATCTTGAAAAACATAGCCTCTTCTCAAAATATAGACAGTCAAAGTTTGGTGAAAGGAAGTTAGTACAGTGTTCATAGCTAAAAGTTGTACCATTTCTAAATCTGGTGAAAGTAGTCTCAAATCAAAGATCTCATCGAGAAGAACCAAAAAACACTTTGAATCCTGAAAAATAGAGCCTCTCTTCTACAAATACAAATGGTAAAAGTTTTGTCAAAGAAAGGAATTCATTATAGTGTTCATATCTAAAAAATTTACTATTTGAAATCTAGTGAAAGTGGTCTCAAATCAAAGATCTTGTCAAGATGAACCTAAAAACACCTTGAATCTTAACATATGGAGCCTCTCTTTTCAAGATACAGACAATCAAAATTTTGTCAAAGCAAGGAAGTTAGTATAGTGTTTGTAGCTAAAAGTTTGACCATTTCTAAATCTAGTGAAAGTGGTCTCAAATCGAAGATCTCATCAAGATGAACCAAAAAACATATTCAATCATGAAAAATGTAGCCTCTCTTCTAAAGATATGAATGGTCAATATTTTTTCAAACCAAGGAAGTCAATATACTGTTCGTAGCTAAAAATTTGACCGTTTCCAAATTTGGTGAAAGTAGTCTCAAACCTAAGATCTCGTCAAGATGAACCAAAAAACATCATGAATCTTTAAAATTAAAGCCTCTCTTCTCAAGATACGAATGGTCAAAGTTTGGTCAAATAAAGAAAGTCAGTACATTGTTCGTAGCTAAAAGGTTGACCATTTCCAAATCTGGTGAAAGTGGTCTCAAATCGAAGATCTCGTTGAGATGAACCAAAAAACACCTTCAATCCTGAAAAATAGAGCCTCTTCTCAATATACAGATGGTCAAAATTTGGTCAAAGCAAGGAAGTCAATACAGGGTTCATAGATAAAAATTTGAAAATTTTCAAATCTAGTGAAAGTGGTCTCAAATCGAAGATCTCATTGAGGTGAACCAAAAAACACTTTGAATCTTGAAAAATGGAGGGTCTCTTCTCAAGATACGGATGGTCAAAGTTTGCTAAAAGCAAGAAAGTTAGTAACATATTCGTAGCTAAAAATTTGAATATTTCTAAATTTTGTGAAAGTGGTTTCAAATCAAAGATCTCGTCGAGATGAACCAAAAATTACCCTGAATCTTGAAAATTGGAGCCTCTCTTCTCAAGATATGAAAGCTCAAAGTTTGGTCAAAGCAAGGAAGTCAATACAAAGCTCGTAGCTAAAAGTTTGACCATTTCTAAATCTAGTGAAAGTGGTCTCAAATAAAAACTCTCATCAAGATGAACCAAAAAATACCTTGAATCTTGAAAAATGGAACCACTCTTCTCAACATACGAATGGTCAAAGTTTGTCAAAGCAAGGAAGTTAGTACAATGTTCGTAGCTAAAAGTTTGATCCTTTCCAAATCTAGTGAAAATAATGTCAAATCAAAGATCTGATTGAGATGAACCAAAAAACACCTTTAAACTTGAAAAATGAGGCCTCTTTTCAAGATACAAATGGTCAAAGTTTGGTCAAAGCAAGGAAGTTAGTATAGTGTTCGTAGCTAAAAATTTGTCCATTTCCAAATCTAGTGAAAGTGGTCTCAAATCAAAGATCTCGTTGAGATAAACCCAAAAATAACTTGAATTTTGAAAAATGGAGCCTCTCTTCTTAAGATAGGGACAATCAAAGTTTGGTCAAAGCAAGGAGCTTAGTACAATGTTTGTAAAAAAAAATTTGACCATTTCCAAATCTGGTGAAAGCAGTGTCAAATAGAAGATCTCGTCGAGATGAAGACAAAAGAACTTTGAATCTTAAAAAATGGAGCCTCTCATCTCAAGATACGAACGGTCAAAGTAAGGAAGCCAGTACCGTGTTCGTAGCTCAAAATTTGAGGGTTTCCAAATCTAGTGAAAGTGGACTCAAATCGAAGATCTCAATGAGATGAACCTAAAAAATTGTTGAATCTTGAAAAATAGAGCCTCTCTTCTCAATATATGGACAGTCAAAGTTTATAGTCAAAGCACGGAAGTCAGTACATTATTCCTAGCTAAAAGTTTGACCATTTCAAAATTTGGTGAAAGTGGTCTCAAATCGAAGATCTCATTAAGATGAACCAAAAAATACCTTGAATCTTGAAAAATAGAGCCTCTCTTCTCAAAATACGGATAGTCAAAGTTTGGTCAAAGCAAAGAAGTCAGTAAAATATTTGTAGTTAAAAATTTGACCATTTCTAAATCTGGTGAAAGTGGTCTCAAATTGAAGATCTCATCGAGGTGAACCAAAAAATACCTTGAATCTTTAAAAATGTAGCCTCTCTTCTCAAGATATAGACAGTCAATGTTTGGTCAAAGAAAGGAAGTCAGTGCAGTGTCCGTATTTAAAAGTTTGACTATTTCCAAATCTGGTGAAAGTAGTCTCAAATAAAATAATTCATGGAGATAAACCAAAAAACACCTTGAATCTTGAAAAATATAGCCTCTCTTTTCAAGATACAGACAGTCAAAGTTTGGTCAAAGCAAGGAAGTCATTACAGTGTTCGTAGCTAAAAATTGGACCATTCCAAAATCTAGTGAAAGTGGTCCCAAATCAAAGATCTTGTCAAGATGAACCTAAAAACACCTTGAATCTTAAAAATGGAGCCTCTCTTCTCAAGATACGAACGGTTAAAGTTTGGTCAAACAAAAGAAGTCATTATAGTTTTTGTAGCTAAAAGTTTGGTCATTTCCAAATTTCATGAAAGTGGTCTCAAACCGAAGATCTCATCAAGATAAACTAAAAAACACCTTGAATCTTGAAAAACATAGCCTCTCTTCTCAAGATATAAATGATTAAAAAAATTTCAAAGCAAGAAAATCAGTACAGTGTTCGTAGCTAAAAATTTGACCATTTTCAAATGTAGTGAAAGTGGTCTCAAATTGAAGATCTCGTCGAGATGAACCAAAAAATACCTTGAATTTTTAAAATTGAAGTCTCTCTTCTCAAGATATGGATGGTCAAAGTTTGATCAAAGAAAGAAAGTCAGTACAGTGTTTATAACTAAAAGTTTGACCATTTCCAAATCTAGTGAAAGTGGTCTCAAATCAAAGATCTCATCAAAATGAACCAAAAAACACCTTCAATCTTGAAAAATGAAGCCTCTTCTCAATATACAGATAGTCAAAGTTTGGTCAAAGCAAGGAAGTCAGTACAGGGTTCGTATATAATAATTTGAAAGTTTCCAAATTTGGTGAAAGTAGTCTCAAATTGAAGTTCTCATCGAGATGAACCAAAAAACACCTTGAATCTTAATAATTGGAGCATCTCTTCTCAAGATACGGATGCTCAAAGTTTGGTGAAAATAATGAAGTCAGTACAGTGTTTGTAGCTAAAAATTTGACCATTTTCAAATCTAGTGAAAGTGGTCTCAAATCAAATATCTCATCAAAATGAACCAAAAAATACCATGAATCCTAAAAATTTGAGCCTCTCGTCTCAAGATACAAATGCTCAAAGTTTTCTCAAATCAAGGAACTCAATACAGTGTTCATAGCTGAAAAATTTGACCATTTCCAAATCTGGTGAAAGTGGTATCAAATCAAAGATCTCATTAAGATGAACCCAAAAACACCTTGAATCTTGAAAAATAGAGCCCCTCTTCTCAAGATATGGATGGTTAAAGCTTATACAAGCAAGAAAGTCAGTACAGTGTTCATAGCTAAAAGTTTAAATATTTCAAAATCTGGTGAAAGTTGTCTCAAATTAAAGATCTCATCAAGATGAACCACAAAACACCTTGAATCTTGAAAAATGGAGCCTCTCATCTCAGGATACGGATTGTTAAAGTTTGGTCAAAGCAAGGAAGTTAGTACAGTGTTCATAGGTAAAAGTTTGATCATTTCCAAATCTAGTGAAAGTAGTCTCAAATCAAAAATCTCATTGAGATGAACCAAAAAACACCTTCAATCTTGAAAAATGGAACCTATCATCTCAAGATATAGATGGTCAAAGTTTGGTCAGAGAAAGGAAATAAGTACAATGTTTGTAGCTAAAAGTTTGACCATTTCCAAATCTGGTGAAAGTTTTGTCTCAAATCAAAGATCTCATCAAGATGAACCAAAGAACACCTTAATTTTGAAAAATGGAGCCTCTCTTCTCAAGATACAGACGGTCAGAGTTTGGTCAAAGCAAGGAAGTCAGTACAATGTTCATAGGTTAATATTTAACCATTTCCAAATCTGGTGAAAGTGGTCCTAAATCAAAGATTTCCTTGAGAAGAACTAAAAAACACTTTGAATCTTAAAAAATGGAGCCTCTTCTCAATATATAGATGATCAAAGTTAGGTAAAATCAAGAAAATCACTATAGTGTTCGTAGCTAAAAATTTGACCATTTCCAAATCTGGTGAAAATGGTCTCAAATTGAAGATCTCGTCGAGATGAACCTAAAAACACCTTGAATCTTAAAAAATGGAGCCTCTCTTCTCAAGATACGAACGATCAAAGTTTGGTGAAAGCAAGAAATTCAGTACAGTGTCTGTAGTTAAAATTTTGACCATTTCCAAATCTAGTCAAAGTGGTCTCAAATCAAAGATCTCATCGAGATGAACCAAAAAATACATTGAATATATTTTTGAAAAATGCAGCCTCTCTTCTCAAGATATAGATGGTCAAAATTTGGTCAAAGCAAGGATGTCAGTACACTGTTTGTAGCTAAAAATTTGACCATTTCCAAATTTGGTGAAAATAGTCTCAAATCGAAGATCTCATTGAGATGAACCAAAAAATACCTTGAATATTAAAAAAGGTAGCCTCTCATCTCAAGATACGGATGGTCATAGTTTCATTAAAGCAAGGAAGTCGGTACAGTGTTCATAGCTAAAAATTTGACCATTTCCAAATCTTGTGAATGTTGTCTCAAATCGAAGATCTCATCGAGATGAACCAAAAAACACTTTGAATATTTAAAAATAGAGCCTCTCTTCTCAAGATACAGATGGTCAAAGTTTAGTCAAAGCAAGAAAGTCAGTATAGTGTTTGTAACTAAAACTTTGACCATTTCTGAATCTGGTGAAAGTGGTCTCAAATCAAAGATCTCATCGAGATGAACCTAAAAACACTTTGAATCTTCATAAATGGAGCCTCTCTTCTCAAGATAGAGATGGTCAAAGTTTGGTCAAAGCAAGGAAGTTAGTACAATGTTCATAGCTAAAAGTTTAACCTTTTCCAAATCTATCGAAAGTGGTCTCAAATCAAAGATCTCATCGAGATAATCCAAAAGACACCTTGAATCTTGAAAAACATAGCCTCTCTTCTGATGATACAGATGGTTAAAGTTTTGTCAAAGCAAGGAAGTCAGTATAGTGTTCGTAGCTAAATGTTTGACTGTTTCTAAATGTGGTGAAAGTGGTCTCAAATTGAAGATCTCATCGAGAAGAACCTAAAAACACCTTAAATCTTAAAAAATGGATCCTCTTCTCAAGATACAGATGGTCAAAGTTTGGTCAAAGAAAAGAAGTCAATACAGTGTTCATAGCTAACACTTTGACCATTTTCAAATTTGTTGAAAGTGGTCTCAAATCGAAGATCTCATCGAGATGAACCAAAAAACACCTTGAATCTTGAAAAATGGAGCCTCTCTTCTCAAAATACGTATGGTCAAGTTTGATCAAAGTAAGGAAGTCAGTATAGTGTTCGTATCTAAAAGTTTGACCATTTCCAAATCTACTAAAAGTGGTCTCAAATCGAAGACCTTAGCGAGGGTAACCAAAAAAAACCTTGAATCTTGAAAAATGTAACCTCTTTTCTCAAGAAATGAATGGTCAAAGTTTGGTCAAAGAAAGGAAGTCAGTACAATGTTTGTAGCTAAAAATCTGACCGTTTACAAATCTGGTGAAAGTGGTCTCAAATTGAAGATCTCGTCGAGATGAATGAAAAAACACCTTGAATCTCAAAAAATGGAGCCTCTTCTTAATATACAGATAGTCAAAGTTTGGTTAAAGTAAGGAAGTCAGTACAGTGTTCATAGCTAAAAATTTGATCGTTTCCAAATTTGTTGAAAGTGGTCTCAAATTTAAGATCTCATCGAGAAGAACCTAAAAACACCTTGAATATTGAAAAATGAAGCCTCTTTTCTCAAGATACAGATGGTCAAAGTTTGGTTAAAGCAAGGATGTCATTATAGTGTTCGTAGCTAAAACTTTGATCATTTCCAAATCTGGTGAAAGTGATTCAAAATTGAAGATCTTGTCGAGATGAACCAAAAAATGCCTTGAATCTTGAAAAATGGAGCCTCTCTTCTAAAGATACGGATAGTCAAAGTTTGGTCAAAGCAAAAAAAGTACGTACAGTGTTCATAGCTAAAAATTCAACCATTTCCAAATCTAGTGAAAGTGGTCTTAAATCAAATATCTCATCAAGATGAACCAAAAAACACCTTGACTCTTGAAAAACAGAGCCTCTCTTCTCAAGATACAGACTGTCAAGGGTTTTGTCAAAGCAAGGAAGTTAGTACAATGTTCGTAGCTAAAATTTTGACCATTTCCAAATCTGGTGAAAGTGGTCTCAAATCAAAGATCTCATTGAGATGAACCAAAAAAATACCATGAATCTTGAAAATCAGAGCCCCTCATCTCAAGATATGGATGGTCAAAGTTTGGTCAAAGCAAGGAAGTTAGTATAGTGTTCGTAGCTAAAAATTTAACAATTTCTAAATCTGGTGAAAGTGGTCTCAAATCAAAAATCTTGTCAAGATGAACCAAAAAATACATTGAATCTCAAAAATCAAAACCCCTCATCTCAAGATACGGATGGTCAAAGTTTCATAAAAGCAAGGAAGTAATTATAGTGTTCGTAGCAAAAAATTTGACCATTTCCAAATCTGAAGAAAGTGGTCTCAAATCAAAGATCTCATTGAGATGAACAAAAAAAGACCTTGAATCTTCAAAATTGGAGCCTCTCTTCTCAAAATACAGACGGTCAAAGTTTGGTCAAAGAAAGGAAGTCAGTACAATGTTCGTAGCTAAAAATTTGACCATTTCCAAATCAGATGAAAGTGGTGTCATGTCAAAGATCTCATCGAGATGAACCTAAAAACACCTTGAATCTTGAAAAATGGAGCCTCTCTTCTCAAGATACAGAGGGTCAAAGTTTGGTCAAAGCAAGGAAGTCAGTACAGTGTTCGTAGGTAAAAGTTTGACCATTTTCAAATCTAGTGAAAGTCATCTCAAATCGAAGATCTCATCGAGATGAACCAAAAAAAATCTTGAATCTTGAAAAATGTAGCCTCTCTTCTCAAGATACAGATGGTCAAACTTTATTCAAAGCAAGTGAGTACAGCGTTCATAGCTAAAAATTTGACCATTTCCAAATCTGGTGAAAGTGGTCTCAAATTGAAGATCTCATCGAGATGAACCAAGAAACACCTTGAGTCTTGGAAAATGTAACCTCTCTTCTCAAGATACAAACGGTCAAAGTTTGGTCAAAGCTATTAAAGTTGATTAGCTACGATAAAGTTCATCCTTATCGTGTGTTGCATTTATGTGGCATGATGTGGGACCCTAGCTTTGTATGTGGAGGAATCATGTTACCTGGCATCATGATTACTTTTCATGCATATCCTCCTTGGTGCCACATTGTTTATTCATGGTGTCAGTTTACACCTTGCATATGTTGTTTATGTTTGAAGTGTAACTGTTGTCACTTGGGATTTGTATTCACCTATTCATTAATGAGAGAGACAGTTCATACCTAGTATCAGGTATTATCATTATGGTTATGCTCTATGTGTGCGGTGTGTAACGGTGGACTCTTTTTCTTTCGTGCGCAGTTCCTTGGTTACATTAATAATGTCTCCTCTTTATCTATCATGGGTTGTAAAGTTTGCATCGTGAAAAGAAAAGGGGCCTCAGGCGTGAGCCTTGGTATGTCTAGACTATGTATGCATACAATGTGTGAGGCTAAGTCTATTCTGTTGCATGAATGCTCTCACATTTGTGAGCTATTTTGTGTTATTGTCTTCCATTTCTATGGAAGTCTTAATGTATTGTATTCCATGCTTTATGTGTTAATAAAGGAGTATTGTTTTGTGAGCTGGGTTGTTTCCCTCTGCGAAGAGGGTTTTTCCCAGGGTAATCAGATCATGTCTTCTACACTCTATTTTTTACATCTTTCTGGTTCCAACTTAATATGGTATCAGAGCCACATTCAGGCAAGATCAAGAACCAGAATGCATCCTTAATTGTGTATGGTTGTCGATTGGACAAGTATGATAGATTTTAACAGGGAAATTCTAGGCCAAGGATTAGATTAGTTTATGTAGGAACAAGTCCCTTCTGCAATTTACTATCTTCAATCCTGAGTGGAATTGCTTATGTAGATGATGGGAACAAAGGGAGATTGGTAATCTTTAGTCATTGCCATATCTATGAGATTTTCTACTGAGAGCAAGAGAGTATTAATCAACATATGTTGAGGCAAAGAATTGTCTGCAATACTTCTTGGTGTAATTTATTCTTGTTAAGCAGCATGATTGAGCTGAAGCAATCTAAACAAACCTATCATGACCATAAAGAACTCTAGCACTCTTAGTGACTTTTGTATGGTCTCGAGCATTAAGGAAGCACTTGGGAATAAGTCTAGACAGATCGAAAGCAAGTAGAGTGTGTATGTGGTGCTTTAGACCTCTGGTTGTATCATATTTGTGATATTTATGTGCACTTACTATTGATACATAGCAATGAACAATCATTCCTGAGTATTGTATCTTTTGATCATGCCATTTCCATAAAAAAAATGGAGATTACTATATTAGTTGAAGGTGTGGGATTTATCAAAGCCAACTCCTTAATTTGGGTTTGATGGGAATACGAGGTTTCTGCTTCACATGGAGATTTGTGTTTAATGTGGACTGGGTATTTAACTGGAATGGAGATGTCCAATATTGAAGTCATTGAGAGTTCCCAAATAATGGTGATGTTGCCTCTAGCTAGGTCCTTCTCAAATAGGGGATACTAGATGACAAAGGACAGTTCGTATTCTTTGAAGGCATGAATTGTAAACTTTGTATTAGTGTCATTATTGAGTACTATTGAGACTTGGTGAAATTTCTACTCTTATTTCTTAGTCATTGCACAAGGAATAATGTCATGATGGATTAATAGCATTGACTGGATATGTTCATGGGATATGTTAACTCTGTGGGTAAATTAGCATTTTCATCATTGGAAGTGGCTCTAAAATTTCATTCCAATATGGAAGTCTACAATTTGGGTTTGTTCTTTACAGTTTTATATTCTGAGTTTGATACATTGTGTAAATCTTCTCTAAAAGTTCTTACACTCTCAGTTTGAAATCTGCAAATAATTTTAGTCTTTTGGGCATGTTGTGAGAATGAGAATCAACTGCTGATCAAGTTGGCTTAGGATGGGCTCCATTCTGGGTTGTGCTAATCAATCAATTCTCTCTCCATGGTACAAGGATAAATCACACCAATGTTGAGATTTAGGTGCATTGAATAGTGTCTGTATTCAACTACTAAGTCCTATGTTGTTGCAAAGAGAGATGGGCATATTGGTGTGTGATGCCATATATAAATATGATGAGGTCAGTCAAAACAAGGTGTAATAGGAGAAGCCATGGAGAAGATACCCACACTACTTAAAGAAGGTGATGGTGTCTGCATTGGCTCTATTGAAAATGATGGTGCATTCTAGACTATGAATTAGATCTGAATCTTTAGGTGCAAAGATCAAGAAAGAACAATTGGTGGATTATGAGAAAGATTAGACTACATCGAGATAAATATTTTGTGATTGTATTTTTGAATATTGATCATGAATTTTGTGTAGTTAATTCATGCATTAATATTGGTAATAGTGAATCATGTATTCTTCTAGAATTACTTTAATTGATTCTATTACTAATCTCTCTGAAATGCTTCCAAGATGAATTGAGAAGCACAAGGATGATGAGAGATTGTAGGCTGAGTTGAGTTGGTGACTCTTGAAGAAAAAGTACCTATTCAGATTATCTTGTGATCAACTCTTCTAAGAGGAAGAAATCAGATTCAGAGGGAGCTTGTTTAGCAGAGGGGAGTGCCTTGTCCTTAGCTGAGGATAAGAAAGCTTATAATGTAGAATGGCTTTGGAAGCTCATTGTTTGGTCAAACTTTGGAGTGAATCTATGATTTATTGTGATATACAAAAGCTTTGAGTATGCTGCCCCTGTTGAGAGGGAGTCCCAGTTGAGATAAAGTCTTGGTCTTTAGATAATCCTTTATGTACCTTAATGCATTCTTCTCTGAGAGAAGTTTGAGGTGAAAGCCCTTGTTCCACCCTCTGCGAGTAGGCAAGGTGGAAATGCATTCTTCTCTAGGAGAAGTTTGATATGAAAGCCCTTATTCCACCCTTTGCAAGTAGGCAAGGTGGTAATGCATTCTTCTCTGGGAGAAGTTTGAGGTGAAAGCCCTTGACTCACCCTCTGTGAGTAGGCAAGGTGATAATGCATTCTTCTCTAGGAGAAGTTTGAGGTGAAAGCCCTTGACTCATCCTCTCTGAGTAGGCAAGGTGATAATGCATTCTTCTCTGGGAGAAGTTTGAGGTGAAAGCCCTTGATTCACCCTCTGGGAGTAGCCATGGTGGAAGTTGTTTATGTGAATTCCATGATTTTGGTGTGATCTTCTAATCATGTTGACTATTTGTTGTGATCTTTCATATCCATGCTCTAGATGCAACTATAATGGATGGTTTGTTATTTTCATTTTCACTCTCTAAGAGTAGCTATGATGAATATTGCTATATGTTTTATTTCACCCTCTAGGAGTAGCTATGGTGATTTTTGTTATGCCGAGATTGTAGTTATGGGCTATAGGTTCTATTACCCAATTTTTCCTGTTCCATACAAATTTGGCTATAGACTAATTCCATCCAGGTACTACTTTTTACCCTGTTGAGCACCTTGAGAATTTTTATGGTTTTCTGCCTTTCCTTTTGGTCTCTGCAACTATCTAGACTCCCTGGTCTGCAAGTTTAAATTTGAAAATATGACCGTTGGAGCCAAAAAACCCTCAAAACCCTAAGGCCTGTTCTAATTCACCATTACTTTTTTGGCCACTTAAGTCTCCATTTCCCATGTGTGCTTTTCCATACTAAGGCTAGTCGTGATATCTTCTAAGACTCCATAGAATATTCCTTTATGTTCTCTGATCCCACGACTACCCTATATCTCTTAATCTCCTGATCGGATAGAATATTCTTTTTTCATTCTATGACTTAGCAATTATTGTTTTAGTCTCCAGGTCTCAGTATGTCTTTCTCAAGATCTAGCAACTTCTATAACAATTTTTGTAAGAAAAGACCCTATAGTTGCGTGGTCTCTATATGGATTTTTTTTTTCTTTGGTCATGAGATCTCAAAATGAAGGTTGAAAAGTCAAAAGGCTACAATGATTAAGAGACTTCCTTTGGTTGTTGAATCTCCAGATATGCTTAGTCAGGTAATGAAATAGACTTTAGTCACTGGGTCGCTAGATGAAAGAAATATTGAAGGAGCTCCTATAGTCAGCAGATTGGGGAATGAAGAAATGGTTAAGTTTTATTCAGCGATCAGGTGACTGTGTGTTCACAAGATCTCTCATTTTTGGTGGTCAAGTCCTCAGCATCTAGTGACTTGGTGGGTGGCTTATTTTCCTTCAGTCATGTAATCTCTAAATGGTTGGCGGTCTCGGCTCTAAGGTAGTTAAAGTAATGTAAGATCTATGGTTGACACATGATCTGATGGAATATTCTTAGCCCATGAGATCATGTGATGACTGTTGATCTTCTTTTCAACACAGCATTTTAGTTGTCAGTGGGTCCACTACCATGTAGTCCAAGGTGTTTGATCTTGATTGGTCACAAAGTTATGATGTGGAGCTTTGTTAGAGCGGGCCCAGTGGTTGGCTTTCCTTAAAATCTAACAGTTGTCTTATGATTGCATGGAATATTCTTAGCCCATGCGAGCATACACTAACCATTGATCTAGCTTTATCGCCAAGGCTCTATCAGGTGGGTCCTCATGTTCTAACATGCTCGCATTTCATTGGCTGGCCAGATGACGACAGAGATTTGTCAATGGGACCATTGTCAGAGGATCTACAGGGGCACCAATAAAATGAAGATCTATGGTTGTCTTATAATCTGATGGAATCTTTTGAGCCTTTGAGATTATAAGATGGTTGTTTGATCTTCTAAGTGTTTCAACTTTGTCTTGTGGATCTGTCTGACATGTTAAAATATTATTGGTCACTGGGTAATACAATTGGCATTTGGTGTGGGTCCAAATTTCTTAAGTGAGGTGGAAAAAAAATATAGGATCTACGGTTGGCACATAATTTGAATGAATCTTTTGAGCCCATGAGATCATGCGACAGCCATCGATTGGGTCAGGTCATGAAGGAAAGCAAAGTGGGTCCTGTGCTAGATAGATCCGAGGTGTTTGCAGTCAACCAATTGTATGATGACAGGTGGTAGGATGGGCCCAAGCTTGTAAGTGTTGTCGCTAAATCTCCAGAAAATCTTTTAGCGACTTGGTGACTGTCAAAGTGGGATAAAATCTCAGTCGTGTAATCACCAAAATAAGCCAAGGTTAATATAAAGGTTAGGTGATTCAGTGACTAAAGGAAAAGGAAGGCCTGAGGTTAAATAAAGAATTAAGGTTAAGAACTTAAGCGGTGCCCAAGTAGAATAGAAGATCTGACGGACACATTTTAAAAAGTAGAGTAAGTTTGAATATCAACCGTTGATAGATAAAGCTTGGCACCACCTATGACCATTTAATCAATTTTTAAATTCAAATATCTAGAGTACCAGATTTGAACAGTTATGGTGAGTCCGAGTTGCAGAGAGGTAGATAGATCAAGGTGACTTGTTTGCAGGTAGATACAGTATAGAAATGGACATGAAAAATGATATCTAATTGCTTGGGATATTTTCATGGGTATTTATGATCAAAATTGATAGAATTAGGGTTGGCTATTATTCTATGAAAATCTATGTAACCCTAATTAGGTTTTTCTCCTGCCTGCATGCAATTAAGGAGATGTATATAATGTTTTGGAGTTTTTTAAAAAAGCTCAAAGTTTACATTTTGTAAAAAGGAGAGATTCTCTTTTTGAGAAGTTATCCGAGGCATTCTTTCTACCCTCTAGCTTCTGCATCTTGTAACCTTTCATTGATATTTATATATTACAAAGGTACTTTGTGACATTCTTTCTATCCCTATACCTTCTTGTTTAAATTTTCTCTTATTGGGTTAAGTATATGTATGTTTTTAGTGATATCTTAGGGTTCTTGATCCCTCTTTCTTTCTACAATTCATGTGTATTCTTGTGGGTGATTTGATTTGAATGATCTTGTGGGTATACTTCAACCCCTTGACAATCTGTTTCATCCCTATACCTATTTGCAGAAGTGGATGTTTGTTTGTAGGTTATAGATTGTGTCCAATTCTTAGGAATGCTATTGTTTGTGAAATTCTCTCTTTCCCTAAATAGCCTCTTTCAATTGCAGACCCTTCTATGAAATATTGATGCAAACCTATTCAGTGAGTTGTGATCTCCTAGACCTAAGTTTATGCATTGATTTCATCCTCCATACTATAATTCATACCATCATTTTGGTGTATCAGCTAGTAGGATAGTTTGCTTTCAAGATTATTTCCCTTTCATGCATTCCTTCTATCCCATTTCCCCTCAAGAATTTACTTTCCTATCAAGAAGCAAATTAAGGTGATTATCCAAGAGGAATCACCCTAGAACCTAGAGGTCTAATCTCAGTTAGCATAGGTCCCACAACCTAGAGATGATTCCCATGTTATACTAGGTTATCAAGACCAAGTAAGCTTGAAAAAAGGGTGAAAACTTAATGTATAACAATTTTGGCATGCCCATTGGGACTCAAAGTTTAGATTTATGTTCAAAGGTCCTGCTATAAGTCCAAGGATTTAGATTCAAAGATACCTCACCTTGGGCACAACATTTCTGACTATAGCATAAGAAGTTCATTTTGAAAAAAAATTATGTTATCTCTGATATACTAATTGCATAATATAGACTTTTAGAAGTTTTTCTGTCAAGTATATATGGTGACTCCATTGATTTCACAGACCTAGGATAAACTTGTCCACATTTTATGAGAAAGATTGAGACTAGAAGCTCAAAGCCTACCAAATTTTTAGAGTTGCCCCTAAAAGGAAGCTACAAAGGTAGATCAACTCAGAGAACATCTCCTACAAGGAGAGTATAGTCTACACCACCTGATACTTTAGAAAGGAGACCTTTTCCCTTTCATCTCAGAAGAAGATGAAGATCTCTAACCAGAGATCTAGAAGAAGATTCAAATCCAACACCAAATACAACTCACACAGTTGCTACTCAACAAATTCCAGCTTCTACAATGGCTAGACAGTTTGCTTTTGCACCCTTCAACCAAGGGAGTCCATTGAACTTTGCTCAACATCATGATGTGCCCTTGGTGGCACTAAAGAGTGTACCTGATTTCATAGGTGAAGGAAAAACTACAACTTTTGAGCATATAAGAGATGTGACCACTATCTGCAGCATACATAATATAACTCAAGAGGATGCAGCCACCAAGTTATTAGCAGCCTCTCTCAAAGGTAAGGCTCTTGAATCATTTAGAACATTAGTTGTTGGTTCCATTACTTCATGGGATGAATTAGGAGATGCATTGAGTAAACATTTTGAGGATAAATCAGACAACTTGTCTTTGGTTGAGCAGTTGAAAACCATTAAAAGAGACCCTCAAGAACAAATGATAGACAATAACAATAGATTACTCAAGACATGGAATAGAATTCCAGTCTCGGTGAGGTCATCAGCTAACCATGCTTTCTTATACTTCTTGCAAAGTTTGAAAGGTCAAATCTCTATCATGATCCAATCTATGGGTGGTACCTCTCTACCCCAAGCTTTTGATATAGCTATTAGGGCTGAAAATTGTTTAATCCAAGCTGGTATGATAGCTAGAAGGCCACCCACACCCATCTTTCCTAGTCTTCAGCCCATTGCACCTTTACAAGTATCTCCATTTACTCCTATTCCCACCATATTAGCACCTCAGGCTAGTACAAGCAATCAGGAGCTAAAAACAAGTTTTTCTCAAGAGCTGCAAGAAATCAAGAATAGTCAACAAACTAGCCAGCAAGAAATGACAAATTTGCTACAAACTTTGACTAAAGAGGTCACAAACCTAAAGAGGCAAGGGCAAGGAATCAGACCACCCTTTTAGTAACAAGGCCAAAGTCCTAATCAACAATATCAGAATTAGGGACAATGTTATCAACAAAATAGGCCACCATACCAAGGAGGTTATCAAGAGGCTCACCAAAAGCAAAATTTTAATCAAAGACCATTCCAACCATACAACCCTGAACCTCTCAATTCTATGAATCTAGTTAGGGACATGGTCCCTAGTCAAAATAATATGGTTATGGACAATGAATGGTGTTTCCCTTGTAATCAACATCATAATCAGGCTACATGTTCAAATGGATGGATAAACAAAGCTCTAATGGTTCAAAATGCCTCACAGGCTCAATCAGAAGCTTCTTCCAATGGATCAGTTCCTCAACAAGAACCACAAGATAATGAGACTGCTCTTTTCAATTGGGATCAGCAAAACTTCAATGGATTCATTGGTGAACCTCCCATTTCTACCAACACAAGGTCAAAGAGAAGAGCTCAAGACATGGAGTGAGCATACTCTGGGATTAAAGCTACTACATCTATAGAGCCACTGTAGCAAGCTACCCCCATCATATCCAAGAAGGCTCCTATCATTACAAGCAAAGAGAGCTAGACTCTCAAGGAGGTGGAGCCCATCATAGTAAAAGCACAATAGAGAGTACACACTGTGACACCTTTCAACATTGTAGACAACATGAAGAAGATGAACATTACTATGTCTATGTGGGACTCTTTGGCTATTCCAGGGCAACCTTAGATTTTGAGGAAGGCTATGACTGAAATGACTACTCCTCAGCCTACAAAAGAAACTGCAAAGCTAGTGTTGGTCAACATTGATCAAGAAAATGAGGCTCCAAGTTGCAACTCCAAAGCCAATACCATTCAAGGTAGGAACTCAAAACCACCTCCCTTTTATGTATCCTTAATTATTGGAAAATCCTTAGTACATAATTGTATGGTAGATAGTGGAGCTACTAGTACTGTAATGCCCAAAAAGATGGCCAACCAATTAGGACTTAAATATGAACCCCTCCAAAAGAAAGTTACACAACTTGATGGATCCTTAGTTAACACTATAGGTGTGGCTAAGGATACCAGTCTAATCCTTCATGCTAGTCCTAATTTCTCTATCCTACTTGATATTTATATCATAGATCTCCCTACTTTATTTGCCATATGTCTGTCAAGGGAGTTTACAGCCAAAATAGGAGGCTACCTTTCTTTTGACTGGTCTCACATGCTTTTTCACACAAGATATGGTACCAAGGTCACCATCAAATTTGAATCAATGGTAGCACACCATATAGAGCCATATGTGTCCAATACTATCAATGCAAGCTACCCTATATTTGATGAGAGTGATTTCCCAACTATCAGAGAAGCAAACACTAAGATAGATAGTATCCCTGATATTTTATTAGATTAATTAGAATCAAAAAAGGTCTTTGAAGGCCAAGAAAGTGTCATTTGGGATGCTAGTTTGGGAAGCTATTTGATACAAGAAAGTGGATCCATAGAGCCAAACCTCCTCAAAGAGGACACTAATTCAGAAGATCAAAGCAATCTGGTTTGGGAATTTTTTTTTGATGGAGCTAGAGGTAGACATGGCTCTAGTGGTGGTGCTATGCTAGTGTCCCCAAAGGGAGAAAGATACTATACAGCTTTCAAGTTCAGTTTCTCCTGCACTAGCAACACTGCAGAGTATGAAAGTCTAGTGAATGGACTGGAATGGGCTAGAAAAAGAGGGTTCAAGGATTTGAAAGTTTATGGTGATAGTGAGTTAGTAGTCAGCCAAGTGAGAGGGATAAGTGCAACCAAAAATGACACCTTGAAAGCATACAAACATAGAGTTTGGGATGCAATTGAAGACTTTTGTGCTTTGAATATTGTTGCCATCCCTAGGAAGCTAAATCAAAATGTAGACATATTAGCTGCTATTGGATTTCAATATGACATTCCTAATAGTATTTGAAAGGAGGAGACCCAACAGCATATCAAAGTGATTGTCATACCTTCTATCCCTAATAATAATACTAATTGGAAAGTGTTTGACAATGATGAGCAAATTCTGCAATTCTTGTTTGAAGAGGATGTATTCTCAGAGCATAACCAAGATAGGCTATTGCAAAATTATGGTGACCAAGTGATACAACTCTAGTCTAATAAGATGCCTAGAGGTCTTGTCACCTTAGAGACTATCTTCAACAAGGATGATCAAGTCAAGAAGAATAAAGCTGGCCTAGTAGCTCAACAAGAACACTGTGTTGAATTAGAGTTAGAACCAGGTAAAAGTTTACAATTTGGAAAAGTAAATACTGATTTGGAAAAATAGGCTTATACCCAATTATTCAAAGAATTCAGTAATGTATTTGCATGGCAATATGAAGACAAAGGTTTTAATCCAGCCCTTGCTCAGCACACTATTGAATTAGAACCTGATGCCAAACCAGTGAGACAAAAGAAAAGGCCTGTTAATCCCAAGTTTGAGCCACTTATGCATAAAGAGGTGCTCAAATTGATAGAAAGTGGTATCATCTACCCCATCAAACATACTAGTTGGGTTTCCAACCTTGTTCTTGTAAGGAAGAAGAATGGGGAGTTGAGGTTATGTGTTGACTTTAGGGATCTTAATAGGGCCTCTTTAAAAGACTGCCATCCATTACCCTCTATGGAACAAATCTTACAATGTGTCCCTAGATCTGAGAGATTTTCATTATTAGATGGCTATTTAGGATACAATCAAATCTTAGTCAATGAAGAGGATCAATATAAGACTACATTTACAACCAAGTGGGGAACCATGGCTTATCAAAAGATGCCCTTTGGTTTGTCAAATGCAGGTGCGACTTTTCAAAAGCCAATGGACATGGCCTTTAAAAGCCTCATGTACAAATTTGTAATGGCCTACTTGGATGACATATCTATCTATTTTAAACATGTAGCAGATCATATAAAACATTTGAGAAAAATCTTTGAAAGATGTAGAGAGGTTGGGATATCTCTTAATCCCAAGAAATGTGTGTTTGCAGTTCATGAAGGGAAATTGCTAGGATATATAGTATCCAAAAAAGAAATTATAGTAGACCCTAAGAGGATTGCAACCATCCTAGAGCTACCATTGCCACATCATAAGAAAAGTCTTGAATCTTTCATAGGAAAGATTAATTTTGTTAGGCGTTTCTTGCCTAATATTGTAGATTTATTAAAGCCTTTGATAGCCATTCTTAAGAAAAGTTCAACTTTCAGCTGGACTAAAGAAGGGAAGGCCAACTTCTAGGCTATCAAAGAGGCCTTGACAGAAGCTCCTACTCTATTAAACCCAAATTTCAGTAAGGATTTTATCCTTTATGCTTATGGAGGTCATGATGCTATATCTGCAATGCTGACTCAAGAAAATTCAAATGGATTGGAGCAACCTATTGCTTTCTTCAGCAAAGGTTTAGAAGACTATGAACAAAGGTACTCTTTTGTAGATAAACATGTACTTACTATGGTGAAGAGCCTTAAAAAGTTTAGATATTTATTGACCCATAACAAGGTGCACTTGAAGGTTACTCATCCAAGTGTCAAAGAATTTTTGCTTTCCAAGGACCTAAATGAAAAAAGAGTTGGTTGGATTATCAAAGTGATGGAGTATGACATTGATATCCAAACCACCAAGCTGGTTAGAGGAAGAGGTCTTTGTGAGCATTTGGTAGAGGATGAAAGCTCAAAGATATTAGAACAAACAGATGCATCTCTAGTTGTGCATTCTACAGAGGAACATGCCAAGGCATCAGGTTGGTTGCCTAACATGATTCATTACTTAAAGATAGGACAATGTCCTGCAAGCCTATATTTAGCAAAAAGAAGATATTATAGGTTACAATCTGTTCCCTTTGTGCTGATAGATGAGGTTCTTTTTAGAAAGGATCACAATGGTGTCCTTTTGAGATGTATAGATTTAGAAAAGATAGCTGATGTCCTATTTGAATTTCATGATGGACCTTCTGGAGGTCACTTTTCTCCTAGGACCACTGCTTTTAAAATCATGAGGGTCAGGTATTATTGGCCATCTATCTTTAAGGATAGTCATGATTATGTGATAAAATGCATCAAATGTGTTATGTTTATAGGAAAAGAAAGGCTTGTAGCTCTACCCCTTCAGCCAATCAGAATAGAGAAACCTTTCATGAGATGGGGCAAAGACTTTATTGGTACAATTAATCCTCCATATAGTGCAAGCCATAAGTGGATAATCACTGCAACTGATTATTTCACTAGATGGACAGAGGTAGTTTCCCTAAAAGAAACAAATGAGAGTGTTGTCTAAAGTTTTTATGATGATATAATTCATAGATTTGGAACTCCAGACTCCATAATATCAGATAATGCATTGGCATTCACATGCCTTAAAGTCTCAGAATGGGCAATCAAAAATGGCATTTATATGAATAAAAGTTCAAATTACTACCCTCAAGGCAATGGTTTAGTAGAATCAACTAATAATAACTTGATTAGGATAATCAAGAAGACTCTATAGGATAACCAAAGAGATTGGCATACTAAGTTGAAGTCTGCCTTATGGTTAGACAGGATTACTCCGAAGATCATTGGGAATTCTCCTTATGTATTAGTATATGGCAGAGAGGCTAAGTTGTCCATTTCAACTGAATTGCCAGCTTTGGACTTGGCCACTCAATATGTCCTATTTGAAGGAGATCCCTTACAAATCAGGTATGCTCAGCTCATAGAGTTGGGGGAACTCAGAGATAAGTCCATGAAAGATATGGAGTTCCATTAGATACAGACAAAGAAAAGTTTTGATAGAAGAGCCAGGGCTAGAGACTTCAAAGTTGGAGATGTAGTTCTCAAGTGGGATGAAGTTAGGTCAAAGCCTAGCAGACATAAAAAGTTTGATTCCTTTTGGGGTGGACCATTTGTTATTATAGAATGCAAGGGACCTAATGCTTTTCAACTATCAACTCTGGGAGGAGATGCCTTGTCCCTATCAGTTAATGGATTCCACTTACAACCCTACTTTGAGGTCAATCCTTCCTTGTAAATCTCTGTGAATATGTTTCCTATTTTTCTATCCTTGCTTTCTAGGTTAGTTTTCCCTATTTTCCAAGAAGTGCCCATGCACAATTTTGTCCCTCTGGTTCCAGGTCTCTCTCTCTGTCAAGAAAGTTTTATGTTTTTGAGATGACTCCATGCCTAATGGATCGCTTTAAAGCCACTGATCAATGTCTAGTAGTCTAACATCCAGTAGAAATCACCACAATGTTACCCAATTTTTCTTGTTCCATACAAATTTGGCTATAGATTGATTCCATCCAGGGTCTTCTTTTTACCCTATTGAGCACCTTGAGAATTTTTATGGTTTTCTTCCTTTCCTTTTGGTCACTGCAACTATCCAGACTCCCTGGTCTGTAAGTTTAAATTTGAAAATATGACCATTGGAGCCAAAAAACCCTCAAAACCCTAGGGCCTATTCTAATTCGCCATTACTTTTTCAGCCACTTAAGTCTCCATTTTCCAGGTGCACTTTTCCATACTAAGGTTAGTCATGAGATCTTCTAAGACTCCACAGAATATTCCTTTATGTTCTTTGATCCTACGACTACCCTATATCTCTTAATCTCCCTATCAGATGGAATATTCTTTTTTCATTCCGTGACTTAGCAATTACCCTTTTAGTCTCCAAGTCTCAGTAAGTCTTTCTCGAGATCTAATGACTTTTGTAACAAATTTGGTAAGAAAAGACCCTATAGTTGCATGGTCTCTAGATGGATTTTTTTTTCTTTGGTCACGAGATCTCAGAATGAAGGTTGAAAAGTCAAAAGGCTACAGTGATTAAGAGAATTCTTTTGGTCACTGAATCTCCAGATACACTTAGTCAGGTAATGAAATAGACTTTAGTCACTGGGTCGCTAGATGAAAGAAATATTGAAGGAGCTCCTGCAGTCGCCAGATCGGGGAATGAAGAAATGGTTAAGTTTTATTCAGCAATCAGGTGACTATGTGTTTGCGAGATCTCTCATTTCTAGTAGTCAAGTCCTAAGCATCTGATGACCTAACGAGCGGTTTAGTTTCCTTCAGTCACGTAATCTCCATATGGTTGGTGGTCTCACCTCTGAGGCTGTTAAAGTAATGTAAGATCTATGGCTGGTGCATGATCTAATGGAATGTTCTTAGCCCATGAGATCATGCGACGATCATTGATCTTCTTTTCAATGTAGCATTTTAGTTGTTAGTGTTGGAAATATTCAAGACTATCTAGGTTACTGAGAGGGGAGGGGTGAATCAGTAACTTCAAAACTTTTAACAGATTTAGATCTTAATAATATTAGATTGATAATCTGATTGCATGCATGAGTAACAACAAGAATAAAACATTCATAACACTTAGAACACAGAGATTTGGTGACCCAGAAACCTTCCAAGTAGAAAGTAAAACTGGGGTGGGGATGATACCCACAAAACTTCAATACTGTAGTATAAAGTTTGCCAATTAAGGCTTACAATGATCACTTCTGATGATCTACCCTGTTACGAGCAATAAGGACTACTAGGTCCACCTTGTTAGAGGTTTTACAAACATACAATGAAGTATGCACTTGGTTAAGAGATTTTTACAAAGACTGTTAAGTCTACCCGGTTAAAGGATTTCAAGCTGATTCACCTGTTAGGATGAAACAGTGGATCTCTTACTTGCAACTGTACTTGTTGATTGAGATTCTCTGATGTACTGATCACCTTCTATGATGGATAGATCTTTTCTACTTCTTATACTGTTGTAGCCTTTTGTAATTCTCTTATCTCTGCCTTTCTCTCTTTTTCATACTTCTCTATTTCATCATTCTTGGATATGACATAAAACATTGATATATCAATCTAAGTCAATTCCAAAACAATTACAAAGTCAGCTCTTAAACAAGTAAACATAAATATTACTGAGTCAGCCCAAATATAGTTACACGATTACTGCAAACTAACTCGGTGACTTTCTGATACTCGGCGTCCATTACGTTACTTGGCATCATCATGCACTTAGTAGAAGTGGAAGCTCGATCCATACTAACCACTTGGTCATAGTTTCAAACTCGGTAAATACTGGAGACTTGGTAGACAAAGTGTTACTCGGTAGAAATTGAATTTCCTGTTTAACCATGCAGCACTCGGTAAACACTATGAGACTTTGCGAGCTCGGTATGCACTGATCTTCTCGGTAAGCTCTACTCTACTTAGTAAGCTCTATTCTACTCGGTATGCATTGATCTGAATAAGTGTTGTCACTAGTGACAATCATGCTTAATGCCAACAATCTCCCCCTTTGGCATTAGTGATAAAAACACTTATTGCCAAAACTTATATACAAGAATCATGCTGAATCTTTTTTTTTATTTTTTAAAATTTATCTTTGTCAAACTACTGTTTATATATTTCATGAATCCCTTATATAGAGTACTTTCTCCCCCTTTCGTATTACACACCTTAATCTTATACACTTTCTCCTATACATTTTCTCCCCCTTTTTTTGACAATAATGCCAAAGGTGTATATACAAGTATTTTACAGGGAGAATTCAAAATGTGAAAGAAAATCAGAATGTACCTTCATGATTAGTGCCAGAGTTCTGTCCCAATTCTCTTGTAGAATCTTGCATGTTTGGAGTACAATTTGGACTTCTGCAGAGAGTTCAATCATGTGGTCTGCAATGGAAAATTGATTGTCATGGAGTAATGCTTTTGAGTGAACAATGTGCTTTTGCATTATGTCCATGATGGGAAGAATCATGTTCTGAATATCTAGCAGTGTTGACCAGATCTTTGTATCTTCTTTTAATAATTCCGACTACCTATTTGATAGGAATGTGATTTTCATATGATGTGTAGAGCTTGAACTAGGTTCAAGTTGCAACCTCTGTACACTGTCCTTCAGATCCTCATCAATCTTATTCAATTTTTCCTTGACTTCCTTAGTGAACTCGGCAACATTACATAGCTTAGCAACAAGTGAGGTAACATTGGAATAGGAGGATTCAATATCTGTCAAAACTAAAGATAACTCTACCTGATTAATAGCTATATGCTAAGCAACTTGCTCAAGCACTTTATTGTCAAACTTCTTCTCGGCTTTCTCAAGAATCTTTTCTGATGCAGAGGAATCCTCATGGAACTTGTTTACTACCTCAGCTAACTGTAACAAAATATGTTGAGAGGAATCAACTTTAATACCTAATGCTTCTGACAAAATATCCTTTGCATCTTCAATAATTTTATATTCCTTGTCCCTTTCTTCTTTTAGTTTCTTCTACTTTGCTTTCTTTTGGAGGAGTTCACCAATGTTTTGCATTTGGTCTGCTGAAAGATTTGCAAAGTCTAATTTTGGAATCTCTATCTCCTCATCTAAGTCTATATCCTCTTCTACATTCTTACTCAAAAATCTTGTACTCAGTTGAGCCTTAGGATCAACTGTTATTGCACTTAATGCCTTTGTAGAAGTTATTGTAGACATTGTAGGACTAGCTATGAAAAATGATAAACTACCGACTAGAATACTTGAAGGGCTCAAAACTAAAGTATTCACAATTGTAGAATAAAAAACTGAAATACTTACTGAAGTATCCAGAACTGAGGTACTTACTGCTAGAAAACTTGATATGGAAGTAGGTACTGAAGTAGATACAGGAGACTGCAACTCGGTAAAAGAGGTGGTCATCATTTCTGTCGATGATTCATTGAGTTGTGGTAGTGATGATTTGACATTTGATGTATCTGTGGAAGTTTTCATAATCATACTTGAAGTTATCTCCATGCTAGGTGTAGCAACTTTTGCTGGAGAGTGAGGAAGTGAGGCAATGACTTCTATAGCTATCCAAACAATATTATCTTCCTCATCACTTTGCTTGTCTACCTCGGTATCTTCTTCATGTTCATCACTGTCATCATCAATATCCTTGATTATCACAGTTTCGACACTCGGTTTGTGAAGATTATAGATGTTTTTCCATGTGGCAGTGGCACTCTTCACAACCGACTCAATATCTTTGATCAAAATCAAACAACTGTTGAATTTGAGTGTCATCTTAATTTCATTATCTATCAATGCCTTATTAATTTCAGCATTTTTTAAACTTGGCATTAATTGCCTCAAGGTTTGAGCATAGATGTCCTTGATAGTTTGTCTTGCATTGGACCATCTTAACTTAATTTTGTTCAGCAGAGTTCCTGGGATTTGAGAAGCTATCTCTTCAGGTGAGTATTTTCATCTTCCTATTTTCTCGATAACAACATCTTCAATTTCCTGCTGCTCTTCCTTAGATCTGATTTCATAGTTGAGAGATCTGAAGTTTGCAATTCTAGATTCTTCTCTCAAGTCCTTGATATTTTCTTTTAATGAAGGAGGAGGCCTTTTGAATACTATTTCTTCACTGTCTTTGCCTGCCTTGCCTCTTGCACTCCTTCTTGTAAATACTGCAGAGGGTTGCTTGGTGCCTTGGTGATAAATACTTTTCCTTTCTTCTTTGCTGGTAGTTGTTCTTCTTCCTCCTCATCCTTTTTCTCTTCTTCTTCTTCAAAGTTTTCTCCTTTTTCCTTGGTTGACATTAGAGGTGTGCTAGCTTGTATTTTGTCCAACCTCTTTCTTCCTTTGTTAACTGCTTGTGGAAGCTTTATACTAAGCTCAATTCTCTCCTTAGCTTCTTCATATGTCCCAAAATATGGTGTCTTTGGGTTAACAGGTTGATTAATTAGGGCTTCAATAATATTCTTGGTTTCATCAATATTTACCTCATAGGGAAGAGGTTTCACATGTACAATCCTTGGTTTTACTGCCTGTATATACAGATTATCACAGTCCACCATGAAACAAATATCATCTTTGTAATCTTCCACCAATTTCTGTGGAATCCAAAATCTATTGTTCATTTTCTCTTTAAATGATTCAAAATAGTTATCCATTATGCTTTCAAAATTGTCACCCATTTCTAAAATGTATTCATTTATCTGATAAAGAACCGGCACATCTTTTCTCCATACTACCATGCCTTTTGATGGGAAAAACTTTTGAGCATAGAAAAATAAACAAACCAATAGTGAGCCAAACTTACATGGATTTTTCTTTGAGGTTTGGATTCTCTCCATGTTCTTGTTGAACTATCTCAACAAAAGATCTGCTAGGTCAAATGACAGATTGTTCTTTACAATTTTATATGCTAGGTCAACTGCTTCACATGGAACACTGTTTTGCCTACTTGAACTGTATATCTTGTGAGCTACGATCTGTATACCAAACTTTAATTCTACATCAGTAATTCTGCTTATCTTCATACCTCTACCATCCCACTCAGCTAGGGTTTTCTCTTCCAGTTCCATCCAACCTAGGGTTTTTGTAGATTTTGCCTTGTCGAGCATGGGAAGACCAGTGATTCGGTGAATCATCTTCTTCATAATCTCTACTGGTTGCTCAAGCCATATTTTACCTTCATGTACTCGACGGAGGATATATCTGACCCATTTTATCTAAAAGCTCCGAGGCAAGTGTGTGATGTGAACTAAACCCTTATCTTCCAAATGTTGATGCTCCAGTTTGAGAACACCATCGACACATAGTTCCTCACGGATAGTATCTATCTCTAGGGTTCCAAGCTCTTGAATTGTACACTTAAAATGACTGCTAATATCATTAATAAGGAGTACCTTAGGAGGAATCTGAGATTGAGCTCCACTTAGGTCTAGGGTTCTGGCAACTGCAGGCACGAGTTTGAAATATGGTGCTTTCCATTCTCCATGAACCAACATTTCTGAATCTTTCTTCATTTTAGCATTGGATGATGCCATGGTAGCTCAATGAACATAGTAAATTCTTTGAGGAAAGAGAATATCTTGCTAAAATATGCTTTGAAATGCTTGATTGCACTAGGAGACTTTTGTTCGTGATGAATAGTGAACTTGATTTCACTCCTTTTGTTAAAACTTTGTCATTAATGCTCAGTACAAATTAGGGTATAGAATTAGATAGGCTATCATCCACTATGAATTAATTGCTTAGTGAAGACTCTGCAACTTGGCAATCACATGAATTCATACTTCTCTGACCTTACTCGGTAACCAAATGAAGTTAGGTTACTCCCGACCTTGCTCAGTGGTAACTAATACCGACCTTCTTGTGATCCTGCTGTATCTTGCATACTGATTTGGATCTATCTTCCTTTCAGTTCAGGAACTATTTTGTAATAGTTCCAGTGCTTTCTTGGAGACTAGTTAGAGCTCATAGAGCCACTCCCTTCATTAGTGACTTCAGGATTGGTTTGCTTGGTAGGTTTAGGAATCCACTTCTGTCCCATCTACTTCCTAATGTTATTTTCTTTTGCTTTCTTTTCATCTTCAATTTTGCCTAAATTCATGGAGTTTTTAGCTATGTGACCAAGCTTAGTGCAATTATAACATCTTATGGTAGAATCCCCTTTTCTCAAGTGGTGCCTTACACAATTCATGCCAATGTGTCCATATTCTCCACAGTAATGACATCTACACCAAGTGTTGTAATCCCAACCAAACATTGCTTTAATAATTTGTTCTTCTGGATTGGGTGTTTTAGTTCTGCATTCTGATGCCTTATGTCCTTGTTTGCTACATTTGTGACATATGCCTTTAAATCTTGGTTTTTCCTTGCATTCATTTGCTTTATGACCAAGCTGATTGCAATTGTAGCATTTTCCATTGAATTTTACTTTTCCATTGCTCCAACATTTGTTTGAAGTATGACCAATTTTTCCACAGTGATTATAGGTAGGTTTCTGATTCTTTTGAGTACCTTGTTTGGAGGATTCACCTTCCTCTTTGTATCTAAGTCTTTCTTTTCCTTTTTGCCTATGAAGGTTTCATTCATACACCTGATTCATATCTTCTTGAGATTTCAACATTCTCTCATTGATTTTCCTTTCAGCATCTAGCTCACTCATCACTCTTAAATTGATTTTCTTTTCAGATCTCAGCTCTTCTCTCATATTTTCATTTTCTAATCTTAGAGTCAAGATTTCTTCATTTGCATTGGAAATTTGATCAATAAGATTTTCTAGCTGAAGAGTTTTATTCTAGATTTCATTGTTCTTTCCATCTATTTCATCTTACATCTTGTTTCTTTGTTCCAAGACTTCACAGAATCTTGTTGACTGAATTTCCTATTCTCTTTTCAATTTTCTCGCTTCTTCTTGCAGAGAACCACTCTTTTCTGGAAGTTCTTTGATTGCATTGTTTGCTTCATCTGAGCTGCTTGAAGGGAAAAAGTCTTCAATCTTTTCTTCAACATACTGGTGGTCATTGATCTGATTTGCAAGTTCCTTCCTTCTTTTTAGGGAAAGGGAAAGATGCTCTCTTACTTCTTTGAGTTGAGTTATGGCCATTTCCAGATCTAGCTTTTCATTCTCAATTACTTTGTTCAGTCTGAATATCTCCATTGTCCTAAATCTTTTCTCAAGCTGTCAAAATTTATTCTGAGATCCACTGAGCTCTAATACCAATTGTTGGAAATATTCAAGACTATCTAGGTTACTGAGAGGGGAGGGGTGAATCAGTAACTTTAAAACTTTTAACAGATTCAGATCTTAATAATATTAGATTGATAATCTAACTGCATGCATGAGTAACAGAAAGAATAAAACATTCATAACACTTAGAACACAGAGATTTGGTGACCCAGAAACCTTCCAAGTAGAAAGTAAAACTGGGGTGGGGATGATACCCACAAAACTTCAATACTGTAGTATAAATTTTGCCGGTTAAGGCTTACAATGATCACTTCTGATGATCTGCCCTGTTACGAGCAATAAGGACTACTAGGTCCACCTTGTTAGAGGTTTTACAAACATACAATGAAGTATGCACTCGGTTAAGAGATTTTTACAAAGACTATTACGTCTACCCGGTTAAAGGATTTCAAGCTGATTCACCTGTTAGGATGAAATAGTAGATCTCTTACTTGTAATTGTACTTGCTGATTGAGATTCTCTGATGTACTAATCACCTTCTGTGATGGATAGATCTTTTCTGCTTCTTATACTGCTGTAGCCTTTTGTAATTCGCTTATCTCTACCTTTCTCTCTTTTTCATACTTCTCTATTTCATCATTCTTGGATATGACATAAAACATTGTTTATATATCAATCTAAGTCAATTCCAAAACAATTACAAAGTTGGCTCTTAAACAAGTAAACACAAATATTACTGAGTCGGCCCAAATATAGTTACACAGTTACTGCAAACTAACTCGGTGACTTTCTGATACTCGGCGTCCACTGGGTTACTCAACATCATCATGCACTCAGTAGAAGTGGAAGCTCAGTCCATACTAACCACTCGGTCATAGTTTCAAACTCGGTAAATACTGGAGACTCAGTAGACAAAGTGTTACTCGGTAGAAACTGAATTTCCTATTTAACCATGCAGCACTCAGTAAACACTATGAGACTTTGTGAGCTTAGTATGCACTGATCTGCTTGGTAAGCTCTGCTCTACTCGGTAAGCTTTGTTCTGCTCGGTATGCACTAATCTAAATAAGTGTTGTCACTAATGACAATCATGCTTAATGCCAATAGTTAGTGGGTCCATTGCCACATAGTCTGAGGTGTTTGATCCTGATTGGTCATAGAGTTATGATGTGGAGCTTTGTCAGAGTAGGCCCAGTGGTTGGCTTTCCTTAAAATCTAATGGTTGTCTTATGATTGCATGGAATATTCTTAGCCCTTGCGATCATACGCCAACTTTTGATCTTGCTTTATCGCCAAGGCTTTGTCAGGTGGGTCCACATGTTCTGACATGATCACATTTCATTGGCTGGCCAGATGATGATAGGTATTTGTCAGTGGGACCATTGTCAAAGGATCTACAGGGGTGCCAATAAAATGAAGATCTATGGTTGTCTTATAATCTAATGGAATCTTTTGAGCCTTTGAGATTATAAGATGGTCGTTCAATCTTCTAAGTGTTTAGGCTCTATCTTGTGGGTTCGTATGACATGTTAAAATCTTATTGGTCACTGGGTAATATAGTTGGCATCTGGCGTGGGTCTAGATTTCTTAAGTGAGGTGGAAAAAAAATATAGGCTCTACAGCTAGCGCATAATCTAAAGGAATCTTCTGAGCCCGTGAGATCATGTGACAACCATTAATTGGATCAGGTCATGAAGGAAAGAAAAGTGGGTCATGTGCTAGATAGATCTGAGGTGTCTGTAGTTGACCAATGGTATGATGATAGGTGGCAGGATGGGCCCAAGCTTGCAAGTGTTGTCACTAGATCTCTAGAAAATCTTTCAGCAACTTGGAAACTATCAAAGTGGGATAAAACCTCAGTCGCGTAATTACCAGAATAAGATAGGGTTAATATAAAGGTTAGGTGATTCAGTGACTAAAGGAAAAGGAAGGCCTGAGGTTAAATAAAGAGTTAAGGTCAAGAACTTAAGCAGTGCTCGGGTAGAATAGAAGATCTAATAGCCATGTTTTAAAAAGTAAAGTAAGTTTGATTATCAGTCATTGATAGATAAAGCTTGGTGCCACCTGTGACCATTTAATCAATTTTTCAATTCAAATATCTGGAGTACCAAATTTGAACAATTATGGAAAGTCTGAGTTGCAGAGAGGTAGATAGATCAAGGTGGCTTGTTTGCAGGTAGATATAGTACGAAAATGGACACGCAAAATGATATCTGATTGGTTGGGATATTTTCATGGGTATTTATGATCAGAATTGATAGAATTAGGGTTGGCTATTATTCTATGAAAATCTATGTAACCCTAATTAGGTTTTGCTCCTGCCTGCATGCAATTAAGGAGATGTATATAATGTTTTGGAGTTTTTAAAAAAGGCTCAGAGTTTACATTTTGTAAAAAGGAGAGATTCTCTTTTTGAGAAGTTATCTGAGGCATTCTTTTTGCCCTCTAGCTTTTGCATCTTCTAACCTTTCATTGATATTTAGATATTGCAAAGGTACTTTGTGACATTCTTTTTATCCCTATACCTTCTTGTCTAAATTTTCTCTTATTGGGTTAAGTATATGTACATTTTCAGTGATATCTTAGGGTTCTTGATCCCTCTTTCTTTCTGCAATTCATGTGTATTCTTGTGGGTGATTTGATTTGAATGATCTTGTGGGTATACTTCAACCCCTTGACAATCTGTCTCATCCCTATACCTATTTGCAGAATTGGATGTTTGTTTGAAAGTTATAGATTATGTCCAATTCTTAGGAATGCTATTGTTTGTGAAATTCTCTTTTTCCTTGAGTAGCATCTTTCAATTGCAGACCCTTCTATGAAATATTGATGCAAACCTATTCAATGAGTTGTGATCTCCTAGACCTAATTTTATGCATTGATTTCATCCTCCATACTGTAATTCATACCATCATTTCGGTGTATCACCTAGTAGGATAGTTTGCTTTCAAGATTATTTCTCTTTCATGCATTCCTTCTATCCCCTTTCCCCTCAAGAATTTACTTTCCTATCAAGAAGAAAATTAAGGTGATTATCCAAGAGGAACCACCCTAGAATCTAGAGGTCTCATCTCAGTTAGCATACGTCCCACAACCTAGAGATGATTTCCATGTTATACTAGGTTATCAAGACCAAGAGAGCTTGAAACAAGGGTGCAAACTTAGTGTATAATAGGTTCATTAACCTCCTAGATGTTCAAATTGAATGAAATTGACATCAAAGTCCTAACCAAAGACACATCTACACATTATCAAATCCTAATTGATTTTATCCTAAATTATGCATTAGGGAATATTCCTAGCAATATTCCTATTTTATCCTAATTATTCTTTAATTTAATAGTTGTTTGGTGATAAATCCTTTTTATGCTAAAGTTTGATTAATTGAATATTCTAAATATTTAATTAGTCATATTTAATACTGCCACTTAATTATTTAATTAAATTTAATTCTATTTATTCCTAAATTGTATTATTTAATTTTGACAATAAATCTACAATCTCATGACTAATTGATTAAATTCTTGTTTAATTAATTCATGTCAATTGCCAATATTTAATAATATAGTTTTAGAATAAAAGTTTGATTTAATAATATATTAACCCATAAATCAATTATTTTAATTCAAAAATCAGTTAAGTTGAGAATAAATCACTTTATTTTTAAATTAAATTATAATTAAATCATGCACAATCAAATAAGCAGTCAACTAGAAATCAACAATCAATTTTAAAATTAAACTCAACATCTGATGATGTGTTGAAATTTGATCTAAACTCTATTTTGAGTTAAACACTGCTTTTGCATTATTTTTGTGAGTTAATTATCTCTGATTTCTTGATAACTCGAAAATCAACCTGAGTTTATCAAGAGTGATTTATGACTTTTCTCATACATCCTCAAAGCCCTGTATTTCTATAAATCAAGGCTAAATTCTTCACAATTCACGTACCTTAAATTTGCATAATTACTCTAGTGAGTTGGCAATTGAAGGATTGAATATTTGCGACAGGTGATTTGTGAGATCTGTCATTGTTGGTCATAGTTTCATAGTTTTCATATTATATCTTAGCATTCATAGTTTTCATATCATTCTTAGATTAAATTTGCATTCAATTTCATTCATCGAGCTTAAATTCATACAATTTCTCATATTATTGCACAGAAAATAAAAAAATATAGATTAATCTGCATTCATTTCATATCCATCTTTTGCATTCAAATCTTTCATTTAGGTGTTGCATTATCATTGAGCTTGATTTCAATTTGAGAAAATCATACTCGCACGTACTAGAAGGTAGTAAATCGCTTGGTTAGCTTAGTTTCATTTATTTGCAAGATTTTGATTTTTGCTAACCTCTAATATTTTACTGAAGTGTTGTGTCTACAACTAGATACAAAATTCACACACATATTAGGACCTAATAGGACCTATTAGGACATAATAGGACCTACTAGGACCTACTAGGACCTGATAGGACCTACTAGGACCTACTAGGACCTAATAGGACCTAATAGGACCTATTAGGACCTATTAGGACTAATTAGGACCTATTACCTACTAATTAGGACTAATATGACCTATTAGTCCACCCAATTACAATCAATTAGAACCAAATAGCACCTAATTAGACTCAATTAGAACCAATTAGGATCTAATTAGATGCAATTAGAACCAATTAGATCCAATTAGACTTAATTAGATCTTATTAGAACTAATTAGGACCTATTAGATCCAATTAGGACCTAATATGACCTATTAGATCCAATTAGGACCAATTTGGACCTAATATGACCTAGACTCAATTAGGACCAATTAGGACCTAATATGACCTATTAGACTTAGTTATGACCAATTAAGACCTAATATGACCTATTAGACTCAATTAGGACTAATTAGGACCTAATATGACGTATTTGAACTCAACTAGACCCAATTAGGACCAATTAGGACTTGAAATTAAGACAATGTGGATAAATTAGGATCAATTAGACTCAATTAGACCAATTTAGACCCAATTAGACTCAATTAGGACCAATTAGACTCAATTAGGACCAATTAGGACCTAATATGACCTATTAGAACCTAGTTAGACCCAATTAGGACCAATTATGATCAATTAGACCCAATTAGGACTAATTAGGACCAATTAGGACCTAATTAGACTCAATTAGAATGAAATAGATCCAATTAGACTCAATTAGGACCTAATATGACCTATTAGACTCAATTAGGACCAATTGGACTCAATTAGGACCAATTAGGACCTAATATGACCTATTAGAGCCCAGTTAGACCCACTTAGGACCAATTATGAACAATTATGACCAATTAGGACTAATTTGAATTAACTAAGATATAATATGACCTATTAGAACCCAATTAGACTCAATTAGAATAAATTAGCACTTAATTAGATCCAATTAGGACTAATTAGAACTAATTAAGACCTGATATGACCTATTAGAACCCAATTAGACTCAATTAGAACACATTAGCACTTAATCAAATCCAATTAGGACTAATTAGGACCAATTATGACTCATTAGGACTAATTAGGACCAATTAGGACCAATTAGGACCTAATTAGACTCAATTAGAGCCAAATAGATCCAATTAGACTTAATTAGGACCAATTAGAACCATATTTTAGGTTTGATCAAAATTGGTACATGTGTGTTTATGTACATGTTTAAAAAGGATTTATCAACTCAATTCATAAATAAAGTTTGTTTAATTTATATTTACAAGTTCCTAAAATTAAAAGTTCACTTTAAATGCAGGACACATTTTGTAGTAGTAGCAGAGCCTAGAAATGTGGAAGGTGTTAGTTACTTTTTATTACGTTACTACAAGGAGAGGATGAAGCTAACATAGAATGAAACAAGTGATGTAATTATATTTCCCATAGGTTCTAGTACTATATTAAAGTTTCACAACCTATATTAAATGTGAGTGAGACCTTCCAACTTGAATCTTGAAAAATGGAGCTTCTCTTCTTAAGATACAGAAGGTCAAAGTTTGTTCAAAGCAAGGAATTTAGTACACTATTTGTAGCTAAAAGTTTGACCATTTTTAAATATGATGAAAGGTGTGTCAAATCAAACAGCTCGATGAGATGCACCAAAAACTACCTTGAATCTTGAAAAATGGAGCCTCTCTTCTCAAGATACGGACGACCAAAGTTTGGTCAAAGAAAGAAAGTTAGTACAATGTTCATAGCTAAAAATTTGACCATTTCCAAATCTGGTGAAAGTGGTCTCAAATCAAAAATCTCATTGAGATTAACCAAAAAACACCTTGAATCTTGAAAAATGGAGCTTCACTTCTCAAGATACAGAGGGTCAAATTTTAGTCAAAGCAAGGAAGTCAGTATAGTAATCATAGTTAAAAGTTTGACCATTTTCAAATCTTGTGAAAGTGGTCTCAAATCAAAGATCTCATCGAGATGAACCTAAAAACACCTTGAATCTTGAAAAATGGAGCCACTCTTCTCAAGACTCAAACAGTCAAACTTTGGTCAAAGCAAGGACATCTGTATAATGTTCATAGCTAAAAGTTTGACCATTTTCAAATCTGGTGAAAGTGGTCTCAAATCAAAGATCTCGTCGAGATGAACCAAAAAACACCTTAAATCTTTAAATGTAGCCTCTCTTATCAAGATACTGAAGGTCAAAGTTTGGTCAATGCAAGGAAGTCAGTATAGTATTCATGAATAAAATGTTGACCATTTCCAAATTTGGTGAAAGTGGTCTCAAATCAAAGATCTCATAGAGATGAACCTAAAAACACCTTGAATCTTAAAAAATAGAGCCTCTCTTCTCAAGATATGGATGGTCAAAGCTTGGTCAAAGTAAGAAAGTTAGTATAGTGTTCGTAGCTAAAAGTTGACTATTTCCAAATCTCATGAAAATGGTCTCAAATGAAAGATCTCATCGAGATCAATGAAAAAACAACTTCACTCTTAAAAAATGGAGCCTATCTTCTCAAGATACGGACGGTCAAAGTTTTGTAAAAGAAAGGAAGACAGTACAGTGTTTGTAGCTAAAAGTTTAGCCGGTTCCAAATTTGGTGTAAGTGGTCTCAAATCGAAGATCTCATTGAGATGAACCAAAAAACACCTTGAATCTTGAAAATTAGAGCCTCTCTTTTAAAGATACGGATGGTCAAAGTTTGGTCAAAGCAAGGAAGTCAATATAGTGTTTGTAGCTAAAAGTTTGACCATTTCCAAATTTTGTGAAAGTGGTCTGAAATCGAAGATCTCATCGAGATGAACCAAAAAACAACTTGAATCTTGAAAAATGGAGCCTCTCTTGTCAAGATACAAATGGTCAAAGCTTGGTCAAAGAAAGGAAGTCAGTACAGTGTTCCTAGCTAAAATTTTGACCATTTCCAAATCTAGTGAAAGTGGTGTCAAATCGAAGATCTCATCAAGATGAACCAAAAAACACCTTGAATCTTAAAAATTGGAGCCTCTCTTCTCAAGATACAAAAGGTCAAAATTTAATCAAAGAAAGGAAGTCAGTATAGTGTTCGTAGGTAAAAATTTGACCATTTCCAAATATGGTGAAAGTGATTTCAAATCGAAGATCTCATCGAGATGAACCAAAAAACACCTTGAATCTTGAAAATCAGACCCTCTCTTCTCAAGATACAGACAATAAAAGTATGGTCAAAGCAAGGAAGTCAGTATAGTGTTCGTAGCTAAAAGTTTGAATGTTTCCAAATCTGGTGAAAGTGGTCTCAAATCAAAGATCTCATCGAGATAAACTAAAAAACTCCTTGCATCTTGAAAAATGCAGCCTTTCCTCTCAAGATACAGATGGTCAAATTTTTGTCAAAGTAAGCAAGTCAGTACAATTTTTGTAGCTAAAAGTTTGACCATTTCCAAATTTGGTGAAAGTGGTCTCAAATCGAGGATCTCGTCGAGATGAACCAAACAACACCTTGAATCTTGAAAATCGGAGCCTCTCTTCTCTAGATACAAACAAAGTTTGGGCAAACTACGTAAGTTAGTACAGTGTTCGTAGCTAAAATTTTGACCATTTACAAATCTAGTGAAAGTGGTCTCAAATTGAAGATCTCGTTGATATGAACCAAAAAAAAACCTTGAATCTTCAAAAAGGGAGGGTCTCTTCTCAAGATACGGATGGTCAAAGTTTGGTCAAAGTAAGGAAGTTAGTAATGTGTTCATCGCTTAAAGTTTGATGATTTCTAAATCTGGTGAAAGTGATCTCAAATTGAAGATCTCATCGAGATGAACCTAAAAACACCTTGAATCTTGAAAAATAGAGCCTCTCTTCTCAACATACAGACGGTCAAAGTTTGGTCAAAGTAAGGAAGTCAATACAATGTCTGTTGGTAAAAGTTTGACCATTTCCAAATCCAGTGAAAGTAGTCTCAAATTGAAGATGTCGTCGAGATTAACCAAAAAATAGCTTAAATATTGAAAAATAAATCCTCTCTTCTCAAGATACAGATGGTCAAAGTTTGGCCAAAGTAAGGAAGTGAGTACAGTGTTCATAGCTAAAAATTTGACTATTTCAAAATCTGGTGAAAGTGGCCTCAAATGAAAGATCTCATTGAGATGACCCAAAAAAAAACCTTGAATCTTGAAAAATAGTGCCTCTCTTCTCAAGATATAGACGGTCAAAGTTTGGTCAAAATAAGCAAGTTAGTGCAATGTTTGTAGCTAAAAATTTGACCATTTCCAAATCTAGTGAAACTGGTCTCAAATCGAAGATCTCGTCGAGATGAACCAAAAAACACCTTGAACCTTGAAAATCAAAGCCTATCTTCTCAAGATACAGATGGTCAAAGTTTGGTCAAAGTGAGGAAGTCAATACAATGTTCGTAGCTAAAAGTTTGACCATTTTCAAATCTAGAGAAAGTGGTCTAAAATCAAAGATCTCATTGAGATGAACCTAAAAACACCTTGAATCTTGAAAAATAGAGCCTCCCTTCTCAAGATATAGATAGTCAAAGTTTGGTCAAAGTAAGGAAGTCAGTATAGAGTTCATAGCTAAAAGTTTGACCATTTCCAAATCTGGTGAAAGTGGTCTCAAATAGAGGATCTCATCAAGATGACCCAAAAAACACCTTGAATCTTCAAAAATAAAACCTCTCTTCTCAAGATATGGATGGTCAAAATTTTGTCAAAGCAGGGAAGTTAGTAAAGTGTTCATAGCTAAAAGTTTGACCATTTCTGAATTGGGTGAAAGTGGTCTCAAAATCGAAGATCTTGTCGAGATGAACTAAAAAAAGCCATGAATCTTGAAAGATAAAGCCTCTCTTCTCAAGATAAGGATGGTCAAAGTTTGGTCAAAACAAGGAAGTCAATACAATATTCATAGCTAAAAGTTTGACCATTTCCAAATCTACCAAAAGTGGTCTCAAATCAAAGATCTCATCGAGATGGACCTAAAAACACCTTGAATCTTGAAAAATGGAGCCTCTCTTCTCAAGATTAGATGCTTAAAGTTTGGTCAAATAAAGGAAGTCAGTATAGTGTTCGTAGCTAAAAGTTAAACCGTTTCTAAATCTAGTGAAAGTGGTCTTAAATCGAAGATCTCATCGAGATGAACCAAAGAACACCTCGAATCTTGAAAACTAGAGCCTCTCTTCTCAAGATACAGACAGTCAAAGTTTGCTCAAAGAAATGAAATCAGTACAGTGTTCGTAGCTAAAAATTTCACCATTTTTAAATCCGATGAAAGTGGTCTCAAATCGAAGATATCATCGAGAAGAACCAAAAACTACCTTGAATCTTGAAAAATGGAGCCTCTCTTCTCAAGATACACATGGTCAAAGTTTGGTCAAAGTAAGGAAGTCAGTACAGTGTTCATAGCTTAAAGTTTAACCATTTTCAAATATGGTGAAAGTGGTCTCAAATCAAAGATCTTATCGAGATGAACATTAAAATACCTTGAATGTTGAAAAATGGAGCTTCTCTTCTCAAGATACACACGATCAAAGTTTGGTCAAAGAAAGGAGCTCAGTACAATGTTCATAGCTAAAAGTTTGACCTTTTCTAAATCTGGTTAAATTGGTCTCAAATCAAAGATCTTGTCGAGATGAACCTAAAAACACCTTGAATCTTGAAAAATGGAGCCTCTCTTCTCAAGATATGGATGGTCAAAGTTTGGTCAAAGAAAGGAAGTCAGTACAGTGCTCGTAGCTAAAAGTTTGATCATTTCCAAATCTTGTGAAATTGGTCTCAAGTCCAAGATCTTGTCGAGATGAGCCAAAAAACACCTTGAATCTTGAAAATTGGAGCCTCTCTTCTCAAGATATAGAGAGTCAAAGTTTGGTCAAAGCAAAGAAGTCAGTACAGTGTTCGTAGGTAAAAATTTGAAAATTTCCAAATCTGGTGAAAGTGGTCTCAAATCGAAGATCTTGTCGAGATGAACCAAAGAACACCTTGAATCTTGAAAAACATAGCCTCTCTTCTGAAGATACGGATGGCCAAAGTTTGGTCAAAGTAAGGAAGTCAGTAAAGTGTCCATAGCTAAAAATTTGACCATTTCCAAATCTGATGAAAGTGGTCTCAAATCAAAGATCTCATCGTGATGAACCAAAAAACACCTTGAATCTTCAAAATCGAAGTCTCTCTTCTCTAGATACAGATGGTCAAAGTTTGGTCAAAGCAAGTTAGTACATTATTCGTATCTAAAAATTTTACCATTTCAAAATTTGGTGAAAGTAGTCTCAAATCGAAGATTTCGCAAAGATGAACAAAAAAACACATTGAATCTTGAAAAATGAAGCCTCTTTTCCCAAGATAGGGACGGTCAAAGTTTTTTCAAAGCAAGGAAGTTAGTATAGTGTTTGTACCTAAAAGTTTGAGCATTTCCAAACCTAGTGAAAGTGGTCTCAAATCAAAGATCTCATCGAGATGAACCTAAAAACACCTTGAATCTTTAAAATTGGAGCCTCTATTCTCAAGATACAAATGGTCAAAGTTTGGCCAAAGTAACGAAGTTAGTATAGTGTACGTAGCTAAAAGTTTAAATATTTCCAAATCTAGTGAAAGTGGTCTCAAATCAAAGATCTCACCGAGATGAACCAAAAAACACCTTGAATCTCAAAAAATGGAGCCTCTCTTATCAAGATACGGAGGGTCAAAGTTTGGTCAAAGGAAGTCAGTACAGTGTTCATAGCTAAAAATTTGACCATTTCCAAATCTGGTAAAAGTTGTCTCAAATCAAAGATCTCGTCGAGATGAACCTAAAAACAACTTGAATCTTGAAAAATGGAGCCTCTCTTCTCAAGATACGGATGGTCAAAGATTGGTAAAAGCAAAAAAGTCAGTACAGTGTTCGTAGCTAAAAGTTTGACAATTTCCAAATTTGGAGAAAGTGGTCTCAAATCGAAGATCTCGTCGAGATGAACCTAAAAACACCTTGAATTTTGAAAAAGGGAGCCTCACTTCTCAAGATACGAACGATCAAAATTTGCTCAAAGCAAGGAAGTTAGTTCAATGTTCGTAGCTAAAAGTTTGACCATTTCAAAATCTGGTGAAAGTGGTCTCAAATCAAAGATCTCACCAAGGTGAACCTAAAAACACCTTGAATCTTGAAAAATGGAGCCTCTCTTCTCAAGATACATTTGGTTAAAGTTTGGTAAAAGCAAGGAAGTCTATGCAGTGTTCGTACATAAAAGTTTGACCATCTCCAAATCTAGTGCAAGTGGTCTCAAATTGAAGATCTAGTGCAAGTGGTCTCAAATCGAAGATCTCGTCGAGATGAACCTAAAAACACCTTGAATTTTGAAAAAGGGAGCCTCACTTCTCAAGATACGAACGATCAAAATTTGCTCAAAGCAAGGAAGTTAGTTCAATGTTCGTAGCTAAAAGTTTGACCATTTCAAAATCTGGTGAAAGTGGTCTCAAATCAAAGATCTCACCAAGGTGAACCTAAAAACACCTTGAATCTTGAAAAATGGAGCCTCTCTTCTCAAGATACATTTGGTTAAAGTTTGGTAAAAGCAAGGAAGTCTATGCAGTGTTCGTACATAAAAGTTTGACCATCTCCAAATCTAGTGCAAGTGGTCTCAAATTGAAGATCTAGTCGAGATGAGCCAAAAAACACTTTGAAACTTGAAAAATGAAGCCTCTCTTCTCAAGATACAGATAGTCAAAGATTGGTCAAAGTAAGGAAGTCGGTACAGTGTTTGTAGCTAAAAGTTTGACCATTTCTAAATTTGGTGAAAGTGGTCTCAAATCAAAGATCTCATCAAGATGAACCTAAAAAAACCTTGAATCTTGAAAAATGAAGCCTCTCTTCTTAAGATACAGACGATCAAAGTTTCATCAAAGCAAGGAAGTCAGTACAGTGTTCTTATCTAAAAATTTGACCATTTCCAAATCTAGTGAAAGTTGTCTTAAATCAAAAATATTGTCAAGATGAACCAAAAAATACCTTGAATCTTTATAAATGGAGCCTCTCTTCTCAAGATACGAACAATCAAAAGTTGGTCAAAGCAAGGAAGTCAGTATAGTGTTCGTAGCTAAAAGTTTTACCATTTCCAAATCTGGTGAAAGTGGTCTCAAATCGAAGATCTCATCAAAATGAACCTAAAAACTCCTTGAATCTTTCAAAATGGAGCCTCTCTTATCAAGATACAAACAATCAAAGTTTGTTCAAAGCAAGGAAGTCAATATAGTGTTCATAGCTAAAAGTTTGACCATTTCCAAATCTGGTGAAACTGGTCTCAAATCAAAAATCTCAACAAGATGAACCTAAAAACTCCTTGAATCTTGAAAAATAGAGCCTCTCTTCTGAAGATATGGATGGTCAAAGTTTGGTCAAAGAAAGGAAGGCAGTACAGTGTTCATAGCCAAAAATTTGACTGTCTCCAAATCTTGTGAAAGTGGTCTCAAATCAAAGATCTCATCGAGATGAACCAAAAAACACCTTGAATCTTGAAAAACGGAGCCTCTCTTCTCAAGATACAAACGGTCAGAGTTTGGTCAAAGTAAGATAGTCAATATAGTGTTTGTAACTAAAAGTTTGACAATTTCTAAATCTGGTGAAAGTGGTTTCAAATTGAAGATCTCGTCAAGATGAACCTAAAAACACCTTGAATCTTGAAAAATAGAGCCTCTGTTCTCAGAATACAAATGGTCAAAGTTTGGTCAAAGTAAGGAAGTCAGCACAGTGTTTGTAGCTAAAAATTTGACCGTTTCAAAATCTGGTGAAAGTGGTCTCAAATCGAAGATCTTGTCGAGATGAACCTAAAAACACCTTGAATCTTGAAAAATGAAGCCTCCCTTTTCAAGATATGAACGATCGAGGTTTGGTCAAAGTAAGGAAGTGAGTACAGTGTTCGTAGCTAAAAGTTTGACAATTTCCAAATCTGGTGAAGGTGGTCTCAAATCAAAGATCTCCTCAAGATGAACCAAAAAACACCTTGAATCTTTAAAAATGGAGCCTCTCTTCTCAAGACACGGAGTTTTAAAGTTTGGTCCAAGCAAGGAAGTCAGTACAGTGTTCACAGCTAAAATTTTGACTGTTTCCAAATCTAGTTAAAGTGGTGTCAAATTGAAGATCTCCTTGAGATGAACCTAAAAACACCTTGAATCTTAAAAAATGAAGCCTCTCTTCTCAAGATATGGATGGATAAAGTTTTGGTCAAAGCAAGAAAGTCAGTATAGTGTTCGTAGCTAAAAATTTGACTGTTTCCAAATCTGGTGAAAGTGGTCTCAAATCGAAGATGTCATCGAGATGAACCAAAAACCACCCTGAATCTTGAAAAATGGAGCCTCTCTTATCAAGATAAGGATGGTCAAAGTTTGGTAAAAGCAATAAAGTCAGTATAGTGTTCGTAGCGAAAAGTTTGACCGTTTCTAAATTTGGTGAAAGTGGTTTCAAATCAAAGATCTTGTAGAGATGAACCTAAAAACACCTTAAATCTTGAAAAATAGAGCCTTTATTCTCAAGATATGGATGGTCAAAGTTCTATCAAAGCAAGGAAGTCAGTACAGTGTTCGTAGCTAAAAGTTTGACCATTTCCAAATCTGGTGAAAGTCGACTCAAATCAAATATCTCATCGAGATGAATCTAAAAACACCTTGAAATTTGAAAAATGGAGCCTCTCTTCTCAAGATACGGTCAGTCAAAGTTTGGTAAAAGCAAAGAAGTCCATAGAGTGTTTGTAGCTAAAATTTTGAATATTTCCAAATCTAGTGAAAGTGGTCTCAAATCAAAGATCTTGTCGAGATGAACAAAAAAACACCTTGAATCTTGAAAAATGGTGCCTCTCTTCTCAAGATAAGAACGGTCAAAGTTTGGTCAAAGAAAGGAATTCAGTACAATGTTCGTAGCTAAAATTTTGACCGTTTCCAAATTTAGTGAAAGTAGTCTGAAATTAAAGATCTCAATGAGATGAACCTAAAAACACCTTGAATCTTGAAAAATAGAGCCTCTCTTCTCAAAATATAGACGATCAAAGTTTGGTCCAAGCAAGGAATTCAGTACAATGTTCATAGCAAAATATTTGACCCATTCCAAATCTGGTGAAAGTGGTCTCAAATCAAAGATCTCATCGACATGAACCTAAAAACACCTTGAATCTAGAAATATGGAGCCTCTTTTCTTAAGATACAGATGGTCAAAGTTTGGTCAAAGAAAGGAAGTCAATACAGTATTCATAGCTAAAAATTTGACCATTTCCAAATCTGGTGAAACTTGTCTCAAATCAAACATCTCTTTGAGATGAACCTAAAAACACTTTGAGTCTTGAAAAATGGAGCCTCTCTTCTCAAGATACAGACCGTCAAAGTTTGGTTAAAGCAAGGAAGTTTGTACAGTGTTCGTAGCTAAAGATTTGACCATTTACAAATCTGTTGAAAGTGGTCTCAAATCAAAGATCTCATTGAGATGAACCAAAAAATACATTGAATCTTGAAACATGTAGCCTCTCTTGTCAAGATATAGACAGTCAAAAATTGGTCAAAGTAAGGAAGTCAATACAATGTCCGTAGCTAAAAATTTGACCATTTTCAAATCTGGTGAAAATGGTCTCAAATAGAAGATCTCATCGAGATTAACCTAAAATACCTTGAATTTTGAAAAATGGAGCCTCTCTTCACAAGATACGGATGGTTAAAGTTTGGTCAAAGCAAGGAAGTTAGTACAGTGTTCATAGATAAAAATTTAACCACTTCCAAATTTGGTGAAAGTGGTCTCAAATCGAAGATCCCATCGAGATGACCCAAAAAATACCTTCAATCTTGAAAAATGGAGACTCTCTTCTCAAGATACGGATGGTCAAAATTTGGTCAAAGCAAAGAAGTCAGTACAATGTTCGTAGCTAAAAGTTTGACCCTTTCCAAATCTGGTGAATGTGGTCTCAAATCAAAGATCTCGTCAGGATGAACTTAAAAACACCTTGAAACTTTAAAAATGGAGCCTCTCTTCTCAAGATACGGACGGTCAAAGTTTGGTCAAAGGAAAGAAGTCAGTACAGTATTTGTAGGTAAAAATTTAACCATTTTCATATATGGTGAAAGTGGTCTCAAATCGAAGATCTCATCGAGATGAACCAAAAAACACCTTGAATCTTGAAAAATAGAGCCTCTCTTTTCAAGATACCAATAGTCAAAGTTTGCTCAATGAAAGGAAGTCAATACAGTGTTTGTAGCTAAAAGTTTGACTATTTCCAAATCTGGTGAAAGTGGTCTCAAATCAAAGATCTCATCGAGATGAACTTAAAAATACCTTGAATCTTGAAAAATGGAGCCTTTCTTCTCAAGATACAGACAGTCAAAGTTTTGTCAAAGCAAGGAAGTCAGTATAGTGTTCGTAGCTAAAAATTTGACTGTTTCCAAATTTGGTCAAAGTGGTTTGAAATGTAATATCTCATCGAGATGAACTTAAAAACACCTTGAATCTTGAAAAATGGAGCCTCTTCTTAAGTTACAGACTTTCAAAGTTTGGTCAAAGCAAGGAAGTGAGTACAATGTTCGTAGCTAAAAGTTTGACCATTTCCAAATCTGGTGAAAGAGGTCTCAAATCAAAGATCTTATCAAGATGAACCTAAAAACACCTTGAATCTTGAAAAATGGAGCCTCTTCTCAAGCTACAGATGGTCAAAGTTTGGTCAAAATAAGGAAGTAAGTATAGTGTTCGTAGCTAAAAGTTTTACCGTTTCCAAATCTGGTGAAAGTGGTCTCAAATCAAAGATCTCATCGAGATGAACCTAAAAACACCTTGAATCTTGAAAAGAGCCTCTCTTCCCAAGATATGGATGGTCAAAGTTTGGTCAAAGTAAGGAAGTCAGTATAGTGTTCATAGCTAAAAATTTGACCATTTCCAAATCTGGTGAAAGTGGTCTCAAATCGAAGATCTTGTTGAGATGAACATAAAAACACCTTGAATCTTGAAAAATAGAGCCTCTCTTCTCAAGATATAGATGGTCAAAGTTTGGTCAAAGTAAGGAAGTTAGTACAGTGTTCGTAGCTAAAAATTTGACCATTTCCAAATCTGGTGAAAGTGGTTTCAAATCGAAGATCTCGTTAGGATGAACCAAAAAATAACTTGAATCTTGAAAAATAGAGCCTCTCTTGTCAAGATACGAATGGTCAAAGTTTGGTCAAAGGAAGGAAGTCAGTACAGTGTTCATAGCTTAAAGTTTGACCATTTCAAAATCTAGTGAAACTGGTCTCAAATCGAAGATTTCATCGATATGAACCTAAAAAAACTTTGAATCTTGAAAAATGGAGCCTCTCTTCTCAAGATACGATAGTCAAAGTTTGGTCAAAGCAAGGAAGTCAGTACTGCGTTCGTAGCTAAAAATTTGGCCATCTCCAAATCTGGTGAAATTGGTCTCAAATTGAAGATCTTGTTGAGATGAACCAAAAAACACCTTGAATCTTGAAAAATGGAGCCTCTCTTCTCAACATACAGATGGTCAAAGTTTGGTCAAAGAAAGGAAGTCAGTACAGTGTTCGTAGCTAAAAGTTTGACTATTTCCAAATCTAGCAAAAGTGATCTCAAATCTAAGATCTCATCAAGACAAACCTAAAAACACCTTGAATCTTGCAAAACACAGCATTAAGCATTCTTTGGAGAAGCAAAGTTTTAGGTATGTCAAACATGTGTTGCACACACATGGTCGCTGCCTTGGGAAAGATTTTGTGGACATAATTAAATTTGTCATCTACACCTCATTGTACCTGTTGGAAATCCCAAACATACCCAACATGGGGGCAAACACTTCTCCATAGTCTTCTCTTCAACACAAGCCTTTCAATCTCCCTGACTTGAACTTGTATTCGGTTGAAGAAACTTTTGGTCCTCCTCCTCCTTCTAGTTTACCTTTGGCGACTGCTAGTGGGTGGGACGAGTGCTCACTACCTACTCATAGTTTATGTGATATCGCCCATAATGTGATAGGGCTTGTCGAACCATAGGCTACTCAACCTATTGATGCCCAAGATGGCCATTCCAACTAGGCCAATTATGCATAGTCAAATGTTGACATAATGGTCCTGAGTGACATGGAGGAATAGGCCTGTGGTTTTTGTTTTGTGTTTTGGGTGCTTGATTTTGTTGCTTGAATGCATCAAGGTTATGTTAGGGGGATGGAATCCCAAACTCATTTTGTATCACATATTGTATATCTGACCTTCACTGGAATTGTCAATTGGATGTTGGTTGTAGTATCACAATGGATATGTCGGCCTTTCCATATGTATTTACAATGTAATGGCAAGGATTCTGGGTTTTCTTTATGGTTCTTTCCAGGATGAGCCTTTGAATCAGTTTTTGTATATATAATAATAGCCACGTATATTCGATTTTGCCTCTAAAAAGAAAGTAGTAGACTCATGCCCAGATGTGATACATATTTTTGTGTAATTTTATTCCAACTAAATAATTAATTATAAATTTTCTACTACAAGTTTTTCATAATAATAAAACTCTCGTGTCTGACCTCCTTAACTAATTCTAAACTTAACAAAATTAAAAAGTTTTTTTTTTTTCTTATAGTAGGAGAAGTATAGAATATGATGCATGTTCTGGATTTCAAAAAGGTTAAACCATTTAAAATTTATAGTTATTTTTCAATCTATATGTCAATGAGGAATTTAGAAGTAACTCAATTAGAAAATAAGTATTAAATACCTATTAAACTCAAAATTTGACAACAATTATATTGATGGAAAGCTGATAATCTATTTAAGAAACCCTTTTCGGTTCATCAAATTCAAGTAAAAAAATGTCGTCATCTACACATTCAAAGTTTGGACATCAAAGGAAATATCTTAAAAATAGTTTTTGGGTTGACCATCCATGTTTGGCATTCCAAAGCCAAAACCCGATGCAAATCCTAAGCCTAATCAGGTATCCAAAGATAAATCAGGTATCAGAAATATAATCAAATACATTATTTGGATAGGTTTAAATTCAAATTTCACTTTTCCCACCGTCATTTAGGTTATTTTTTAATTTGAAATTTCCATTAGTTGATTTAAAGGGATTGAATTTATGATTTTTTGGTTTATATTTGTCCATTGGTGTATTTTAATTTATTTATATTTTATTTTTATATTTTATTTCTAATAATTTTTTAATTAAAATATTATATTTATAAAATTATTTAATAATGTACAAAATTAAAAAATATATGTTATTACATATTCCCTAATGAACTACAACTGATTCAATATCTAGATGAACTGAAGAAATAGTGATTAGAGATCACCGAGCTACTGAAATGATATGTAAGATGATTAAATCAGTCAATATGTTGCCATTGATGTCAACTAGTTTTGACAGTACTTATCATGACAGTTACAAGCATCTGAACATCTGTTGAAGGAAGAAAAGATGAAGAATAAAGATATCTACATGAGGAAAAGATGGATATAACAGAGAAGGATAAGGTAAACATTGGGTAACTTATTGATGAGTCTATGACTTTATATTGTTGACTTGAGCATGTTACATTAATCTATTATGAACAAGAGATTTGAAATTGAACAAGTCAATGTGGTTGGTAATTGAATATTTATGTATACACCGACCCAGTGCAGTGTATACCAAGTGACAAAATAACCGAGCTAGTTATCACCGACACATTTATATATTAACCAAGTATGGATGAAAACAATAAATACTAAGAAAAACTGACTGAATTTGATAAGTTGGATATTATGATTTTGAGGTTAAGGATGAATTTTGTTATGAGATCCACAACTAAAAAAATTCAAAGATGATCTAAAGGATGAGATTGAAACATGTTATGGACACATCTGCCGAGGTATGTTTAAGCGACAAAAATGAACGAAGGAGATTAAGTGGTAAAATCTAATGGTTGATATGAAAATGTTTTACTTATCTATATAAGAGATATGGGTTTCATTATTGAAACATGCAGAAAAAAGGAGACTGCAGAGATTTCGCGTGAAGACTGTATTCATGCATGCCTAATCAAAATGGTTATTGGAGAACCGAGCTGCAGAGATTACTGAGTGTCAAAGAACTATTTACCGAGTTAAAGTAAGTAGTGAAATATTGAGGGAAGTGAACTTATTAATGATCAGAGGATTTTTAAGGGCTTAGCACAGATCTGAGTATTTTCAATTGAGTTGCATTTGAATTAGATCAGTACTGTATCAGTTTAACCATTGATTTAGAAAATCTCTTAACCGAGTGGACTTAATAATCTTATGTAATACACTATGACATTAATTTAATGTAAAGTGTTATCTTGTTGACCCAATAGTGATTGTTGGTCAAAAGCTAACTATTAGTGATAAATCCTCTAACCAGGTCACACATAATAGTGTGTATTGTAATCTTTAACATGGTTGGCTCTTCACCGAGCTCACTTCTAAAGAGTGAATTATTTTGGGTTATCGGTCCTAGGTGGTTTTTCCCTTAACAGGGTTTCCACGTTAAATCATTGTGTTATGTTTTATTTGTTATGATTTTTTTTCTATCATACTTTACATACTGCATAGTTGATTTAGTCGATAATCATAGTTGGATAATTACTGGTAATCGGTAAAGTGGATAAATATATTGATATTTTATGTTATCGAGCTGCATAATTTGTTGGAATTGTTTGATATGGTACATCTTTGTATTTGGGACTATAGGATAATTGATTTTACTAATTCATCCCCCCTCTTAGTTATTCTAACAATTGGTATCAGAGCTATATTGGTTGCTTGGAAGAAAGTTTTAAGGACTTGAGAAGAAATATCACAAGATGTATAAGAGGGGAATTGTTGAAGGTGAACAAAGACAACTTTACCACATGGAAAAGCCAAATGAAACTTCACATGTCTAGAATCAGAGATTCTATATTACATTTACTTGATCATGGCTACATATAGCTGAACGTTGGAACTTTAACTCTTGATCAGTTGAAAGGCCGACATGAACACAATATTACTATGATAGAGATTGTTGTTGCTCTATCTGATGCTAAATTTGAGGATGTCAAGGATTGCACTATAGCAAAGCAAATGTGGGATAAACTTTCTCTATTTTATGGTGGTGATGTGAATGTGATGAGAGTTAGAGCTGAAATCTTGAGAGATTGATTTGATGACATGAAGATGAAAGAAGGAGAGAACATCACACAATACTCAAACCGAATCAAAGAGGTTGTCAATTCTATCCAAGGAGGAGGTATTATTGATGGAGATATTGTGGTAAGTAAGATACTAAGAACTTTTTTGCATGTCTATGCAATTAGAATATCTAATATTCATGAAATGAGGTCTGCACCTAATAGCACTCTTACCTTGATAGTCTAATTGGAAAGTTAACAAATTTTGAGCTGAATAATTTTGACAATACTGTTGTACCTAGTGTTGAATATGCTTTTATGTCATCTCTTAAGATTGGTAAGTCTAGCAATAAGCATAATATAAGGAATGAAAGTGATAGTAACAATGAAGATGAGATTGATGAACTTGAAGCACTAATGGCCCAAAGACTATAGAAAGGTAAAGGAAGATATAAGGGAAAGTTACCTTTAGCTTATTTTAATTGTAAAGAGGTTGGCCATATTGCTGCTAGATGTCCTAATAGGAAAAAAGAAGATAAAGACCGATCTAGTGATGGAAAATTTGGCAGAAGGAACAACAAACAAAACTGACAGTACAATAGAGACTACAGAGATAAAGGAAAAAAGGCTTGTTACCTTGTTGATAATGATGATAACACCAACATCGACACTGATGATGATGTTGAGGTAGTATTTTTTGCAATTAAAGATGATTTAGAAGAGGAATAAAGGTATGTAAAAACATCACTTATTTTTAAAGTTAGTAAGAATGATACTTGGATCATTGATAGTGGTTGTACACATCACATGACTAGTGATGAATATTGTTAGAATAATTTAGAGGGGGGGTGAATTAGTTATCCATAGTCCCAAATCAAAATGTATAACCAAAAATAATTTACTTAAACTTTTGTAGCTCGGTAACATAAAATACTATACTATCTGTGCTTTTACCGATTACTAGTCAATAACTCTTAATGATTACCGATCAAATCTAATATGAAATATGTAAATTATGACAATCAAACAATCACCACAATGAATATATAACACAAGATATTTAACATGGAAACCCTATTAAGGGAAAAACCACCTAGGACTGGCAACCCAAAATTGTTCACTCTTCTGAAGTGAGGTTGGGGAAGACCCAACCCTGTTAAAGGTTACAAAACACACTGTAAGGTGTGACCTTGTTAGAGGATTTTAGACCAATAGTTATCATCCAACCAGAATTCACTATGGATTAATGATGAATATGAGACTATTGACATTGACATTGATTTACCTAATATGATTTCATCACAATTAAATCTTACACCTAGTGTCGAACATTGTGATTCTCAAGGGGATCCTTGTTTGGAACTGGCTATCATTCCTACTATGTTGGATATAGTCCCTCTTGTGAGTTACCCACCTTCCCTAAATGATATACAACAACATGGGGAGAGTAGGTAGCATGCTTGATCAGCTTGTCCTTCATGGTAGCTTTGTTGTGTGTTTGCCTGTTGTACTATGTTTCTCCTATAATGTGTTTGCTAAATGTTTTTAAATTCTTTTATACAATCCTTGTTACTCAATTAATACAAGGTGATGAAGGAATCAAAATTGTTGTTCAAATTCTTCTATATGTATCTCTATTCTTCTATGCATTGTTCAATGTTATGTTGTAATTGTGCTATTGTTCATAAATGTTTCCTTGTGTAATCAGCTTGGATTTGAGATATGGTAGCACTAATTATTTTTGGTCTCCATGTCATGGTCTGAAAAGATTCTCCTTCATATATCTTATGCAATCTTTCCTCCTTTATGATTGTAGTCCTAATTTCTTTGGGGAATGATGTCAATTCGTTTGCAATAATATCATATATATATATATATATATATATATATATATATATATATATATATATATATATATATATATATATATATATATATATATATATATATATATATATATATATATAAATAATCTTATGATCATACTAACCCCACAGTAGGTAGATCCCTTCTATGTTCTCTATATGTTTCTATGATATTTCCCTTGATTTGTCTTCATCTAGGGGGCATCTCAACATGGAAACGTAATCAATGGAGTTGTTTATGTTTTCGTTAAAGCCATTGCTCCTATTAAAGTGTCAGCAATGAATTTAACATGGGGGCATACGCTCTTCTAACCTGTTGCACATAAACACTTTTTGATATGCACATTTGTTTCAAAATACCTTTTCTCCCTTTTTGGATTATTAACTAATCCTCAAAGCATGAATTTATATTTTAGGATCTCTTGATCCCCCCAGTTTCAAATATACATATATTTTGATCCCTTAAGGTCAGAGGTGTCCTTAAGATTGGATCTCTTTTTTGTTTTATTCTTATGGAATAGAATATTCCTAAGGATGAATCCTTGATGGGTTGACTAGTGAGTAGCCACATTCACTAGTCAGTTCAATTCCATCTTTCCAGTTGCCCTGTTTCCTTGTGTGGTTCACAATGGGACATAAGTTCTCATTGGGTGAGGTAATCACACCTTTCTCTCTCTAGAGATGTCTCTCTTATTGTGATCTAGGAGTCGATGAAGACTTGAGTCCCTAGGGGCTTAAGGTTTCTCTTTGTCCCTTGGATTATGATAAGATTATCTTTTCATTCTGATCTCCTTTACCAAGAGTTTGCATTGAGTCCATACTCTTGCTAAAGTGGGGGCTTAATGTATCATCTTAAAATGGAAGCACTTCCATGTTAAGAGTGTTTATCCCTTTGATTAAGTGGTCTAGGGTCATTTTAAGCACCTTGATTGGGTCTTTTCATGTATTTGGCTTTCTCCCCACTTTCCACTTCTTTTTTGCTTCATTCTAGGTAAAATTAGGGTTAGGATCCTGAGGATTCTCCTTAATTTCCCTCTTCCATGGCTCTATTTTCTTGGTAGGAATTAGAAATAGGTCCTCCTATCCTTCATCACAATCATCATAGGATTTTGTGCCTATCCTTGGCATTTTTTCCCATTCTGATATCATTTCTAGGTCTTCGGGCATCCTCGGGACCTCCTATCCTAATTCTGACTGGATCTAGTCCCACAGGGTCAAGTTCAAGTTTGATCCTAACTAGGTCAGGATTGAGCTCAAACCTGACTAGGTTAGGATCAAGCTCAAACTTGACTAGGTTAGTCCCAACCTTGATTTTTCCCCCCTCTTTCAAAATCTCCAAATTCCTTGATTTTCGGGTGTCGAGTTTCGGGGATATTTATTTTTCTGCCTTCGAGTTGGCCATTCCAGGTTTTGGAATGGTAAATACTTTAATTTCATTTAATCTAGGTATATTTTCTAAAGGTTAGGACCTAATTGGGATTTAATTCTCCAAGGTGGCCCCTCTAGAGGATTGTGCCCTAGTTCACTATAAAAGGAGGCCTTCCTCTCTCATTTTGATCATCAAGTTTTCATATCTCATCTCTCAAGCTCTCAAGTGCAAGTGAAAATTCAAGCATTCAAGAAAGTATTCAAGTGTTCAAGCATCCATCCATCAAGGAGATCCATTGTTAGCCATTAAGGATTCAATCTCTTTGGAGCCCCCTTGATGATCCATCCTTCCACATTCATCCAAGCCTCCTCATATGAAAAGATCAATTCAAGATTGGTGTTGAATATCAAATGCCATTGATTGGAGACATCCTACATTCATTCTACATCCATTGAAGTATTCCTACTTGTGGATTTGAGGATTTGAATCCTCTACAAGGAATTCAACATAAGCGAGGTGATTTGTTCCAATTACTTTGTTTATGCACACTACATTTTAATTCAATTTCAAGGTTAATTCCTAAATTGGGGTTTGACCAAGGCAAACCCCCCATACAAACAAAAATCCCCATTTTCTTGTAGGTACAAGTGCAGAATTTTAGATCTGGGAGCAAATTTGGATACCCTTTTCAGAGAACTTCCAAGATCTGTAAACAAAATCAAAATCAACCTTTGAATAAAGAATCTAGCCTTTGACCTTTTATGAGGGTCAAAGTCAACCTGAGTTCATATTGGAAAAAGACTTTTGGGTTTTCTCCGTCTCGGCATTTCTAGTCCATAACAGGTTGTAGATTTCCCTGAAAGTACACACAAATGTCAGAATTTGGCATTTTCCAGATCTTCCATAATTTAAGGTTAGTACTTGCATTCCAATTATTTCAAATTGTAAACACTTCAATTCTACCATAAGGAAATATAGGGTTTCTCTCTCTCTTTCATATTCTCCATAGATTGATTCGATTGTGCATTAACCTTTTGGTTGATCAAATTGGATCTCTCCTTTGGGAATTTGGATTTAGGAGTGGATCTCATATTTCCCCCACACATCATACAACACACACATTTCAATAGAGGTGAAGCCATTTTACCTCTATTTAATAGGATAACAAATGTCCATTCTATGAATGACATTACAAGAATTTCAAGTCCACTCGATATCTAATTACAATGGTTAAATTGTAAGAGTAGGTGATCTAATTACAATACAACTTCTATTACACATGTTTAGATCTATATTATGCTCTTTCAAATCCTTTGATCAATATATCAATTCTATTTCAACAATAATCAATGACTTACTATCTCTCAGTAATAGCTTTTTGACGCTCGATAATCTCTGCAATTTGGTTCTCCTTAACTAGTATGATCAGGCATGCATGAATCTTGTTCATGCAATATCTTTGCAGTCTCCTTCTTCTGACATAAGTTTCATAATGAAACTCTAGTCTCTTAAATAGACATGTAAACCATTTTCTTCTCATCCATCAGATTTTTCCTCTTATTCTCCTTCATCCATTTTGCTACTTAAACCTTCCTCGACTGATGTGTCAGTAACACATTTTGATTCCATCCTTTAGATCTTCCTTGAATTTTGTTAGCCATTGATCTTCATAACAAACATTATCTCCAACACTAAGTACGAGGTACTTTCCAGCTCATCAATCCTTATTGGCTAAACTAATCATTTAGTTCCTTTGTTCTTATTCGGTTAACAAAGAAATGCATCGGTGAACACAAGCTCGGTTTATACTTTACTCAGTATACACTATACTACTTAGTGTATACTATGATGCTTCATCAAATGACCACACTGCCTTGTGTCTTTCATCTCTTTTCCTCAGCATAGATGAATGCAACATAATCAAGTCAATAACATAAGGTCATAGACTCATCAATAAGTTACCCAATGTATTCCTTATCCTCATCTGTCATATACATCTTTCTCATGTAGATATTTATGTTCTTCATCTCTTTTTCTCCTTTCTATAGATGTTTAGGTATTGTAACTTACAAGATAATTGTTGTCAAAGTAGTTGACATCAATGAAAACATATTACCGATTTAATCATCTTGCATATCTAATCAGTAACTCATTGATCTCTAATCACTAATCTTCAATTAGGTTCTAAATCAATTGTAGTTCATCAATCTCTCCCTTTGGCATTTATGGAAACTCAAGCAATATGAAGTATACCATACACATACCAAACATGTATTATAAAAATTTGTAAAAAAATGATGTACAAGCTCTCCCTAGCTTAATATTTTAAATCACTACATTACTTAACAACATTACTAGTGGACACTATCTTCTGTGGATATGATCTTTTCAACTCTTAGATTCTTTCTTCTGTTCTTAGTAACTGATCTTCAATGCTCTCCCTTTCATTTTGGATCTCCTTGGTTCCATATTACTTATCTCTCCCTTTTGTCTTTGATTCATATTGAGATCTCTCTCCCTTTGACAACAATGCCAAAGAAACACATAAAAATAAAGCTCTATAGTAGCCATGTATCTCTTTGTTGTCTGGTGCATTCTCTATATCTATGTCTACTATTATGACAATCTGTTCCAGTTCTTCAAACTTTTCACAACCTTAGACATGATCCAAAGTGTGAACTATGTTGCATCAACATGAATGATCTTCTGATAAGATTAGGCTGATGCAACATCCAAATCACATTAGTGACTAGCAGATAGGGGACAAACCCCAAGTCTAGTCCTCAAGTATTCAAATGTATCCTTCGATAGGGGCTTTGTAAATATGTTTGCAAGTTGTTCTTTAGATGTAACAAATTCAATCTTCACTTGCTTCTCCTATACTTGTTCTCTTAAGTAGTGATACTTAATGGATATGTGCTTTGTTTTAGAGTGCATCACTGGATTCTTTGAAATATTTATTGCACTAGTGTTGTCACAATATATAATCATTGGCTCAGTGATTACCTCATTCATACCTTACAACACTTTCTTAATATATGCAATATTTGAACAATTTGTAGCAACAGCAACATACTCTACTTCGGTTCTAGACTAAGAATTGCAAGCTTGCTTCTTACTTGTCCATGTAACAAGTCTTTCACCAAAGAAAAGTGCTCCTCCGGTTGTGCTTTTTCTATCATCCACATTTTCAGCCCAATCAGCATTGATATAGACTCTGAGTTCAAACTTTCCTTCCTTAGGATACCATAATCCATAGTCCTCTATTTTCTTCAGGTATCTTAAGATTCTCTTTGTAGCAACCATGTGTGACTCCCTAGGATTTGCAAAAAATCTTGCAACAATTCCCACAACATGTGCTATGTCTAGTCTACTATGCACTACATACATTAATTTACCAATCATAGATTTACAGTGTCTGGTTTACCTCTGTAGTTTCATTTTCCTTAGTTTACATCCAGTAGCCATTGGTGTTCCAAAATGTTTAGCATCTTCCATGCCAAATGTTCTCAGTATTTCCTTGATATACTTGGATTATGTGATGAATATCCCATCACTCTGATGAATCACTTATAGTCCTAGAAAGAACTTAATCTCTCCAAACATAGACATTTTGAATTCTTTTCTCATTTCATCAGCAAAGGATTTACATATGTGATCTTGACCTCCAAATATAATATCATCCACAAATATTTCAGCAATCAGAATAGTATCATCAGTATCTCCTTTCATATACAAATTGTTGTTCTCACTAGTTCTAAAAAATCCAATACTCAACAAATAAGTATGTAGCCTTTCATACTAGGATCTAGGTGCTTGCTTCAAACCATATAAAGCTTTATGTAATCTACATACCATATCTTTCTTGTCTGGATCAATGAACCCTTCTGGTTGTTCTATGTAGACTTCTTCTTCAAGTATCCCATTCAGAAATGTTGATTTAACATCCATTTGATAAACCTTGAACTTTTTATGTGTAGCATATGCAAGTAACATTATAACTCCTAATCTAGCAATAGGTGCAAAGGTCTCACCATAATCAATTCCTTCCTCTTGTGCATATCCCTTGCATACCAATTTAGCTTTATTCCTTGTTACCTCTCTATTTTCATTTAGCTTGTTTCTGAATATCCACTTAGTACTAATAACATTCTTATCTTTAGGTCTAGGTACTAAAGTCAATGTCTTTTTTTTCTCTATCTATTCAATTTCTTCTTTCATTGCATTAACCCATTCATCATTTTCCAATGCAACTTTAACATTTTTTTATTCATATTCATAGACTAAAACATGTACCTTGTCTTGTCTTACTTCTTGTCATCATTCTAGCTTGTCTATCTCCAATTATTTGTGTCTCAAGATGATGCCTTGTGACAAATCTTGCCAGTACTTGATCTCTTCTTTCTTGTTCATCCTATGCAAGTTCATTTTCTTGCTTGGTAGGTCCTTCCTGCTTGTCGGTTCCTCTTTCTTATTCCTCAGTATTATTTTCTTGCTGACCAGTTGTCACAATCTGTGGCTTTGGTAGATAATCTAGTTGTTCAATGTAAGTGAATCTACCATAGTCTTTTGGTTCCTTTCTTCTTTCCTTTTCATTCTTATCATCAAACTTATCAACCCAAATATTCATACTTTCAATCATTTTGTTTGTAACTCTATTTAGACACTTAAATGCTTTGCTTTTATTGGAATATCTAAGAAATATCCCTTCATCACCTTTTGAGTCAAACTTCCCATTTCTTTCATCTTTAAGAATAAAACATTTACTTCCAAAAATCTTGAAATAACTTACAGTGGGTTTGTGTCCAAACCATAACTCATAGGGTGTCTTGTTAGTGTCCTTCAGTTGTACTCAGTTCAAAACATAAACAGCTATTCGGACAGCCTCTCTCTAGTATGTCTGAGAAACATTCTTTTCTATCACCAATGTCCTTACACAGTCAACAATTGACCTATATCTCCTTTCAGCAATGCCATTCTATTGAGGTGTCCTTGGTGCAGAGACCTATCTTTTAATACCATGCTCATTAAAAAAGTTAGTAAATTCATCAGAGATAAATTCACCTCCTCTATCAGATCTTAAGAATTTCAATACTTTACAAGTCTCTTTCTCTACTTTTTCTTTATACCACTTGAACATCTTGAACGCCTCAGATTTTTCTTTTAAGAACATGACAGTTATTAATCTAGTATAGTCATCAACAAAAAGAATAAAGTATATGTCTCCATAATAACTCTAAGTTCTCATAGGACCACATAGGTCAGTATGAACCAACTCAAGTATCTTCTTTGCTGAATAATATTTTCTTTTGAAACTAGATTTGGTCATTTTACCTTTTTGACATTCATGACACATAACATGATCAAGCTTTGATAAGTTAGGCAGACCTCTAACTCTTTTGTTTTTACCAATCTTAATCATGTTATCAAAATTCACATGACATAACCTTTTATGCCACAACCAAGAATCTTCATTTTTCATCATCAAGTGAGAAGACTCATCATTATCAACATGAAATAGATTACCTTTCAATTGTGCTCTAGTTCCAACTAGTCTTCCTCCATCATCAAATATTTTTACTTTCTTGCTCTCAAAAGAAACTCGGTGACCTGAATTATTCAGTTGTGCCACACTTAGCAAATTATAGTTTAGTCCTTCTACCCAATAAGCATTTTCACATTTTATTCTATCATTTATCATCAGGGATCCTTTACCTCTTACCATACAGGGTGTATCATTACCTATCTTAACAGATCCTCCATTGTATTGCTCAAGATGATCAAATTTATCATCATCACCAGTCATGTGATGTGTACAGCCACTATCTATGATCCATGTATCATTTACATTAACTTTAGAAATTAGTGTTGTTTCTACATGCTTTTCTTCTTCTTCAAAATCATCCTTCATAGCAACAAATACTAAGACATCATCATCTGAATCAAATTCTGATTCATTTTTTTCTGCAATGTAACATACCTTTTTTCCTTTGTCATTATTTTCTCAATTGTCTTTGTTGTAGTTTCAATAGCTTCTATTGTTTTTCCTCGCATAGCTTCCTTCACCAAATCGGTCCTTGTTTCTTTCATCTTCCTTCCTATTTGGACATCTAGCAGCAATATGACCAACTTCTTTATAGTAAAAGCATGCTAAAGGTAACTTGCCTCTATATCTACATTTTCCTTTAGGCAATCTCCTGGCCATAAGAGCTTCAAGCTCATCAAGTTCATCATCAGTATTGCTATCACTATCATCCTTATTATTTCTACTACTAGACTTACCAATCTTCAAAGAAGTCATAAAAGTAGATTCAACAATTAGTATAGCACTATTATCATAGTTGTTTAGTTCAAATGTTGTTAACTTTCCAATCAAATTATCAAGACTGAGAGTACTGTTAGGTGCTCACTTATTTTCATGATTTACAGATATTTTGATGGCATAAATAGGTAATAAAGTCATTAGAATTTTTCTTACCATAGTGTCTTCACCAATAACACCATCTGATTCTCTAATAGCATGAACTACCTCCTTTCTTTTGTTTGTGTACTACACAATGTTTTCTCCTTTTTTCATCTTCATATCATCAAATCTTCCTCTTAAGCTTTTAGCTCTAGCTCTCTTAACATTTACATCACCACTATAAATTTGAGCAATTTTGTCCCACATATCTTTAGCAGTAGTACATCCTTTGATATCTTCAAATTTGGCATATGTCAGAGTAGAATCAATCTCCATCATAGTGACATTATGCTACTGTATGTCTCTTAACTGATCAAGGGTCAAAGGTCCAATGGGCGGTGCAATGTAGCCATTCTCCATTAAAGTGAGGGCAGAATTCCCAATTCCAGATATGTGTAGCTTCATTCAACTTTTCCATATTGTGAATTTATCCTTGTTTAGCTCTGGTAATTCCCTCTTATACATTTTGAGATATTTGTGTTGGAGTCCTTAAAACTTTGTTCCAAGAAACCAATGCTCTGATACTAATTGTTAGAATAATTGAGGGGGGGGGGTGAATCAATTATCCATAGTCCCAAATCAAAATGTATAACCAAAAAAAATTTACTTAAACTTCTGCAGCTCAATAACATAAAATATTATACTATCTATGCTTATACCGATTATCAGTCAATAACTTATAATGATTACTGATCAAATCCAATATTCTATGTAAAGTATGAAAATCAAACAATCACCACAATGAACACATAACACAAGAGATTTAATGTGGAAACCCTATTAAGGGAAAAACCACCTAGGACTAGCAACCCAAAATTGTTCACTTTTCTGAAGTGAGGTCGATGAAGACCCAACCCTATTAAAGGTTACAAAATAAACTATAAGGTGTGACCTTGTTAGAGGATTTTAGACCAACAGTTATCATCCAACCAGCATTTACTATGGCATTAACAAGATAACAAATGTGAATTCTATGAATGACATTACAAGACTTTCAAGTCCACTCGGTTAAGAGATTTATCTTATTACAATGGTTAAACTGTAATAGTAGGTGATCTTATTACAATACAACTTCTATTGTAGATGTTCATTTCTATATTATGCTCATTCAAATCCTCTAATCAATATATCAATTATGTTTCAATAATAATCAATAACTTACTGTCTCTCGGTAATAGCTTTCTAACACTTGGTAATCTCTACAGTTTAGTTCTCCTTAACCAATCTAATCAGGCATGCATGAAGCTTGTTCACATGATATCTCTGTAGTCTCCTTCTTCTAGCATTAGTTTCATAATGAAACTCTAGTCTCTTAAATAGACATGTAAACCATTTTCTTCTCGTCCATCAGATTTTGCCACTTATTCTCCTTCATCCATTTTGCTACTTAAACCTTCCTCAGCTGATGTGTCAATAACATGTTTTGATTCCATCCTTTAGATCTTCCTTGAATTTTGTTAGTTTTTGATCTTCGTAACAAACATTATCTCCAACACTGAGTTTGAGGTACTTTCCAGCTCATCAATCCTTATTGGCTAAACTAATCATTTAGTTCCTTTTTTCTTATTCAGTTAACAAAGAAATGCATCGGTGAACACAAGCTCAATTTATACTATGCTCAGTATACACTGCATTTCTTAGTGTATACTATGATGCTTCATCAACCGACCGCACTCCCTTATGTCTTTCAGCTCTTTTCCTCATCATAGATGAATGCAACATAATCAAGTCAATAACATAAGGTCATAGACTCATTAACAAGTTACCCAATGTATTCCTTATCCTCATCTATCATATACATCTTTCTCATGTAGATATTTATGTTCTTCATCTCTTTTTCTTCTTTCTACAGATGTTTAGATATTGTAACTTACAAGATAAGTGTTGTCAAACTAGTTGACATCAATGACAACATATTACTAATTTAATCATCTTGCATATACTCGGTGATCTCTAATCACTGATCTTCAATTAGGTTCTAAATTAGTTGTAGTTCATTTATTGATAAGTTTGAACATCTTGAGCATTATAATGGAGGATCAGTGAAAATGGGAAATGACACACCTTGTATGTTAAAAGGAAAAGGATCTATTTTGTTGAATGATAGAATTAGATGTGATAATGCATAATGGGTAAAAGGACTTAACTACAATTTGTTTAGTGTAGCACAACTGAATAACTCAGGTCATTGAATTGCGTTTGAAAGCAAGAAAGTTAAAATATATGATGAAAATGGAAATCTTATTAGTACTGGAGGATACTCAAAAGCTAATTTATTTTATCTTGACAATGTTGAAACTTTTTTTTTGCTGGTGAAAAATGAAGATGCATGGTTATGGCATAAGAGGTTATGTCATGTAAGTTTTGATAACATGATTAAGATTAGTAGAAAGTGAAAATTTAGAGGATTTCCTAAGCTAACCAAACTTGATCATGTTATGTGCCATCAATGTTAGAAAGGAAAGATGAGAAAATCTAGTTTTAAAATTAGTAAGGACTATTCATCTAAAGGAATTTTGGAGTTGGTTCACACTGACTTATGTGGTCCTATGAGAACTCAAAGCTACTATGGTGATAGATATTTCATTTTATTTATTAATGACTATACTAGGCTGATGACTGTAATGTTCTTAAAATAAAAATCTAAAGTATTTAAATTGTTTAAATGGTATAAGGTAAAGTTGAAAAAGAAACTAGGAAATTACTAAAATTCTTAAGGTCTAATAAAGGAGGTGATTTTTTTTCTGATGAATTCACTAACTTCTATAATGAGCATGGAATCAAAAGGTAGGTTTCTACACCTAGGACACCACAACAGAATGAAATTGTTGAAAGAAGGAACTGATCTATTGTTTATTGTGCTAGAAATTTGATGATTAAGAAAAGTGTTGCACAAATGTACTCGAGAGAGGTATTTAGCACTATAGTATACACCCTAAATTGAGTTCAACTAAATAAAGACATAAACAAGACACCTTACGAGTTATGGTTTGGATACACAATGAGTGTAAGTTATTTTAGAATCTTCGGTAGTAAGTGTTATATTCTGAAAGATGATAGAAATGGTAAATTTGACTCCAAAGGTGATGAAGGTTTATTCTTAGGATATTATACTAAGAGTAAAGCTTACAAATATTTGAATAAGGTTACTAATAAGATGATAGAAAGTGCTAATGTGAGAGTTGATGAGTTTTCTGAAAAGAATGATGAACAAAGCATGAAGGAATTGGAAGACTATGGTAGGTTTACATATGTTGAAGATCTATATTATCTATCAAAGCCACAAGATAAGTCTACTAAGCATTAGGAAAATGCTACCGATGGTCAGCAAATGCAAACTGAGAATCAGGAAGAAGCTACCGAGAAGGAAAATGAACCTGAACTGAATGATGAACATAGAAGAGAACAAGTGCTAGAAAGATTTGTTAGAAGACACCATCCAAAGAATCAAATCATTGGAGATAAGAAAGCTAACATGATGACCTGAAGTAAGTTAAGGAAAAACACATGATTAGTTTGTGAGTTTGAACCTAAGAATGTTAGGGATGCACTTGAAAGTGAGGAATGGATTAATGCTATGACTGAACAAATTGAACAGATTTAAAAGAATAAGACATGGACATTGGTACCTAGACCAAGAGATAAAAATGTTATTGGTACTAAGTGGATTTTTAAGGAATAAGTTGAATGAGAATGGAGAAGTTACTAGGAATAAGGAAAGACTTGTTTGCAAGGGATATGCACAAGAAGAAGGTTTTGATTATGGTGAAACCTTTTCACCTATTGCAAAACTTGAAGGAGTCTATATATTACTAGCATATGCTGCACATAAGGGATTTAAAGTATATCAAATGGATGTGAAATTAGCTTTTCTGAATGGAATTCTTGAAGAGGAGGTCTACACAAAACAATCAGAAGGGTTTGTTGATCAAAATCAGAAAGACATGGTATGTAGATTGCACAAAGCTTTATATGGACTAAAGCAAGCACTGATGGCATGGTATGAAAGACTACATGCTTATCTTATCAATATAGGCTTTGTAAGAAGTAGAGAAAATAGTAATTTGTACATGAAAGGAGGTTCTAATGATAATATTTTGATTGCTAAAATATTTGTTAATGATATAATCTTTGGTGGACAAGATCAGATTTGCAAATCTTTTGCTGATGAAATGAGAAAGGAATTTGAGATGTCAATATTTGGAGAGATTAAATTCTTTCTAGGTTTGAAGATTATACAATAGAATGATGAGATTTTTATCACACAATTAAAATACATTAAAGAAGTGTTGAAAACTTTTGGCATGGAAGATGCAAAACTAGTAGGAACACCGATGGTAACTGGATGTAAATTGACAAAGGATGATGAATCTATAGAGGTAAATCAAACACTGTACTGATCTATGATTGGAAAATTGATCTACATAGTATAGAGTAGGCCTGATATTGCACAGGTAGTTGGGATTGTGGCAAGATTTTCTACCAATCCTAAAGATTCACATATGGTTGCACTTAAAAAAAATTTGATATACTTAAAGAAGATTGAAGAGTATGGTTTATGGTATTCTAAGGAAGACAAATTTGAGCTAAGAGTTTACACCGATGTAGATTGGGCTGGGAACACAGATGACCAGAAGAGCACAACCAGTGGAGCATTCTTTTTAGGAGATAGGTTTATGACTTGGATAAGCAAGAAACAAGCATGCATCTCTCAATCTACTTCTGAAGAAGATTATGTTGTTGTTGCTGCAAATTGTTATAATATTGCATGGACCAAACAAGTGTTGGAAGGAATGAATGAGGTAATCACTGAGCTGGTGATTATATATTGTGACAAAACTAGTGCTATAAATATTTCCAAGAATCTCGTGATGCATTCTAAAACAAAGCATATATCTATTAAGTATCACTAATTAAGGGAAAAAGTTCAAGAGAAGCAAGTGAAATTGTAATTTGTAACATCTAAAGAACAACTTGTTGATATCTTTACAAAACCCTTACCAAAGGACACATTTGAATATTTGATGAGTAGACTTGGGGTCCATCCCCTGTCTATTTCTCACTAAGATAATCAATAGGTTGCATCAACCTATTCTTATCAAAAGATCATTCATGTTGATGCACATAGCCCACACTTTAGTTTTTCTAAGGTTGTGAAAGATTGTAGAAGTTGGAATATAAATTTATTTATATGTACATTGAAGGTACCTGACTGACTGACTGACTGATTATAAAGGATAAAATAAGGATGGGGTCCTAGAACAATGGTTTTCACATAAAAGAGACCCCAAAGCCAATATTTTATACTTACATGAAATTGTATTGATATAGAAAGTAAATGTAGATGATTAATATTGAAATTAAGAAATAAAGGTACTTACCTCTAAAAAAGAATTGGTTGAAAACCCTGTCAAAAGATCTCAAAAACTATTGATTCTCGCGTAACTAAACTAAAACTATGAAATCTTAAAAACCCAAAAATATTTTTCTGAGATGAGATTAGGCAGACTTTGACCCTCATAAGAGGTCAAAGGTTACATTTTTATTCTAAAGGTCAATTTTGACTTTGTTCGTAGATCTCAGAAGTTCATCGAAAAGGGTATCCAAATTTGCTCTCAGATATGAAATTCCACACTTGTACCTACAAGAAAAATAGTTTTGTTTGTTGGGGGGGGGCTGTTTACCTTAGTCAAACCCCAATTTAGGAATTAACTTTGAAATTGAATTGAAATTGCCGGAATAAACAAAGTAAATAGAACAATTCACCTTTCTTGAGTTGAAACCCTTATGGAGAATTTGAATCCTTGAATCCACAAGAATGGAGGAATCAAATTTAGGATGTCTCCAATCAATTGTCTTTAGATCTTCAACACCAATCTTGAATGGATCTTGAATTTGGAAGAGGCTTGAATGGAAATGGAGGAATCTTCAATAAGAGAGCTCCATAGAGCTTGAATCCTTCAATGGCTACTAATGGATCTCCTTGATGAATTAGATCTTTAATGCTTGAAGGATTGAATGCTTGATCTTCTTTCTTGCACTTGAGAGCTTGAGAGATTGACAAACTTGTTGGAGAAAATGAGAGAGGAAGGCTCCCTTTTATAGTGATCTAGGGCACAAGAGGGGCCTCATAGAAAACAATAATTAAGGGCCCATGACACAAAACTCTAGAGAGGTTCACATGGAGAGGAAATTAAATTAAAGTCTTGACACAAAACTCTAAGAGGGGACCACCCTTAATATAGAAATAAAATAATTATTTAAGAGCCTTGTCACAAAATTTGAGGTAAGGCCAACCCCAAAGTTAATTTGAGCATTAGGCACAAAACTTGAGAAAGGCTAACCTCCAATAATAAATTAGGATTCCTATACAAATCTTGAGAAAGATCCACCTCAAATATTAATTTGAGAATTTGACACTTAATCTGAGAAATAATAGCCCTAAAGAGGGAAAATGCAAGATTTTGATGAAATCCTGAAACCGGAAGCTAACCCCAAGGATCTTAGACCCTAGGGTCAAGGACAAGGTTGTTCTTGACCAGGTTAGGATTGAGGTTGATCCTAACTAGGTTAGGATCAAGGTTGACTTTGACCTAAAAGGTTGACCTTGACCTCGAGGTCAAGAATCTTAGGTTCATAGTCCAAGATGCTAGAAAAATGCTAGGAAGAAGTGGAAAATGGGGTAGAATAGGGTAAAAAGCTAGATCCAAGTCGAGTATCCATTCAAGGTATTCGACATGACCCTAAACCACTTACTTGAAGGGCTAAATGCTCTTACCATGGAAGTGCTTCCATTTTAAGATGATACATTAAGCTCCCACTTTAGCAAGAGTATGGACTCGATGCAAACTCTTGGTAAAGGAGATCACAAAGAAAAAGATAATCTTGTTGAAATCAAAGGGACAAAGGAATCCTCAAGCCCCCATGAACTCGAGTCTTTGTCAACTCCAAGATTGCAAATAAGAGAGACATCACTAAAGAAAAGAGAGAAAAGGAGAGAGAGGAGTGGTTGGCTCACCTAGTAAGATGTGTGTATCTCACTGTGAACCACAAAAGGATAGGATGGCCTACCAAGAAAACACTTGATAGTCACCCCATAATTTTGTGCACCTTCTGGCGGCTTTGTGCATGTATGTAGTGCATCTTTTGATAGCTTTTATAAAGTACTTATGGATCCACCTTCTTGTATCACTATGAATATGAAATGCATGTCTCCTCAAGATTTAACAACTTATGTGTGTTACCTTTGAAAGATTTAGCATATAGATGCATGTCTTTTTAGGATTTAGCAACTTATGTGCGTTACCTTCCAAGATTTAGCATATTGAAAAATTTGAAAAATGTGTCTCCTTAGGATTTAGCAACTTATGTGCACTACCTTCGAAAGATTTAGCATATTTGAAATTAGAAATGCATGTCCCTTAAGGATTTAGCAACTTATGTGCATTACCTTCCAAGATTTAGCATGCTGCAAATCAAAAGGTTAGAACAAAAATACATAATATAGAGTGAGGGAGGCTGTATATATGCCCCCTCCTTAAGATGGCAAAAACATACTATTTTGACATGTTAAGGAAAGAAAAGAATAAGGATAAAGCCTTCCTCCAAATCAAGACAATATCCATAGACAACACCCAATCCAAGCCAAGAAGGTCATAGCTCCTATGAGGCCATGGAAGGGATGAATGCAAAGATATATCATGCAAGAAGTGAAAAAGAGTAACCCTTGTGAGGGATAGCACACTGTTTAGTTTCCAAGGTGAGAGATATATCAACCATGGAAACCCAATGTCAAACAATGAAATAGGTTGTGATCAAGGACATAGATCCTCAATCCAAACTAAATTTTTTAGTTATGATTGGATATCACATAATAGATAAATACTGCTTAACCAAGGAAAGAGGTGAATCTTGGAAAGACATAAAAGAAGGAGATGGCATCCTTGCCCCCCAAGTAGAGGAACAAGGATGGAAGGGGACCTATTATATCACTCGCAACATTATGCAAGACAAAAATCCCCCAAGGATTAGGCTAAAATTGTTTACATAATTTGGAGTTCTATAATAGGAACAAAAATGTTATTTAGAGAAAATAGGATTGAAATGCAACTCATTGCCACATGATATATAAATAACCTTACTATAAATGAGCTGCCTAATCTTATAATGTAAAGCTTGACATTCATTAGTAGAGTGATCATGAATTCTATGATATAAACAAAAAGGAAGAGTCTTTAAGTATGACTATGTTTCTTTTTGTGTTTAGGTCTAGTAATCATCTTAGCATGAAGGAGTTTAGGCAAAAGAACCTCTTGGTCAAAGTCCTTCATAGGTGTATTATGTTTTGAAGTTTTATTTAAGATGTTGTTAACATTAACTTGTTGTTGAGGATTAAATCCTAATCCATAAGAATGCTCATGTCCCCCAGTGTGTAAGGGCATTTGAATTCCATGTTTATGGTTACCACATCCTTGATCATTAAATCCTTGTTTAACTAGGAAATTATAACTAGGACCATAACAAGAAGATATATCAGAAGGAGCTAATGGAACTTCATTAGTCACTATGTCATCATTAGTAGGTTTGATAGATTCATTATGGGTAGAAGCAGCAAAAAAGTTATTACAAAGGGGTTTAGAAGTAAAAACTCATTGTTCAAACTCTCTTTGTTTCTTCATAAAATTAAGATCATTAACCTTATACTCTCCAATAAAGGTAGGATTAAAATCCAAGGTTCCCCAATCATCATCAGGAAGAGCACTAGAGGAAGGAGGATTACTATTAGAAATAGGAGTAGTGTGATTTTGAATACTCAAACAAGGATTAGGTGCATCATCCGCATGAAGTGTATACATCTTTTTGTTATGTATAAACTTGAATTTATGATAGAGGGTGGAAGGAACAACATGCATCTCATGTGACCAAGGTCTACCCAAAAGAAGGTTATAATTGAGAGGTCTAGGCATAACATGAATAGGTGTATTCAGCATGACCGGTCCTACTTTGATAGGTAAGGTAATGATGCCTAAATTTTTCTTAGCAATGTTATCAAAGCCACGTATAGGAACATTGTCAGGTTGAATAGTTGAAAGATCACCGTTAATCACTTTGAGCATGTCCATACTACAAACATTAAGCCCAGATCTATTATCAATCAAGGTCCTATGAATGATACTTTTATTGATAATAATAGCAACCATAAGAGCATCATACTACTTTTGAACTTCTTTAGAAGTGACGCAGGGGTAGGGTAGATACAAGCAAAATCAAGTAGAATTGAGTCCACTTGAATCCACAAACAAGCCCTACTTAGAGTTACACAATGGAAGAAATATAAAATCACATGAAAGAAATGGAAACACAATGGATATGAGACAATCAATTGGCAGCAACAACAGAGAATTATATTATTTCTTTCAACATGCTCGGTTGTGAGGCCTTCCGAGTTTCGGCCTTATACAATGAGAATTATGAAATCAGAATCACAAATTGCATCCTATCTTTATCTCCAATGATATATCTTGATAATCCTTCCTATATATCACTCCTTATTTCATCTTGATGCCCTACTACATCAATCTAGACTCCTTATATAGCTAGCTAATCCACAAGTCGGCTAGTCAGGCATTTAATTACATTATAGGTCCAGTCTGGAAGATTTAAACCAAAACTAATGCTAGAATGAATATAAATTGATGCACCTTTGGATTTAGGTCCTCAAATGACCCAAAAACATTTATTTAACTATGAAAGGCCCCATTTGATCACACATAAGTGCGCAAGAAAAAACACTACATGTTACACCCAAAAATTGGCAGAAAATAGGTTCCCAAGAAAAGTGGGCATAAATTTTTACTCATAATGGATTAGGGCTTGTGATCTTGGAAAATTATATTATTTTAGGTCCTCTTAAATTCCTTAATATTGAAAAGGCTGATTCCATATGGATCAAGATCGCCACTATGAACAATCAGCACCAAAATTGCAGGAAAACACAGTTCCAACGGCAAGGAAAATAGTTGTAACTTGGAAATAGTCCATCCAAACTTTATGTGCTCATAGGAGAAGGTTCCCAAATAGGTCCTCAACATAATGTAAGCTTCACACATGATGAAACCATAAAATTCAAAGATTATAATGCAAACAATAGAAAATAGGTACAGAAATCAGGAAATGTTTTTGGTTGATGCAAGATTGCACAAAGACCCAAGATGCTCCTACATCAGACACCTGGGGTAAATGAATAACTATTGTCCACATCAAGAAATACTCATGTTCTAACCTGAATCATAAAGATCCAACTCAACTTGTGTAATCCATGAACTATCTTCAACTGGCTTGTTTTTCCACTAAACTAGATATTCCATGTAGTTTTTTCCTCTTGTACTCTTGCTCACTCTTTTATTCAAGATCTTCTCAATGCTATCTCTATTCTTCTTAGGATAATATAGAACATCTTCTATCTCATAATTTGATTCAAAGTACTCAAAGATATCAGCAATGTTGAATATGGGTGATATATCCATGTCCTCTAGTAATTCCACTTCATAAGCATTTCCACTGTCAAACTTCTTCAGAATCTTACAAGGTCCAAACTTCTTCATTTTTAGCTTGTTGTAGGTACCAACTGGAAATCTATTCTTTTTCAAATGAATCATAACCTCATCTCCAACTTCAAAATATTTATGTCTCCTTCTCTTGTCTTCTCTCTATTTATATTTCATATTAATGTCCTCCAAACTCTTTTTAAGTTCCTCATGTAAAGTTCTCATGTATTCTACAAAATGATCATCTTCAACACTTCTTCTTGTTTTAGTAGGTAAATCTCTTAGCTCTATGGTTCCCTTAGGATGAAATCTAGTAAATACCTCTCAAATGGTGTCCTCTTAGTGCTTCTATTCACAAAATTATTATATGCAAACTCTACTTGTGCCAAAACTAAATCCCAATTAGCAAGTTTATCTCCAACTAAACATCTCAAAAAGTTTCCCAAAGTTTTGTTCACAACTTCAATTTGTCCATCTGTCTAAGGGTGAAATGTAGAACTAAACTTCAAATCAGTATTCATCTTTTCCAAAGTGTTCTCCAAAAATAACTAGTAAACTTAGTATCTCTGTCTGAAACAATAGATTTAGGAAAACCATGCAATCTTACCACTTCCTTGAAGAATAATTCAGCTACATGCAATGCATTAGATGTCTTCTTACAAGGTATGAAATGAGCCATCTTAGAAAATCTGTCAACCACTACCAAAATATAATCATTACCTCTCTGAGTTCTAGGCAATCCAAGAACAAAGTCCATACTCAGATCTTCCCAAGGTCTATCAGGTACAGGAAAAGGTGTATACAATCCCAAATTCTGACTAGTTCCTTTTTTTGTTTGGAAAATTTTGCAACCTCTAAGCATTCTCTATACATCTCTATAAATCTATGGCCAAAAGTATCTTTCTAAAATCAAATTCATAGTCTTATCAATCCCAAAATGTCTAGCAAGTCCACCACTATGTTTCTCCTTCATTATGTTTTCTCTCATAGATCCTCTAGGTATGCACAACTGAACTCTTTTAAACAACATGTCTTCTTGAATGAAATAATTAGTCCACTTATCACTCACTATGTGTTCCTTACAAGCTTTCCAAGGTGTTGCAAAATCAATGCCAGTCTCATACAAACACTTCAAATCATCAAAACCAAGTACCTCAATTCTCATCTTTGTCAACAAACTTCTTCAGCTCAAGGCATCAGCAACCTTATTTGACTGTCCACATTTATGCTTCAATGAAAAGCAAATATTTTGTTCTTTCATTTCTCTTGTAAATTTTTTATCATCAAACAAGCATACTCTGACTATAGTACAGTGACCTTCATCAAACTTCTCTACTAAAGGCAATAAAACTTCTTTCTTTCCATCCATCCAAATAGTATATTGATTCAATCTACCATCATGCAAAGCTTTCCTATCATACTACCAAGGTCTACCCAAAAGAATATGACAACAATCCATAGGCATAATATCACACAAGACTTCATCATTATAATTCCTAATTTTGAATTTAACAAGGCATTGTTCATTTACAAGTAGTTTATGCTCCTTTTGGAGCCAAGCAATATGGTAAGGCTTAGGATGTTTCAATCTCTACAACTACAATTTGTTAACCAGCTCTTCAGATGCCAAATTATCAGAACTTCCACTATCAATGATTACCTTCCAACATTTGTCAATGATCTTACATCTGGTTTTGAACAAAATTTTCCTCAAAACAAGTTCCTCATCAGCTTCTTCATTCCACAAGATCCTTCTTAGCATCAAGTTCTCACCATGTTCAGGTTCATTAGACATTTCTTCAACTTCTTCACAAGCCAAATTATTTCTATCATTACCTCCAGTCTTCTTTCCAGAGTTAGTACATTCAAAAGCTCTATGTCCTTCTTCACCACATTTGTAACAAGTACCTCTAAACCAAGATTTCTCTTCTCTTTTCCCATTATTGTTATTCCTAGAGTACCTAGTATAGCTACCTCTAGATTAATTACCTCTTTTAGTAGGTTCATCTTTCCATCCTTTCCCTTGTGTGACATTGTCAAATCTACTACCTTCTCCATAAGATCTTCCTCTAGTTCTCTGAAATCTTCCACCTCTTCCTCTTTGTCTTTGATCATGTCTTTTTGTCAATCTTTCTTCAACCTTCAAATAAAATTGGTATGCTTCTTCCACACTATCTATCTTCACATAGCTGATCTCATCTTGGATAGATGTCCTTAGACCATTCATATATCTAGCCACTTTCTCAACTTCATCATCCACATGTCCAGATCTGATATCCAATTTGCAAAATTCCTCATTATATCCCTTCACACTCATGTCCTTTTGTCTCAAATTTTTCATTTTTCTCATCAAACTCACTTCGTAGTTAGCTAGAAGAAACTTCTTCATCTTTCCAAGCATCTTCATCCATGTCTTGATCTTTTCTTTTCCTCTCTTTTGTCTCTCAGTTTGTAAATGATCCCACCAAAGAGATGCATGCCCTTTCAACTTTGTGACTGCTATCTTAACCTTCTTATTATTAGGAGTACCTTCATACTCAAATTATTTTTCCATCTTAGAGATCCAATCCAAAAGTACATCGGTCTCAAGTCTTCCATCATAGCAAGCAACTTCAACTGTAGGTCTAGAGTTAGCCTTAGACAAAACTCTCAAGAGTCTTTCCTCATCTTGTTCAACTTTAGGTTTAGGATTAGGTGCTAATTCTTCTTCTTCATCACTAACATCTTCAAGATGTGCTCCTCTTCTCTGGGTTGTCTCTACAGCTTCAAGCCTAGTTGCAATCTGCCTCAACATATCCATGATAACATTATCATTTCCTCTATCACAAACCATCTTGACAATTAGGTTCTAGCAAGATCATAACCTTATATAATTTTTAGGTTAGATCTCAGATCTTCCACCCTACAACCAATCTAATAAGGTTCTACATGATCCAATCCACAAGAAAGAACTCGCTTTGATACCACTTGACGCAGGGGCAGGGTAGATACAAGCAGAATCAAGCAAAATTAAGTCCACTTGAATCCACAAATAAGCCCTACTCAGAGTTACACAATGGAAGAAATATAAAATCACATGAAAGTAATGGAAACATAATGGATATGAGACAATCAACTGGTAGCAACAACAGAGAATTATATTATTTCTTTCAACATGTCCGGCTATGAGGCCTTCCAGGTTTCGGCCTTATATAATGAGAATTATGAAATCAGAATCATAGCTTGCATCCTATCTTTTTCTCCAATGATATATCTTGATAATACTTCCTATATCTCCCTCATTATTTCCTCTTGATTCCCTACTACATCAATTTAGACTCCTTATATAGCTAGCTAAGCCACAAGTCAGCTAGTCGGGCATTTAATTACATTATAGGTCCAGTCTGGAAGATTTAAACCAAAACTAATGCTAGAATGAATATAAATTGATGCACCTTTGTATTTAGGTCCCTAGATGACCAAAAAAAATTCCTTTAACTGTGCAAGGCCCCATTTGATCACATGTAAGTGCGCAAGAAGAAACACTACACGTTACACCCAAAAACTGGTAGAAAATAGGTCCCTGAGAAAAATGGGCATAACTTTTTACTCATAATGAATTAGGGCTTGCACTCTTTGGAAATGATATTAATTTAGGTCATCTTAAATTAATTAAGATTTAAAAGGCTGATTCCATATGGATCAAGATCTCCACTATGAACAATCAGCATGGAAACTATAGGAAAATACAGTTCTGACGGCAAGGAAAACAACTGTAACTTGGAAACAGTCCATCCAAACTTTATGTGCTCATAGGAGAAGGTTCAAAAATATTTCCTCAACATCATGTAAGCTTCACACACCATGAAACCATCAAATGCAAAGATTATAATGCAAACAATAGAAAATAGGTACAGAAATCAGGAAATGTTTTTGGTTGATTCAAGATTGCTCAAAGACCCAAGATGCTCTTGCATCAAGAAGGTAAATCCTTTTGAGTAAATACAATTTCAAGAGGACCTAGGGTAACATGCATGAATTGTAAGAAGTTATTGATATTATTTTGATTAGGAGGTGGAGTAGGAAGAGTTTCTAGAGCTTTTTGCAAGGCTTCATAGTAAGTAGGTGAAGTTTGAAGAAGCTCCCATAAAGAAATCTTGCCAGGGGTATTTTGCAATTGGTTTATCAAATCATACTCCTTGCTAGGAATATGAGGTGGAAGAGGAAGAATAGGTTGAGAAGGTGGCAAAGAAGTAGAAATCACCAAATTAGGTTGAGGGTTATTCCTTGTATGATAAGTGTGAGCTATCAAATCTTGATCATTAAAAGATTGTAAAGACTCCATAGGTTTACCTTTGATAGTAATGGGAGGAAAACCTTTGATAGTCAACAAGGGTTTATGATAAACCATTTTAGTTGTCTCAAAACTACAAATAGATTCACAAGAAGGAAGAAAAGAGGACATCCTAGGAGGAGATGAGGTAAGATCTTGATTCTCCATAGGATCATCACTAAAAGGGAGAGCATTAAGGGAATTCATATCATTCTCCACTAATGCCTCATCACTAGAAGGAATCTCAAATGGAGGTAAAGAATCTTTCACTAAAATGTTTGCATAAAGGGAGTGTGTTTTAGGAAAAGATTTTTCATCATGTAATAATCACCCTCTTGTATCAAGGCTTCTTCATGAGGAGGGGATAAATCAATGTCTTCATCAAAGGGTTCATTCACAATGGTTTCATGAGGAAGAGAAAAATCAACATCCCCATCCAAAGGTTCAATGAAGCACTTAAACCACACTTGAGATAACTTGTACAACATGACAATGAATAAATAAATGCATATAAAATAGATCTAGATATATCTAAATGCATTCAAATGAAATGTTTTTGTATTTTTGAAGAAATTTTGTAATTTTTTTTTGTATTTTTGAAATATAAATTCAAGAGCATAAAATAAACCTAATTTTGTAAGCACAAAATGTAAATCTAACACCAAAAAGAAAGAGTTGTCATAAAATGGGTTAACCAAAATGTAAAGGATAACATGTGGATGGGGTCCTAGAACAATGGTTTTCACATAAAAGAGACCCCAAAGCTAATATTTTACACTTACATGAAATTTTATTGATATAGAAAGTAAATGTAGATGATTAATATTAAAATTAAGAAATAAAGGTACTTACCTCCAAAAAAGAATTGGCTAAAAACCCTGTCAAAAGATCTCAAAAACTGTTAATTCTTGCACATATGAACTGGAACTACGAGATCTACAAAACCAAAAAATATTTTTCTAAGATGAGATTAGGTCAACTTTGACCCTCATAAAAGGTCAAAGGTTACATTTTTATTCTAAAGGTCAATTTTGACTTTGTTCGCAGATCTCAAAAGTTCATTGAAAAGGGTATCCAAATCTACTCTCAGATCTGAAATTCCACACCTACACCTACAAGAAAAATAGTTTTTTTTTGTTGGGGGGGAGGGGTTTGCCTTAGTCAAACCCCAATTTAGGAATTAACCTTGAAATTTGATTGAAATTGCTAGAATAAACAAAGTAAATGGAACAATTCACCTTGCTTGAGTTGAAACCCTTGTGGAGGATTTGAATCCTTGAATCCACATGAATGGATGAATCAAATGTAGGATGTCTCCAATCAATTGTCTTTAGACCTTAAAACACCAATCTTGAATGGATCTTGAATTTGGAAGAGGCTTGAATGGAAATGGAGGAATCTTCAATAAGAGAGCTCCATAGAGCTTGAATCCTTCAATGGCTACTAATGGATCTCCTTGATGAATTGGATCTTGAATGCTTGAAGGATTGAATGCTTGATCTTCTTGCTTGCACTTGAGAGCTTGAGAGATTGAAAAACTTGATGGAGAAAACAAGAGAGGAAGGCTCCCTTTTATAGTGATCTAGGGCACAAGAGGGGCCTCGTAGAAAACAATAATTAAGGGCCCATGGCACAAAACTCTAGAGAGGTTCACATGGAGAGGAAATTAAATTAAAGTCTTGACACAAAACTCTAGGAGGGCACCACCCTTAATATAGAAATAAAATAATTATTTAAGAGCCTTGTCACAAATTTTGAGGTAAGGCCAACCCCAAAGTTAATTTGAGCATTAGGCACAAAACTTGAGAAAGGCTAATCTCCAATAATAAATTAGGATTCCTATACAAATCTTGAGAAAGGTCCACCTCAAATATTAATTTGAGAATTTGACACTTATTCCAATAAATAATGGCCCTGAAGAGGGAAAATGCAATATTTTGATGAAATCCTAAAACTAAAAGTTAACCGTGAGGATCCTGAACCCTAGGGTCAAGGATGAGGTTGTTCCTAACCAGGTTAGAATCAAGGTTGATCCTAACTAGGTTAGGATCAAGGTTGATCCTGACTAGGTCAGGGTCGAGGTCAACTGTGACCTAAAATGTTGACCTTGACCCTACAGTCAAGAATCTCAGGTTCATAGTCCAAGATGCCAGAAAAATGCCAGGAAGAAGTGGAAAATGGGGTAGAACAGGGGAAAAAGCCAGATCCAATTCAAGTATCCATTCAAGGTGTTCGACATGACCCCAGTCCACTTGGATGAATAAATGCTCTTACCATGAAAGTGCTTCCATTTTAAGATGATACACTGATATGAACCAAACAACAGAGAATTACTTGGCTTCTAAAGATCTATTTGTATATTTTCTTTGGCATTGTTGTCAATGGGAGAGAGACTATTATATGAAATCAGATAGAAGAATTGTATCAGAGAGGAAATGAATATGAAAAATAGGGAGAGAGATTTTAGAAAAAGAGAGAGACTTGAATATCTATTGCTGAGAACAAGAATCTGAGAACTGAAAAGATCAAATCCATAGGGAGATTCTGCATGTAATGTTGTTATGTTTTGTAGTGATTAAACATATTAAATATCAAGCTAGGGAGAGCTTACCAAGCTACAACATTTACTTACATAGTTGTAGAATACATATTTGGTATGTGTATGGCATTTTCCTTATTGCTTGTGTTTCCATCAATGCGAAAGGGAGAGATTGATGAACTACAACTGATTGAATATCTAGATGAACTAAAGAAATAGTGATTAGAGATCACCGAGCTACTGAAATGATATGTAAGATGATTAAATTAGTCAATATGTTGTCATTGATGCCAACTAGTTTTGACAATACTTATCATGATAGTTACAAGCATCTAAAGATCTGTGAAAGGAAGAAAAGATGAAGAACATAGATATATCTACATGAGGAAAAGATGGATATGACAAAGAAGATAAGGTAAACATTGGGTAACTTATTGATGAGTTTATGACTTTATATTGTTGACTTGAGCATGTTACATTAATCTATTATGAAGAAGAGATTTGAAATTGAACAAGTCAATGTGGTCGGTAATTGAAGATTTATGTATACACCGAGCCAATGCAATGTATACTGAGTGATAGAATAACCAAGCTAGTTATCACCAACACATTTCTATATTAACCGAGTGCGGATGAAAACATTAAATGCTAAGAATAGCCAATTAAATTTGATGAGCTAGATATTGTTATGATTTCAAGGTTAAGGATGAAGTTTGTTATGAGATCCACGACTGAAAAAATTAAAAGATGATTTAAAGGATGAGATTGAAATGTGTTATGGACACATCTGCTGAGGTAGGTTTAAGTGACAAAAATGAACGAAGGAGATTAAGTGGAAAAATCTAATGGTTGATATGAAAACATTTTACTTGTCTATATAAGATATATGAGTTTCATTATTGAGACATGCTGGACAAAAGGAGACTACATAGATTTCATGTGAAGACTCTATTCATGCATTCCTAATCAAACTGGTTACTAGAGAACCAAGCTACAAAGATTACCGAGCATTAGAGAACTATTTACCAAGTGAAAGTAAGTAGTGAAATATTGAGGGAAGTGAATTGATTAATGATCAGAGGATTTTTAAGGGCTTAGCATAGATATGAATATTTTCAATTAAGTTGTATTTGAATCAGATCAGTACATATCAGTTTAACCATTGATTGAGAAAATCTCTTAACCAAGTGGACTTAACATTATTATGTAATACCCTATGACATTCATTGAATGCAAAGTGTTATCTTGTTGACCCCATAGTGAATGTTGGTCAAAAGTTAACTGTTAGTGATAAATCCTCTAACCAGGTCACACCTAAGAATGTGTATTGTAACCTTTAATAGGGTTGGCTCTTCACTAAGCTCACTTTAGAAGAGTGAATTATTTTGGGTTATGGGTCTGAGGTGGTTTTACCCTTTGCAGGGTTTCCACGTTAAATCATTGTGTTATGTGTTATTTGTTATGATCATTTTTCTATCATACTTTACATACTGCATAGTTGATTTAGTTGGTAATCATAGTTGGATAATTATTGGTAATTGGTAAAGTGGACAAACATATTGATATTTTATGTTACCGAGCTGCATAATTTGTTGGAATTATTTAAGGTACATCTTTGTATTTGGGACTATAGGATAACTAATCTAACTGATTCACCACCCCCCTCTTAGTTATTTTAACATTCCCTTTTAGATTATGTGATATATTATATTTAATGATATATATAATATTATATTATACTATATTTAATTATTTTTTCTCTCTCTCTCTCTCTAGGGGTCTTAAAGGGTTGTAAGGGTTGTAAGGGGTCATAAGGGGTTCTAGGCCACATTAATATGTCATAAGACCCCTTATTACCCCTTATGACCCCATACCATGCATTAATGCTTGGTAAGGGGTCCTAATGGGTCGTAAGGTGTCCTATGACACATTAATGTGCCCTTGGTCACCTTATGACCCCTAGGACCCCTTACCATAAATTAGTGTATGGTAATGGGTCCTAAGGGGTCATAATGGGTTATAGGACACATTAATGTGTCCTATGACCACTTATGACCATTTATGAAACCTTACCATACATCTCAAGGGCCGTGTGTATGGTCCTTGGACCCCTTAAGAACCCTTATGACCCCTAAGATATATGGTAAGGAGTCTTAAGAGATCATAAGGCATCTTAGGACACATTAATGTGTCATAGGAACCCTTATTACCCCTTAAGACCCTTTACAACCCCTTATGACCCCCTATAAACCTACCTCTCTCTCTCTCTCTCTCTCTCTCTCTCTCTCTCCAAGGATCTTAAAGGGTCGTAAGGGATCTTAAAGGGTCTTAAGGGGTCATAAGGGGTCTTAGGCCACATTAATGTGTCATATGACCCCTTATTACCCCTCATGAACCCTTACCATAAATTAATGTTTGGTAAGGGCTCCTAATGGGTTGTAAGGGGTCTTAAGGGGTCCTATGACACATTAATGTTCCATAGGACACCTTATGGCCCCTAAGACCCCTTACCATACATTAGTATATGGTAATGGGTCATAAGGGGTCCTAGGACACATTAATGTGTCCTAAGACCCCTTATGACCATTTAGGAAACCTTACCGTGCATCTCAGGTGTCATGTATTGTCCTAGGAACCCTTAAGAACCCTTATGATAATGAACATGTATGGTAAGGGTTCCTAAGAGGTCATGAGGTGTCTTAGGAAATATTAAGGGCTCTCTCTCTCACACACATACACACAAGGGTTCCTAGGACATATTATTGTGTCCTAGGACCCCTTATGACCATTTAGGAAACATTACCATACCTCTCAAGGGTCATGTAAGGTCCTAGGACCCCTTAAGAAAAATGACGACCTCTAATATGTATGTTTACAACCTCTTAATACTCCTTATGATATTTTACCATATATTAATGTTTTTTAATGGTTCCTAATAGGTTTTAAGGGTTCTTAAGGGATCCTATGACATATTAATGTTCCCTAGGACACTTTATGACCCCTAGGACCCCTTACCATACATTAGTGTATGGTAATAGGTCCTAAGGTGCCATAAGGGGTCCTAGGAAACATTAATGTGTCCTAATATCCATTATGACCATTTAGGAAACCTTACCATACATCTCATAGGTTAGGTATGGTCCTTGGACCTCTTAAGAACCCTTATAACCCCTAAGATGTATGATAAAGGGTCCTAAGAGGTCATAAGGTGTCTTAGGAAGAATTAATGTTTCTTATGACCCTTTATGACCTGTTAGGATCCTTTAAAACCTCTTAATACCCCTTATGACCCCTCACCATACATTAATGGGTTGTAAGGGGTCCTAAGGGGTTTTATGAAACATTAATGTGCCCTCAGACACCTTATGACCCCTAGGACCCCTTACCATACATTAGTGTATGGTAATGGGTCCTAAGGGGTCATAAGGGGTCCTATGATACATTAATGTATCATAGTACCCCTTATGACCATTTAGGAAACCTTACCATACATCTCAGGGGTTCTGTGTGGTCCTAGGAACCCTTAAGAACTCTTATGACCCATAATATGTATGATAAGGGGTCCTAAGAGGTCATAAGGTGTCTTAGGAAACATTAAGGGGTCTCTCTCTCTCTAATACTAATATTACTAAATATCATACTAATATTAATAAAATAAAATACTAAAATTATACTATTTTACAATACTAATTAATATAAATAATAATAATATAATACTAATGATTATATCATAATATTAATATTATAAAAAATGAAATCTAAAACTAAAATTAAAAACTAAAATCAAATTTGAAAATAGCATTCAAATGAAAACTAAAATTTGTGCAAAAACAAATCAGATATCTAATTTTGGATCAGATATATGATTTATTTTATTGGCATCCAAAACCAAATTATTATTATCTAGATCCCTCAATCCAAGAACCATATTTTTCAAAGAATTTTCAAGGATTGGAGCTTTGGAAGACAAAAAAACAACTTTTTTCACCCTTTTTTGTTGGAAAATTCTTGATTACCAAAGGTTTTGCACCACCTTTTTGGTCTCACCATGGGGATCAATAGTCGTCAAAAGCATAAACAAAAGAGGAAGCTCAAAAATGAATAAATTGAAGTGTATAGAGAAATAGATAGGGTTAGCCATTGGAACAAGAGACAAGGTATGTTAAATTTTAATTAAGGTAAGGCCATAGTCCCACCCATAAATGTTGTTTCAAGTGAAGAAGAAATTGAATTTGAAATGAATTATGACAATAATCTTGAAAATGAGAATGTTATAGATTGAAGATGAAAATGTAGGGTTTGAAAATAAACATGTAGATGTGGACAATGGAAGTGTAGTCATTGGAAATGGAAATCCATTGATTGAATAAGAAGGAATTAACAATGATAATGGTGCATAAGAACCAAATCAACATTACACATCTCCAAATTATATGAGAAATGGAGTCCCTTGCAAGGAAGAAAGACAAACTTAAATGTTTAGACCTTCAAGAATAACAAAATGGTTACTTGAAATTGATGAGAACATGATGAGAAATTTTGATGGAAAGAGATCACAAAGAACCATTCGTTTGTGGGATTCAAGACTTTTTCATCAATTTTTTAGCCACAAGACATTGGTCGAGAAATGCCAAATGTTTGCACATTTGTTAAAGATGCAGAAGATGAGACCTATACTAGTCAAATTGAAGATTCATGTGAACAAGAAAATGGAAAGGAATGATATTATTATGAGAAATATTTTTAGTGCTCTCAATTCCATTGGGAAGACTACCAAGGAAAAAGATAAGAGATCTACTCAAAGAGTTATTACAACCTCCTTAGTAAGTCATCATTTGAGAAAGGCCCATTTGATGAGATAAACTTGTGTTGACTTGAACATAGATCATAAAACTTTGGATATAGCACTCGAAAGGAGAGAAAGACTTGATGATACTCTTCAAAATGATATGTAGGCTTATGGTGGGAGACTTCCACATTGTGATAAGAAGCTTACCGATGCTATGAAGGATTAAATTCAACTATTTTGGCAATCTAACTCAAGAGTGTCACCAAATGTGAAGGATGTCTTGAAGTTGAGAATTGGCATTCGAGATGACACCCCACATCCTAAACATTATTTGGAGGTGAGTCAAACAATTTTGTTTAAAAAAATTTGTGAGACACATCCAACATTGGAAATATCACAAAGGTATTTTGAAGCCTTCAAGCCATTTTTTTGTGTACCTCTTAAGAGTTGAAATACTTGTTGTTACAAATATCACATGGAGTTTTCAATCCACCGTGAACTATTATGATCAATTTTTTCCACTTTGCATACAAATGTAATGTTGGAAGAGTGTGGTGCAAGTTCTCTTCCAAAATCATCAAAAGACTTGCTAAATAATTTTTTATGTCCTAGAGAATATGGTTGTTTCTTTTATAGAAATGATTTTTGAAATGAAAAGTACTTAGAATGTGGTGAGTTAGTGAAGCTTGTTTCATGTTTTCATGAGGGTTGTAAACACAATTTTGGAAAGATAGTTGTCCAAAAAAAGGTTTATGAAATAGTTAAATATACATTGAAAAGTGCAGGTGAAGGCTCTACATGTGAGTTGGTTACAAAAGAATGCAATGCAACCATTTTTATGTCAAATTTCAAGAAGAATATTTTTTACAAGTATGTAAGGCATAGTCATAGGTCTCAGTGGTTGGATAAAAAATTAAGTATGTGTAAGGACACTTTCCCAATTCACACTATTATATTGGTCATTGACTTTGTAGAGAGATATAAATTGTAGCCCCAAAAGGATTTGCAAGCTCAATATTATAATTCAATACAAATTGCTATATTTGTTCACATAACATATATACATTCCCCTTATAGTAAAAAATATGACTAGAATATATTCAAAGAATACCATTTTTATATGAGTGATGATAGATCTCACTCTCATGAGTATTTCCAACATTTCTTTGAGAATTATTTTGAGTGGGTGTGAGAAAATTATATTATTATGGATAGACATCTCATTTGGTTAGATAATTGAATAGGTCAATTCAAGAATGATCATATGTTTTATTGGCTATATAGAATTCATGTAGAGAGAGGTTTACTTCATATTTGGAAATTTTTTGAGGTCAGACATGGAAAAGGGGAGCATGATGAAGTAGGTGCATGTGTAAAGAGAGCTCTAGTTAAAGAGAAATTAAGGATTTCATTTGTAGAACTCCTTGATTCTCATTCTCTTATTGATTGGTGTACTTAATAATTTTCACAAGGGGGAATTTTGATTTGCAATATATTTTGGTTGGTTGAGTTGGGCACAATAGGAGATAGGTTGAACTGTTACACAATGAAATATTCTTCAAAAATACATTCATTTTTAAGCTCAGATGCTACTACATGGACCATTTGGACATGAAAGTTGGCTTGTTATTTTCCTAGGTATCTTCAGTGTGATTGGGATTAGTGTGAGTCAAGTGAGTGGGTTGATACGTGGGTTATGAATTTTCTAACTCCTTTATCTTTTACACTCTCTGTAATAAATGATGAAATGGATTGTTCACTTGAGTATGACCATATTTTAGATCTTCTACAACCATAACATGTTTTTGCATTGGTTGCACCATCAGGGAATGATGAGAGATCATATTACTGGTTAGCACATTGTGTACAAGGAAAGTGGAATCTTGCACAACCAATGAAAGATGATGATTGGTTCACATATCCAACAGGTTCAGTTGTTGTTGCAAGAACATGGCATTAAATTTTATAGAAACAAATGTTAAGTTGTTGAAGCATCAAGGAAGACCAAAGACAAATAAAATTTGGATTATTAGTGTACTGATCATGAAGCAATATTCAATACCCTCAAGAAGATAAATGGTCCTTCAGGCACACTTCACTAGGTAATAGAAGCTTGATGAAAGGTTTTCCATGCTCATTACACTTACATTCAATACATTAATTATAGTTTTCTTCTTCATTTGTTTGAGCCAATAAATTTAGTTTTGTATGTGGATTGTAAGTGTAGTTAGAAACATCTATGATAGATATAGAATATTGAGGTGTGAATTTGATTAGCTCATAAAAAATGATGGTAAAGTTCACTATGCATTGCCTTGTCATGTTCTTTGGTTAATTTAGTTAGTTATACATTCATAATATTTTTTCAAACTATAATCTTATTATTTTCTCTATTAAATTGTTCTTGTTCCTTTAGAATGCAGGACACACTTATTATATAGGATTTTTTATATGTATTTGTGTATCTAAGATTTTTGGTGATTTTGTATCTAGGAATTTTGATAACATTGATGTATTTATACATAATATGGTTGTATCAATGATATAGAATATATTTGTACATAAGGTTGTGTCTACACTCAAGATCATATAATGATTAAATGCATGCAAGACTACAAATATTTGACTTGGTTAAAAAATTGTGATATGGCCAAACATATCATTTTCATGCATTACATTTCAATAGTAATATATTTTGAGTGTAATATATATTTCAATTGTAATATATATTTCATTAGATTTTTGTTTATCCCATTTTGTAACCATTTGGCATATTAAGCCCTATTGGCCAAGGGTGGGTCAATGTGGTCAAAATGGTTGAGTAAGGTCAACCTAGAATAAAAATGATGTTTTTAGTTCATCTAAGTCACATTGGTCATGTTTGCAAGGTTATAAGTGTCATTAACATAAAAGTGACAAAAGTTGCAGTGATGCTCAGTTCAAAGTTGCACCACTACATATATTTCAAATAGTTTATCCTGGGACCAAATCGTATGCTCTGTTAGCTCTGACTTCCCAGGTGAACCCCAGTGACAATGTTGTTCTTCCCATAGAGATGCTTTAATTTCCATGACTACTGATGCAAGAGCATCTTGGGTTCATGAAAATCTTGTATCTCAGTAGCTTGTTAGATGTGCTTGGTAACTGCTTTGGAGTTCTTGGTGGAGTGTTCCTATTTGTTCACTGATGAGCTCGATTACCTCTTAGTGGTTTTTTGTCTCTTCTTGATGGTAATTTTCACCATGTGGATTTTTTGTGTTCTATTCTACTTGGTGGTGTTCTTCACCAAGTGGGTTTAGTGTATTCGATATTTCTTGGTGGCCTAGTTCGCTGATGGCTTTAGTTTCGGATCTTCTTTCTAGGCCAGCCTGTGTATTTAATTTTGGTCATGATTTAATAAAGGGATCACTTATTGGGAAGTGTGGACCTAAATCTGGGTCATTGATTTCTCCAATAATGTATCTAGAAGATTATAAAGACCATTTTGTTTGATATAAATATATAGATCTATTCTAGGTTTAAAAGGGTTAGAAGGGAACAATAAGAAGGATAGGAATTTGGAGATGGTAGATCTTGCATGCATGAGGATTTTTCTATTTTGCTAATTGATTCCTATTGTACTATCCATAACTAGAAAGGCCTCACAACCCATCATGTATCAAGTTTAAATTAATATATGAAGATGATCTACTTCCCTTCTCTACTTTTATGTGTTATTGCTTCTGTATTATGATTTTGCAAGGTGTTTTGATAATTGGGTGAGCATTTGGCCCCACTTATCTTACCCTCCTTGCATCAACTACCCCATATCAAAGTGTCCCCAAGGTGCACTAAGCACGATCAAGTAGAAAACTTTATAGGCCTGTAACTTGGAGCTCATGAGATATATCATCAATCTGTTAGGTTCTAGAGAACCATGTTGGCAAGGCCTACAATAACCTCTCTTCATTCTAGGATATTTGAACTTTTTTGGATTTGGTAGTGCGATCTCTCCTTATGCCAAAAGTTGCTATGATGCTCAGTTAAAATTTGCACCACTACGTATCTTTCAAACCATCCATCTTGAGACCAAACCATCTACTATATTAACTTGAGTTGGTTGGGTGAACCCCAATGACAAGCCCATTCTTCCCATGGAGACACATAGAACATCTGCAACCACCCCATACTAAAGTGTCCCCAAGGTGCACTAAGCATGATTGGGTAGAAAACTTTATAGGCCTGTAAATTGAATCTTGTGAGAGGTATCCTCGATTCATTAGGTTCTATAAGACCAATTTGGAAAGGCCTACAATATCCTCTCTTTGTTCTAGGAGATTCAATCTCATTTGAATTTGGCATGGCAATCTCCCTCTATGCCAAAAGTTGCGGTGATGCTCAGTTGAAAGTTGCACCACTTTGTATCTTTTAAACATTTCATCTTGGGACCAAGCTATTTGCTTTGTTAGCTCTAGTTGGCTGGGTGAACCCTAGTGACAACCCTGCTCTACCCATGGAGATGCTTGAATGTCCACAACTACCCCATACCAAAGTCTCCCCAAGGTGCACTAAGCACAATCAGGTATAAATATTTATAGGCCTTTAGCTCAAATATTATGAGAGATATCATCAAGCCTTTAGGTGCTACAGGACTATGTTGTAAAGGCCTACAATAACCTCTCTTTATTATTATAAATTTGACTTCATTTGAATTTGGTAGGGAGATCTTGCTCTATGCCAAAAGTTATATTAATGCTCAGTTGAAAGTTGCACCACTATGTATCTTTCAAACCATTCATCCTGGGATAGAATTGTCTACTCTATTAGCTCCATTTGAATGAGTGAGCCCCCATTGAAAACCCTATTCTTTCCAAGGAGATGCATAGAACATTTGTGACCACCCCATACAAAAGTGTCCCCAAGGTGCACTAAGAATAATTGGGCAACAAACTTTATAGGCCCATAAATCAAAGCTTGTGAGATATATCATCAATTCGTTAGGTGCTAGATGACCATGTTGGAAAGGCCTACAATAACCTCTCTCCATTCTAGGATATTTTACCTGATTTGAATTTTGCAGGGTGATCTTGCTCTATGTCAAAAGTTGCAGTGATGCTCACTTGAAATTTGCACCACTGTGTATATTTCAAACCATTCATCATAGGACCAATCCAACTACTCCATTAACCTTGGTTGGTCAGTTGAAACCTAGTGACAACCTCATTCCTCCCATGGAGACACTTGAACATCTATGACTACCCCATACCAAAGTGTCCCCAAGGTTCACTAAACATAATCAAGAATAAAACTTTATAGGCCTATAACTTGGAGATAGTGAGAGATATCATCAAGTTGTCAAGTCTACAAGACCATGTTGGAAAGGCCTACAATAACCTCTCTTCATTCTAGGATATTTGACTTTTTTTGAATTTGGTAGGGTGATCTCACTCTATGCCAATAGTTGTAGTGATGCTTAGTTGAAAGTTTCACCATTGCATAACTATCTACTCTGTTAGCTCTAATTGGTTAATACAACCCCAATGACAACCTCTTTCTTCCCACAGAGGTGCATAGAACATCTGTGACCACCCCATACTAAAGTGTCCCTAAGGTGCATGAAGCATGATCAAGTAGAAAAATTTATAGGCCCATAACTCATAACTCATGAGAGGTATTTTCAAGCCATCAAGTGCTACAAGACCATGTTGGAAAGGTCTACAATAACCTCTCCCCATTCTAGGATGTTCAACCTCATTTGAATTTGGCAGGGTGATCTCACTCTACGCAAAAATTTATAGTGATGCTCAGTTGAAAGTTGCACTACTGTGTATCTTTCAAACCATTCATCCTAGACCCAAACCATCTTCTTTGTTATCTCTTATTGGTGGGATGATCCCTAGTGACAACCTTATTCCACCCATGGAGATGCTCAAACATCTAGGACTACCTTGTACCAAAGTGTCTCCAAGATACACTAAGAATGATTGGGAAGAAAACTTGATAGGCTTGTAACTTAGAGCTCATAAGAGATATCATTGATCTATAAGGTTCTATAGGGACATCTTGGAAATTCCTAAAATAACCTCCCTCTATTTTTCAATATTTTTCTTTGTTTAAATTTGGCAAGGTGATCTCGCTCTATGCCAAAAGTTGCAGTGATGCTTAATTAAAAGTTGCACAACTATGTATCTTTGAAAGTATTCATCCTAGGACCAAACCATCTACTTCATTAGCTCTAGTTGTCCATATTAACCCCAATGAAAACTCTATTCTTTCCATGGAGACGCATAGAACATTCGTGACCACCCTATACCAAAGTGTCCCCAAGGTGCACTAAGCACAATCGGACAACAAAATTTATAGGCCCGTAACTTAGAGCTCATGTGAGGTATTGATGAGATTTTAGGTGATAAAGGACCCTATTGGAAAGAAATACAATAACCTTTATCCATTTCCAAAAAAATTAGTGATGCTCAGTTGAAATTTGCACCATTACGTATCTTTCAAACCGTTCTTCCTTGGACCAAAATATCTTCTTTGTTAGCTCTAGTTGGCCGAGTGAACCCTAGTTACAACCCCATTCCACCCATAAAGATGCATATAACTTTCACAAACATTCCATACTAAAGTTTCCCCAAGGTCTATTATGATGCCTATTAGCCTAGTTGTGGTTACCCTATAAGGAAGTGGGGTTAGAGTATGCAAATTTTGACTCTATTAGCCCAGTTGCAATACATATTGGGCCTATTAGCCTATTACTTTAGTTGGAAAAAATATTTTAAGGGTAGTTTCTTTGAAAATGAAGCCTAATTAGGTTTATTATGCATGACAACGCATGAAAAAGATATAATATGGAAGTAATACATACATACAACACATAAAAAAAAAAATATATCCATAAATGAACATGTTCTTTATATGTATGAAATTGTTTTTTACAAAATGTGGCACATGCCATCTCAAAATATTTATGAATTCTATGTATCTAGATACAATGTGGCATATGCCATCTCAAAATGTGCCATATGGCATCTCAAAATAAGAAAAAACTACAAATATTTCTAGGACATCCTATTCTTTTGGTGGATCATCAAAATGGAGCCTCTTTAAAGTACTATTTGGCTTTGATGGATCCTACGTAGACACAAAAGTTAAAACCCAAGTTAGATTACATAATTTATAAGGTTTCTACAAATCAAAAATAAATATTCAAATTCATATTCAACAATAATAAATAGACAAATTTTAAAATTGAATGCTCATGTACCTCACCTCTCTATCTCCTCATGCAGTCAGGAGTCCTAACATATGTCCTTGGTAGAAAAGGGACAACTCTACCAATTTCAGCTCTGACTTGTATATGTTTTCAACCATGATATTGATCTTCAAGTTAAACTTTTTAATGTTAAATCCTTGTCAGTAAAATAAATTTACAAAACAATTGAATTAACATTAAAATCTGCCTATGCTGAACTTTCTTTAGGTAATGTCGGTTGGGAAAAACAATGATACAAAGCCTTGGCATTGTACCTCCCTCAAACTAGGGTTACCTACAAAATTCAAAAAGATACTTGATACAATCATGACTTGATCATGTATATACTTGATAGTAAAATACAAACAAATAACTTTAGAAATATACATAATGTGTGGCTATCATTGTGAATTGAGATTCTTGTGACTCTACGGTGGTGAACCAGTGTCACAACTTCATCACACACCACCCTCTATCAAATAAACCATGTAAATTAAAAATGAGCATGCACAAGTGATAAGTATACATATGCATAAACAATCTAAAACACTTAATTATCTTCCCCTTGTCAATGCCTGATGCTTGATCCCCCCTCACATTTTCCCCTAATGGAAGTTGGTGAAACTTGCACCAATATTTAAGAAGATGGTCATAAAAATTAGAAAACACATGTATAGACTAATATAAAAAAGGAAACCAATGAGTATATTAAAACATATATACCATTAAAGATGTGTAAAGGCCAAATGAAATGGCCAAAAGCATGGACCCCTGCACTTATGTCATCTCCTCCTATGTCATCAATTAAACATGAATGGACCACATATGTATACATAAGTGGGCAGTCATTATAAGTAAACTCTACTAAAAATATGAACATTTGAAATTAATTATAGTGAGACTTGAGTTAAATTTCTAGTCTTACTGTAATAGTAGGTTTTCATGGTTCTTCATACCCCTCCTTGTCTCTTGTGTGATGCACCTCTCCATGAGGTACTTTAGTCACTATAGAGACCTATGTTGTATCGTCCACCTCAAACATGTAGTCATATGCATCACTATCATTTAAGGGACCCAAACACAAATTCTTTCCCATAATGCAATAATGGGGAACAAAAACATGTGAGATCATGGAGGATGTGGAAGGCCCATAACCATCAACTTGAGGAGGCAAAAATGTTGCACGCTACCTAACTAGTAGATTGCTAAAGGTATGAATGGTTCTAATAGTCTGTGAGCTGGCCTCAATAATAATATTAGGATGTTGCACTATAGGAGGGGGTGAAATATCAAGGGGGACATATGTGCGAGATTTTACCCAGTGTGTCCATGGTATATCCTAGGGAGCACCTAAGCCTATGCCCTGGTTCGGTCTCATGCTCTAATAGTTAACTTTGTGACTGAGCACAAATTCATCATAAAATTTTTTAATAAAGTACAATTCACCTCCAAATTTCTATGGGGTGGTCTATCAAAAACCATCCACTAATGGTCCCAAAAGTGGTCACGCATCGCATCATTTGTGCATCACTTAATTGACAACTTGGGATTTTTAGGGTCCACTTTCAATCCTATTTTGGGATTCAAAAAAAGGTTACATATGTCATTTTTAGTTATATTTATTCCCATAACCACATCATTGTCAAGCCCATCATCAAAATCAACGTGTATGGAATCGTGCCAAAGCAATGCAGCATTATGTTTCTCTATAAGTTTCTCCATCTTTTCAACAATGGAGTTTAAGGTGGAAAACATGGGGTGCAATGTGGGGATATTGGAATATGTTTTTTGGAAGCCCCTTAGTTGGTTTAAATTTTCACTTATGAGCTCCTTTAAAGGTGGAGGGTTGAGAACTAGTTCATTAGTAGGCAGTGGAGGATTATTTTTAGGCAGTGGTGGATTCATTTGTGGTGGTTGTGGATTGTTTTTGGGTTCATTATTTGGAGGGGGGGTTTGTGGTTGGTTTGAGTCCATGCATGGTTACATTAAAATGAAATTTTCAATTACAATCAAAACTTTAAAATTATTAATAAATTTAAACAAAATCCTACTTTTTAGCAAAAAACAAATGATTTCATTATAAAACTTCAAAAAAACAACAAAATATCAAAATTTATACATACCTTGATGAATTTTGATTGAAATTGGAAATAATATTATCATATACCCAATCACAAATTTTATACACAATACATGTTGTATTATGGAGAGGCGGGGTGAATCAATAATCCTTGATCCAATATACCTTAAAAAAATTTCACTGATTAATGTTGTAGAAGCTTGGTAACAACATAGTTCACTATTTACCAACAACAGTAAATAAACTATAAGAATCAATAAAACATTCATACAAATCATTCATAACATGTAACACTAGTATTTAACGTGGAAACCTATCTTTTGGAAAAACCAATGTGAGAATTATCAACCACTAAGAAAATACTCTTTTGAAATATGCTCGGTTAAGAGCCAATCTAGTTAAATATTATGATACACATTGTTAGGAGTGACCTAGTCAAGGGATTTACCTTAGATCTATTAGGATCTTCACCGTATTAGGAGTGGCCTTGTTAGAGGGCTTTAAACACTCTTTCTAGAATGTCACCTTGTTATAGGATTTACAATAAGACTATTAAGTCCACACTATTAAGAGATTTATCTATTACAAATACTAATAAGTAATAGTAATAAAAATGACATGTATATTTGCAACTAGATTTGCATAATCAAATCCTTGTTCACTCTTTAATCTTTTCTTCAATTCTTCATTATCCACTAGCATCAACACTTGATCAAATCTATGTTTTCCCACTTGGAATCTCTTTGTTCCTTCTCCTCTGCAATAGTTAGTAACCCTTCAACTATTCAATTTTCTATCTTCTTTGTTCATAAAAAATCATCCTATGTATAGACAAATTTTTCCTCTTAATCTCAAATATTACATTTTTCTTTAGTAAATCTTGACCGTTCATTTCATTATACCTTGAAATCAAATCTCGGTATCATGTTTCCTTTTCACCTAGGAACTTGAACTTTTCTAGGAACTTGTTCCTTCCTTTTTCCCACTTAGATCTTGCCATAGATCTCCTTCTTGAATTTTCATAACCGTAGATCTTTGTAACTAACTTTCCTCATCATCATGATCATCCATCTCATCATAGATATTCATTAAATGTCAATTCCATCCATATTTAATAATTTTTCCTTTCTCGGTGTTCTTCCTTATAATTTTAGTTAACTTGCACTCGGTGCCTAAAACCTTCTTCGTTGTTTGGTGTCTTGAGTTCCTTTCCTTTTACCAAGTGACCATACCTTTTTATCTTTACCTTACCAAGTGACTTTACCTATTTAGTAGTGTTAAAATAATAAAAAAATAATGAGAGATAGGAAATTGTTTAATGTAATGAGCAAGGAATAAGAATATTTACCATGAATAATCACAAAACTAGGAGCATTCACCAAAGAGAAAAATAACAAAGGAGACAATATTTTGAAGGGGAGAAAACATAAAAAAAAAACCCCGTGATATAATGAATGTGGCAAAAATACCTAAGAATGAGAAAGAGAGAGAGAGAGTGTGAGAGAGTGAGAGAGTGAGAGCTTAGCTCATACAATAGTGTTCAAGAAGAAGAAGTATATCATATGTAGAGAGAAGGAGAGCCATCTCTTTTAATAGAGATGTGAGAATGGAGTTACATTGTAACTCCCATTTCTATGTATGCCACATTTCACTAGTGTGTGAGACAAGTGTAGGATTCCTCATAAGGAGGAATATCTATTTTCCTTAATAAAAGAATTACAAATATGTGACATGTCCTCCTACTTGGACTAGAAGACAAATACAATAGGATACCTTGGTTTATCCTTTAAATACATATATATACCAAGGAAAGATTAAATTCTAACACCCCCCTTTAATCTTTACTTGGGGTGATTACATCAATAGGTATCAAACCCAAATGTTTGCAATGATTTTGAGATGTTTCTTTTGAAAGAGTCTTCACTAGGATGTATTTGGCTTGATCATCTTGCATGTCTTCAACTTGTGAATGGTACATAGGACTTTTGGCTAAGTGAATAGCACTTTGAGAAAATAAAGGTGTATGTGATTGTTGAGGGGAGCCCAAATCTTTAAGTGACCATTGAGATGTATTATGCATTCTATATATTCATTTCCAGTAGAAGGTAGAGGTGGAGCATAATCAACACTTGAGCCTACAATAAGGCAAAAACCACTAGTAGAGTGCCCATCATTGGGATCACCTAGTGCTGAATCAGTAACACCTTGGAAAGAAAAATCATATTGTGAATCATGAGGAAAATAATTAGGAATGCAATCTTCAGTTTCATAAAAAAAATTTGTAGGGTATTCATCATAATATGAAGCATCATTATCATTAACCTCCACAACAATCATAGGATTAGTACTATCATCATGAATTTCATCTTGAGTAATAAATATATCTTGCAAAGTAACATTAAGAAAGTTAGATATAATTTCCTCTTCTTGGTCAAACATATCATTAACATGAGAGCAAGGAGGAGTAAATAGATTATTACCATCATCATCATCATCACTGCTACTACTAGAAGGAACAAAATCATTAGGAGTATCATTACTATCTTTATGTTCAGCATTATCCTTTTGAAGAGTATTAGTATTATCCTTAATGTTAGGAGCAAAAACAAGAGGAACATAAATATGGTTAGCTTTTAAATTAGGAACATAAAGCACATCATGTAATTTACCATTTGGAATAGAAAAATTACCAATTCCTCCAACTTGATAGCAATAATTATTAGCTAAAGAAATAGAAATATTCATAGAATCAAGTTGCAAAGAATCAAAGACTTCCTTATGGGATATAACATGTTGAGATGCACCACTATCAATAATCCAATCAAGTGGTTTAGAAGCATTAAAATAGACAGTAAAAGAAAAATGAGATTGATTTTCATTAGATTTTCCATTTGAGTAGTTTCAAGAATTAGGTTGATCATCCTTTTGTTTCTTAAAATAGTTATGTAGTGAGTGACCATTTTTACCACAATAGGTGCAATGTGGTCTATTTGAATGATTACTATTATGATAGTTATTGGAAGGCCTAGAATTGTAATGATCATTAAATTGTTGGCCTAAGTTATTATTTAAATTATTAGTCTTATTTGGCTTCAATTTAGCTAATGTTTCATTGCAAGTTTGAATCTTTTTATTATTAACCTTTTTCATATATCTTTTTTCCTAACGTCTCTTTACAGGTAATCAGGCTGCAATAGATTTAGTTTTTTTTTCCTCTTTATTTTAATCACTTCCTAGATCTTTAGCATTCATTCGGATTCTTAGTTCTGTAAGTGCTCATTTCTTTGGTTTGATTAACATTTGTTTTGTAGGGTTGTATTGCCTTCTTTGTTAATAGGTTTATTTATTTTATTCCTCTTTGCATTCTTAAGTACATTGCTTTCCCTTTGCATGCAAGAGATTCTTGTCATTATCTGTTAATCAATAACAGCTTAACAGAGATTTGTTAACTCTTAAGTATTCTTAGTTTCAATTTTACCTGTAGTTGTTGTTTTTTCCTTTCATGCCTCCTTGGTGTAAGCTTTTATAGCTTTCTATTGTTGCATGCAAGTGTATATTTATTTTCTAGGTTATGTTAAGGTTTTTCATTCATTTATCTCTAGTTTAGGTGTTCTTTACATTAAATCTTTTTATTTAACCATGACCACCCTAATGCCAGAAATAAAGTTAACTAGTATAAATTATCATGCATGGAAAACACACATGACCTTCATCTTTAGATTTAGACATATTTTAGATATTGCAACTAATGCCAGTTCAAAACCAGCAGCCTCTGCTCCTCAAGCTAATCAAACTGCTTGGCAGACTAAAAATGAGGAAGCACTTATTTTAATTAGGATCTCCTTAAGTCCCAAATTGTATGTCTTAATTTATACTTGTACCAAAGCCCATCAAGCTTGGGACATCCTAAAAAATACCTATGACAATGCAGACGAGACTCACAAAATCTAGCTTCAAGACCAACTTGAAGACCTTAGGTATACTGATTTCAACTCTGTTGATGATTTCTGGCTCAAGTTTGATTCAATTAAAGTTTTACTAACTGATTTACAAGTTACTCTCTCTAATTTAAGGAGAATCCACATAATTATTCATAAATGTTTTCCTAGATAGTTCCAATAGTTTATTACAAATATTTACTCTCAGTTAACTATTCGTTCTTTAGCATCGAAATTAACTTATGTCATCTTTCAAAATATGTTGCATCAAGAGGAAGCAAAATTGGTAAATTAGTAATCATGGACCGAAATTAATAAGATTAATATAAATAAACTGAAAAATAAACTAATTACAAAGAACTTATTAAAGAACTAAAATGAGATTCAAATCTCTCTAAACAACGTCTCCAAATTTGGAGTGCACCAAGATATGGTACCTTCTTTACCTACACACTCAAAACATGATTAAAACCAACCTGCTCTGATACCATGTTAAAATAATAACAAAATAATGAGGGACAAGAAATTGTTTAATGCAATGAGCCCAAGGAATAAGAAGATTTACCATGAATAATCACAAAACTAGGAGCATTCACCAAAGAGAAAAGAAACAAAGGAGATAATATTTTGAAGGGGAAAAAACATTAAAAAACCCCTATGATATATTGAAGGTGGCAAAAATGCCTAAGAATGAGAGAGAGAGAGAGAGAGAGAGAGAACTTAGCTCATACAATAGTGTTTAAGAAGAAGAAGTATCTCATATGTAGAGAGGAGAGCCATCTCTTTTAATAGAGATGTGAGAAAGGAGTTACATTGTAACTCTCACTTCTATGTATGCCACATTTCACTAGTGTGTGAGACAAGTGTAGGATTCCTCATAAGAAGGAATATCTATTTTCCTTAATAAAAGAATTACAAATATGTGACATGTCCTCCTACTTGGACTAGAGGAAAAATACAATAGGATACCTTGGTTTATCCTTTAAATACATATATATACCAAGGAAAGATTAAATTCTAACAAGTAGCCAAACCAATTTATCTTATCAAGTTGTAAATCTTTATTACCATGCTTTACTGACTTAACATAGCAATATGTTAAGTAAAAAAATATTTAATCAACATTCTCTTAACATTATCCAATCTATATTAGTTTCCCATTTATGTTCTTCAACCTCATCACATCTCATTTCTTCTTCTCCTTAACTCTTTCATCTTATATCATTACCAAATGATATGGAAACATAATATAAACCATAAATCAATTTCTTGACATCAATGACAAGACAATAACTGATATAACCTTTCTACTAACATCATGTAGTCCTTTTATCTTGGTTGGTATTCATCATCAGCTCCATCAAATAAAAAATCTTCAATATTACTATTAGTTATAGTAACAATCTCCCTCTTTGGCATTGATGGAAACACTAACAGATTCAGTGTTCAATTGATGATGGTACACTTCATTGTCATTCATATTTTGTACTCCCTCTAAGTAGTAACTTCCATTTTCTGATCTTCCATCTGTATTCTTTCTATTAGTAACACTTTCCATTGTGATTCTATCATCTCTTTTCATCCTTCTAGACTTCTCTCTCTAGAGTTAATCATCTTCTTCTTCTACTCTTCTGATGTGTCTCCCTCTTTTGAAATATACTATGACTTGTTCTCTTTCACTAATTTCTTCTCCCTCTAGTTTATTCTATGTTATTCTTTATATCAATTGACTCCTTTTCATTTCTTCATTGTTCATCTCCCTCTTTGACAACAATACCAAAGAAACATAAACTTCAGATTGTACCTCAAGTATAAATTTTCCAGTGCAGTCACAAAACATCCTTCACAACTTTAGGTTTCACCTAAAGAGTGAAATACTAACATCAACTCACAAAATAGATATTATAATGAGTACTTTAATTGATGTAGCATGCATCTTTCCTTAATGTATATTGGATAGGGGAAGAACCCCTAACTTACCTCAAAGATACTCAAAAGCATCCTTCGGTAATGGTTTTGTAAATATGTGAGCTATCTACTCTTTATCATTCACATATTCCAATGTCACATGCTTATCTTGTAATTTTTCTCTCAAGTAGTGATACTTAATTGATATATGCTTTGTCTTTGAATGCATCATTGGATTCCTTGATATATTAATAGCAATTGTTGTTGGAAGTATAAGTGGGAAAGTAATACTGAGAGGGGGCAGTGAATCAAATATTACCTACTTTTCACCCTTTTGATTTGATAAAAATTTATGCATGATAAAACAAAACTTAATCATTGTAAGCAACAAAACATATAAAGCATCATACATGAAATCACTCATAACACCATGATTTTGGTAACCCAAAAACCCTTGAAAGGTAAAACTGGGGTGGGGATGACACCCACAAATCTTCACTACTGCAGTAATAAGTTTTGCCTATTAAGGCTTACAAAATGTGATCAAATCATGATCTACCCTATGAAAGGTCTACTCTGTTAAAAGCTAAAAGATGTGTATAGTCTACCTTGTTAAAGGATCTATAAACTTACAACAAAGTAAGCACTTGGTAAAGAGATTTACAAAAAGTCTACTGAGACTACTTAGTTAAGAGATTTACCCTGATACACTGGTCAAAATGTCTCAGTACTTGATCTTTCAATTTGCACTAGTATGCAAATTATAGATCTCCTCTTTGCTTTATATTTTGATCTTTCTTGATTCTGTCCTTTCACTGCTTAGCTTAGTCACTAAGCTCTATCTGAATACTTCATTATTCTGAATATACTTCTCTGATCATCTTCTTATACTAATTCAATCTTATCCCTCTAATTCACACACACACTTCTGTGATCTAGATCTTGCCCTTATATAATAACAAAAATATTTTACCATTTCAAGATCTACGATTTAGATTTATTTCTATTTCTGCTTAAACTATACAATTTTCTCATTAGCTCTAGGTTTTACATAGGGATTAATGATAATAATATGGATGCATAATTACCTCCATAATTACCTTGATAGACAAAATAAAAAACATTATTATCACCAAAAATGGTTTACCTCAATCATTGTGTCACTCCAAACTTGTATGTCAATTCTGGCTAACTCAGCAAAAGTTATTCCTGGCACTCGGCATTAACTGTACTCAGCATCAATTGAACTTCTCTGTCACTCAATAATCATTGATATATGTAACTCAGCAATAAATATACTCTCGGCATATCACAAACATATAGTGACCATGAATTTACTTGGTAATACTATTGCTTAGTAAGTATACAATACAAAACTCAGCGTTTACAAAATGACTCGGTCGCAGTGATGGCTGACCATCATTGCCTAGATATATGACTAAGTGTGAAACACTAATGGTCAACAAAACTATAGAGATCTACACTTGTATTATCATAATAGATTATAATAGGATAAAAAATATCTTCATGCATACCTTCCAATAGTTATTTGATCTATACAATGTTATAACAGTTCATTGTTATTGCAACATACTCAGCTTCAATAGTAGATTGTGAAATACAACTTTGTTTCTTTCTTAACCATGTCACTAGTCTTTCTCCTAAAAAGAAAGCTACGCCACTAGTGTGTTTCCTGTCATCAATATTTCTTGTCCAATCTGCATCAGTATATACCTTAAGATCAAAATTTTCTTTTCTTGTATAAAACATACCAAAATCTTTAGTCCCTTTTAAATATCTAAATATTCTCTTCACTATAGACAAATGTGTCTCCTTTGGCTTGGCAAAAATGTTATCTTGTGGTGACTAATCAGGAAAGTACTATCCAGGAAAGTACTGTACACTTTTCCTCCTGACCTCATTGGGAGGAAAAGTGTACAGTACTTTCTTGGATAGTACTTTCCTGATTAGTCACCACAAGCTAACAATCTCCCATTTGGTGACTGATCAGTATCCATACTATACAAAAAAAAAAAAAAACCTCCCACTTGGAGACTGATCTTGTAGCAATACCGCTACCATATGAGGCTCCCACCGGATCGAACCACCCTGGACTCAGTTGTTCCTTTATTTTGTTCAGTCTAGAAGACCAACTAAAGCTGAACATGAGTTCAACTTCTCCCTTGTTACTACCTTTGTAAACATATCTGCTAGATTATCATCAGTATGAATCTTTTCTAGCCTTAACTTCCCATCATCCAAAACTAACCGAATGAAATGGTACCGCAACTGTATGTGTTTTGTCTTTGAGTGCAAAGCAGAATTCTTTGCAAGATGAATGGCACTTTTTTTGAGGTTGACTACTTTTTGGTTATTTGGGCCAACATGTTATAATTCATTCTAACCCTAAAGAGGCAAAAATATTGTATAATATGGCTTAGGGTTAGGGTTTATTCATATGTATGATTTTAGTATTTGTGGTAGATTTGAGCTGTAAGGGATTACATATTGTAATCAGGTTGTAATCACTGGATAATAATATTATTGGACTCATTGTTGGTGGATGTAGCCCAGGGATTGGGTGAACCACATTAAATCTTTGTGTCTTGTGTTCTCTTCTGCGTGGTTTATTGTTTACTAATATTAGTTATATTTGCACATAATTTTTATTTCTGCCTTGTTAATCCTAACAAGTGGTATCAGAGTGAGGTTATTTTTCATTAGTTCTTTCATCTATTCTTTGAAGCAGGTCTCATGAGTTAGTGGGAGAGTCTCTCAGTTAAGTGGGAGAAATGGCAGATGAGGGTAGGCTGAAGGTTGATAAGTTTAATGGGAAGAACTTCTAGTTATGGAAGATGCAAATGGAGGACTATCTCCATCAGAAGGATCTATGGTGGCCATTAGAGGGAATAGCCAAGAAAGAGGTAGACATGTCTCAGGAAGATTGGGATATTTTGGATAGGAAGGCACTGGGGAGTATTCATCTATGCCTGGTACAATCGGTGGCATTCAATATTACTAGAGCAACAAAAGCTAAAGATCTGATGGACACCCTAGCGAAGTTGTATGAAAAGCCTTCAACTTCAAACAAGGTATTTCTTATGAAGCATTTATTTAATATGAAAATGGTAGAAGGTGGATCAGTCGCTGATCATTTGAATGAGTTTAATATAGTTAATAGTCAGTTAACCTCAATTAAAATTACTTTTGATGATGAGGTTAGGGCTCTCTTGATTTTGTGTTCTTTGCCAAAAAGCTGGAATGGCTTGGTAATGGCTATTAGTAATTCTATTTCTAGTTCAAATACCCTAAATTTTGATGATGTTTTTGGTGTTATATTGAGTGAGGAAATTCATAGGAAAAGCTCAGGGACATCCACATCTGGTAGTGTATTGAACACAGAAAGTAGAGGTAGAACAAGAGATAGAGGAAACAACTCTGAAAATCATGGGAAATCAAGAGGAAAATCAAAGGAAAAGAAGTCTGAATCCAAAGGGCCAAATGATTGCTGGTACTATGGAAAACCAGGACATAAGAAGAAATATTTTTGGTCTCGGAAGAAAGATCAAGGAGACAAACATGATGGAAACAAGGAGGCAAATGTGGTAAGTAACAAATCCAAAGAGGATGCTTTGCTTTTGTCTTTAGAAAATGTTGATGATTCATGGGTGTTAGATTCGGGGGCTTCATTTCATGCTACACCCCATAGAAGTTATTTTGTTGATTATCTCCAAGGGAATTTTGGGCTAGTTTATTTGGGAGATAATGAACCCTGTCAAATTGTTGGAAAAGGAAAGATCAAGATTAAGTTGCAGAATGGGAATCATTGGCTACCACAAGAGGTAAGACATGTTCCAAGGTTGAGTAGAAATTTAATTTTAGTAGGGCAATTGGGTGATGAGGGTTGCACAGTTACTTTTAATGATAAAAATTGGAAGGTTTCAAAAGGTTCCTTAGTAGTAGCAAAAGGTGTGAAAGTAGGCACCTTATATCTTTGTACAGGTCATACTATTCCTTCTACTTTAATTGTTTCAGAAGAAAATGAATGTTCAGGAACAATGGCTGCAGTTGAGTAGGAAGAACATTAGACCGTTGTTGTAGATTCTGACATAGCACTATGGCACAACAGACTCGAGTACATGAGTGAAAAAGGTATGAAATTACTTCATTCAAAGAAAGTTTTACCTGGTCTGAAACGTGTCAATATGGATTTCTGTGAAAGTTGTGTCTATGGAAAACAAAAGAGAGTTAGTTTTGTGAAGAATGGGAAGGAAAAGAAAAATGAGAGATTAGAGCTTGTGCATACAGATGTATGGGGACCAGCTCAGATATCTTCCCTTGGTGGCTCTCTATATTATGTTACATTTATAGATGATGCAACAAGAAAAGTATGGACTTATTTCCTTAGACAGAAATCTGATGTATTTCAAACTTTTAAGAAATGGAAATGCTTGGTTGAGAATGAGATTGGTAAAAAGTTAAAATGTCTCAGATCTGATAATGGTGGTGAGTATTGCAACACAAAATTTGAAGAATATTGTTCCTCTAATGGTATTCGTAGGCAAAAAAATGTACCAAGGACTCCACAAGAAAATGGAGTGGCTGAACGCATGAATAGGACAATAATGGAGCATGCAAGGAGTATGAGGTTGCATGCTAGGCTCTCCAAAAATATGTGGGTAGAGGCTATGAACACTATTGTTTATTTAATCAATAGAGGCCCCTCTACTCCTTTGGATTGTGGTATTCCAGAGGAAGCATGGAGTAGTAAGAAGGTGAGTTATTCTTTTCTCAAAACCTTTGGTTGTGAAGCTTTTGCACTTATAGATTCTAAAAATAGAACCAAGCTAGAAGCTAAGTCAAAGAAATGTGTATTTGTTGGATATGGCATTGATGAATTTGGTTATAGGCTTTGGGATTTTGAAAATCATAAAATTGTAAGAAGCAGGGATGTCATATTCAATGAGAAAGTATTGTACAAAGATATGTTGCTGCAGCATGAGAAGAAAGAAAATGATTATGTAGTACTGGATGATACTCCACAAGTTCATGTTCCAGTAGTTCCTTATGCTCCGCAACAATAGAAAAAACAAATACCACACACACCAGTGAATGTTAGATGGTCAACAAGGCTAACTAGACCTCCAGAAAGATTTTCTCCATCTTTGTATTCTATTTTGTTAACAGATGCTGGTGAACCTAAATGTTATAATGAAGCTGTGTAGGTGGATACAAAGCTTCAGTGGGAGTCTGCAATGATAGATGAAATGGACTCTTTGCTGAAAAATCAAACATGGGATTTATGTAAGTTACCTGTAGGTAAAAGGGCTTTATAGAATAAATGGGTTTACAGGATAAAAAAAGAGGATGGAGGTAAGAAAAGATTTAAAGCCAGATTAGTCGTAAAAGGATTTGCACAGAAACATGGTATTGATTTTGATGAGATATTTTCTCCTATTGTTAAAATGACTTCTATTCATACTTTTTTAAGTATTGTGGCTACTGAAGATTTGCATTTAGAGTAGCTTGATGTTAAAACAACTTTTCTTCATGGTGATTTGGATCAAGAAATATATATGGTTCAGCCACAAGGATTTGAGGTCAAGGGTAAGGAGAATTTGGTGTGCAGATTGCAGAAAAGTTTATATGGCTTGAAGCAAGCACCTCGACAATGGTATATTAAATTTGACACTTTTATGAATGAGCATGGATATAGTTGGTGTCATTTTGACCATTGTTTTTATTTTAAAAGGTTGGATGATGACAGCTACATTATTTTATGTTTATATGTTGATGATATGCTTGTAGCTGGGTCTAACATGGATCATATTCAGGGGTTGAAACAACAATTAGCAAAATCTTTTGCTATGAAGGATTTGGGGGCAGCAAAACAAATCCTTGGTATGAAAATTTGTAGAGATAGGAAAAATAGGAAAGTGTCTCTATCTCAAGCTGATTATATTGAGAAGGTGTTGCAACGTTTCTCTATGGAAAATGTCAAAGCTGTCAGGACACCTTTGCCTGGTCATTTGAAATTGACTAAGGATATGTGTCCCAAGACACTAGAAGTAGAGAATAAAATGTCTAAGGTACCTTATGCTTTAGCTATAGGGAGCTTAATGTATGCTATGGTATGTACTAGGCCAAATATTGCACACGCAGTGGGAGTCATTAGCCGATATATGAGTAACCCTGGTATTGAGCATTGGAATGCAGTCAAATGGATTCTCAGATATTTGAGAGGTACATCCAGTAAGTGTTTACACTTTGGGGGTTCTACTACTATTGTACAAGGCTATGTTGACTCAGATTTGGTAGGAGATATAGATAGCAGGAGGAGTACTATAGATTATATATTTACTATTGGTGGGACAGCAGTGAGTTGGATTTCTTGACTACAAAAGGTGGTTTCTTTATCCACTACAGAGGTAGAGTATGTTGCTACTACAGAGGTAGCCAAGGAGATGATATGGCTTCAATTCTTCATGGAAGAATTGGGACATCCACAAAAGGATAATTTTCTACATACATATAGCCAAAGTGCCATTCATCTTGCAAAGAATTTTGCTTTGCACTCAAAGATAAAACACATACAATTGTGGTACCATTTCATTCGATCAGTTTTGGATGATGGGAAGTTAAGGCTGGAAAAGATTCATACTGATGATAATCCAACAGATATGTTTACAAAGGTAGTAACAAGGGAGAAGTTGAACTCATGTTCAGCTTTAGTTGGTCTTCTAGACTGAACAAAATAAAGGAACAGCTAAGTCCAGGGTGGTTCGATCCAGTGGGAGCCTCATATGGTAGCCGTATTGCTACAGGATCAATTTCCAAGTGGGAGGTTTTTTTTTTTTTTGTATAGTGTGGATACTGATCAGTCACCAAGTGGGAGATTGTTAGCTTGTGGTGACTAATCAGGAAAGTACTGTACACTTTTCCTCCCGACCTCACGATTTTTTTTGAGGTCGACTACTTTTTAGTTATTTGGGCTGACATGTTATAATTCATTCTAACCCTAAAGCGGCAAAAATATTGTATAATATGGCTTAGGGTTAGGGTTTATTCATATGTATGATTTTAGTATTTGTGGTAGATTTGAGCTGTAAGGGATTACATATTGTAATCAGGTTGTAATCACTAGATAATAATATTATTGGACTCGTTGTTGGTGGATATAGCCTAGGGATTGGGTGAACCACGTTAAATCTTTGTTTCTTGTGTTCTCTTCTACGTGGTTTATTGTTTACTGATATTAGTTATATTTGCACATAATTGTTATTTCTTCCTTGTTAATCCTAACAAAAAAACCTTGCAATAATTCTGTCATGAGCCCTAATCAGTGTAGGGAATACAAATATATTCCTAAATACATACTAATTAATATAGTCTTAATTAATTAATTAATATAAAATTAATCACTAATATTGATGTTAATATATTAATATTAATAAGCATACAAATGATATGTCAATATAATATTATTAAGCAATATAATAACAATGACTAATCAATTAATAATTAATGATTATAATTGATTAATTAATATAGTTAATATTATCATCAATATATATTAATTAATCAATGTCATTAATTAATATATAATTAATGTTCAAATCCCTAACATTAATATCATTAACCAATATTTAAAGTATTATGAATATATAAATAATATAATATAATTATAATATAAACACTATATTATAATAATATTTAATCTTATATCATAATATAAATATTTAATCCTAATATAAAGATATTATATATATTACCCTTGTATAAATGTTATATTTATTTGAAATATATTATCATTAATAAAATAACATAATCCAAAAGACATGACTTTTGGAAAGAGAAGGTATAAGAGAATAATCACGGGAAAGAAAGAAAGGAAAAAAGGACACGAACAAAATAATATAAAAAGTTTGGGAGAAGAATAATATTAAAAGATTTCAAGAGAAATTCAAGGAGGAAATATAGGAGAAGATCAAGGAGAAAATGTAGGAGAATATTAGAAGGAAATGAATATTAAATAAGATAAAAAGAAAAGGCATAAAGAAGGTAAGTATATCTTTATTTAAGTTAATTTATTTATTAGCACTTATGAATTGGATATTAATATTAATATGAAATAAATATTAGAATAATAAGTTATGAAAATTTAAATAATAAATTATGAAATATAGTAATATTGTTATGAAGCAAACTTGTATTTGATTTAACTTAACTCAAATATATTGATAAATAACTAACTAATATATAATATGAAATAAATACATTATATAAAGAATTATGAATTTTTTTGTGATTATAAGTATAAAATTATATAATGATATATTACAATTATTGGGGATTGGCATCCTCCTAGTATACAACATTACAAATTACCATTCCCAAGGTAAATCCAAATACTAATTATGAATTTCAAGACAAATCAAGTAACGTCCCAAAAAGGGATCATTACAAATTCCAACTAAATGTTCAATATCAGGTTCACTATTTATAATATATTGTAGTTTACCAATCATAGATCAGTAAAGAGTGTCATTCACTTCCTTTGTATCATCTTCTTTTGATAATTTACAAATAGTATCTATTGGTGTCCCAACTGGTTTTGAGTCTTCCATATTAAATGTTTTTAGGATCTCCTTGATATACTTTGATTGATTTATGTAGATCCCTTCCTTAACTTGTTGAATTTGAATTCCAATAAAGAATTTTATCTCACAAATCATAGATATTTCAAATTCCTTTCTCATTTTCTCAAAAAATGACTTAGACATTATCTCATTACCTCCAAATATAATGCCATCAATAAATATCTCAACAAGTAAAATTTCATCAGCACTATCACATTTCAAATACAAATTGATGTTATCACTAGCTCTTTCAAGTCCAACCTTAAGTAGGTAAGAGTGTAGCATTTCATACCATGCTCGGGGAGATTTCTTCAATCCATATAAAGCTTTGTGTAGTTTACAAACTATGTTCTTAGTGATTTTGTCAACAAATCCATCAGGTTATTCAATGTAGACTTCATCTTCAAGAATTCCATTTAGAAATTCAGATTTAACATCCATTTGATAAACTTTGATCCTTTGTAGGTAGCATATGCAAGCAATATTATTATTCCTTCTAATCTTTCAACATGGGAAAATATCTCATAGTCAATACCTTCTTCTTGTGCATATCCTTTGCATACCAATATTTATTTGTTCCTTATCACATATCCTTTCTCATTGAGTTTATTGCAGAAAATCCATTTATTTCCAATCACATTCTTGTCCTTAGGACTTGGTACCAGTGACCAATTATTATTCTTTTCAATTTGATCAATTTCTTCTTTCATAACATTCATCCAATCTTCATTCTCTAGTGCATATTTGAATATTCTAGGCTCAAATTGAGAAATCAAGCATGTATTATCTTTCAACTTACTTCTTGTCATGACTCCTGCATTCTCATCTCTAATAATTTAGCTTGATGAGTGGTGTTGTTGGAAAAATGGTCACCACTCCCCTTGGGATTTGTGACATGGCTTAACCACCTCCCATGTCTTCTATAAGTCTAGTGGTTGTATTGGGCATTAATAGGTCAATCTTTTGGTGAAACAACAACTAATACTTGTAATAAGTGGTATTAGATCTTTCTCATAGGTTTGAATCCCCTCAGGTAATGCTGAGGGGGAGATTGTTTGAAAAATGGTTAGTGCTCCCCTTGGGATTCATGACATGTCTTAACCACCTCCTGTGTCTTATATAAGTCTAGTGGTTGTATCGGGTATTAATAGGTCAATCTTTTGGTGCAATGACAACCACTACTTGTAGCAGGTGTCTCCTCACATATTTTTCTAGCATAGGTTTGATAGACTAATCATCACTTTTTTCAACTCTCAGTGTAGGCTCATTTTTCTCATCAATTATTTTATGTTTCTACTCAGTTGAATCAATCGAATTACCATCTTGCACATAGAAAAATTTGTTATAATCATCGGGTTTCTTTCTACTATCCTCTTCATTCCTTTATGAAAATTCATCAATTCTCACATTTGCACTTTCAACAATTTTTTTATCATCTTTGATCATTCATTTATATGCTTTGATCTTTGATAAATAATAAAGGAATATACCTTCATTTCCTTTAGAATCAAATTTTCCATTTCTAGCATCTTTTCGTATGTAACACTTACTTCCAAAAATTTTGAAATGACTTACATTCAATGTGTGTCCAAACCATAGTTCATAGGGTGTCTTGTTTGTACATTTCTTCAACTATATTCAATTGAGAGTATAGATTGCAGTACTTATAGCTTCTCTCCAAAATGTCTGTGTGACCTTATCAATCTACAAAGTTCTATCATAGTCAATAATAGATCTATTTCTTCTCTCAGCTATCCCATTTTATTTTGGAGTCCTTAGTGCAGACACTTGTCTTTGTATTCCATGTTCATTATGGATGATGGTAAATTCATCAGAGATAAATTCACCTCCTCTATCAGATCTCAAACACTTTAGCTGTTTACCTATTTCTTTTTCAACTCTTGCCTTATACCACTTAAACATTTGAAATGCATCAAATTTTTATTTTAGAAACATAATAGTTATCATTCTTGAATAATCATCAACAAACAAAATAAAGTATCAATCTCCATAATAGCTTTGAAACTTCATGGGTCCACAAAGGTCAGTATGAACCAATTCCAAAATAGAATTTGTAGAATAAGATATGCTTAAAAATCTTGACCTGGTCATCTTACCAATTTGACATTCTTTTCACATCACATTATAATATTTTCTTAATCTCGGTAGACCTCTTACTCTACTCTTCTTACTCACTTTGATCAAGTTATAAAAATTTACATGACACGGTCTCTTATGCCATAACCATACATCTTC